>JASEVX010000015.1:18581066-18591066 GCA_031761405.1 Serripes groenlandicus | reverse complement strand
CTGGTTCGAATCCCGTGACGAGCGGGTTCTGCTTTCGGGATCTTTCCATTCACGTGAGTACCGGTTAAGTCTCCAAGAAGCAGACATCGAGCGTGACTAGCATAAGCTGAAAGCTTGTTTCGCAATCGATGTAACGTAAATAAGCTCAACACGTAAGCTTAAACTATTTTTCTTCTTAAACCTCAAGCTCCGTTTATCCATGACTCATTCAGAGGTCGAGGTAAGGAGGGGTATTCATCTCTTTTTCCCACAATTTTTCTATTATTATTAAAGCAAACCCTATGTTGTGGGTACTTAAAAGAATCGTCTCACTGAGACGGTTCTTTTGAGTACCCACAACATAGTTTTCGAGGGTCGAATACAGATTTAAGAACATGCAAAACGCCCCCATATCTAGAGCTCTGTCATTTACTCGCCAATTTAAATCTCCTAGCTGATCTCCCGTCCCTAGTATCAAATATCCGGATCGTCTTATACCTAAACCAGCAGAGAGTCGAGCTTATTGGTGAAAAAACAAGTTAACAAAATTTTCATCAATATCAACATTCTTTTCTTGATTAATCTCGTTCTATAATCTCGTCATTCTATCCCAAATATTCTACATTGTCAAGTAAGTTAAGTGGTCAGTATTTGTAGCGTTACACTCTTATCAAGCATTCAATTATTGGGATTTGACAGAATAACTGTTGTATATAACTCAATAGATTTTGAAAGAAATTTAGTAAACATCTAGAAGTACTTTAGACTGTTAACCTTTTCCCACATACAACAAATCGGCAGCAGACGAATTTGAAAACGTCTAGGCAAAACAATGGAAAAGCTCTATAACTGTAGGTATAATTACTGAACAAAGTTGAAAACATTGTGGCTAAAATGAAAAATTACTCGTTTTGAGCCATTTCGCCTTTTGTCACGATGTTTTCAAAAGTCGTCTGCTGCAGATGCGTCAAAACGCTTCTATAGGTGGGAAAAAGTTACGGGTCTCGTGCGGCGTCTTTCCAGTTGTACAGTGGATGTCTCTCGAAGACAGTTGGCGGGCAAAAAGACAAATTCTATTCACTCTGCGTAAAGTATCGACCCGGATCAGCCTAAGCATGCCGCGCAGCCTTACCCGGATAGACACTTTTCGCCTCCTGTGGATTTTCTGTTTCAGGAATCATTACTCTATACCTCTCTCACCCTGATACGAAATGTGTCGGCCCGTATCAGTCTGCGCGGACTGCGCAGGCTGATCTGTGTCGATACATTACGCAGAGGCAATAATGTTGGTTTTCTCGCGGGACTGCTCATTTGTTAACAATCTGGAAGTACTTTAGACTGTTAAGGATCTCGTGCGAGATGCGAGATGTTCCAGTTGTACATTGGATGTCTCTCGAAGACAGTTGGTGGGAAAAAAGACAAATTCCATTTACTTTTCTTCCCAAAATGCATCTCGTTGGTTCATGGTGGAGTACACTTAGACAATGCACATTCCCTAGCCTAGTAAATGTTTTATTACCCAGGTATCATGAATAAGTGAAATAACTGAAACCATATTTAATTAATTATCCCTTTTCACTCATATAGACGCTTTCTGACGCATCTGTAGCAGACGGCATTTTGGAAAACATGGCGACAAAAGAAAAAAATTGCTCAAAAGTCGTCTGCTGCAGATGCGTCAAAATGTGTCTATAGGTGGGAAAGGGTTTACACGCGGGACGGCTCATTTGGACTGTTAAGGGTCTCGTGCGAGATGATCCAGTTGTGCAGTGGATGTCTCTAGTGGACAGTTGGTCCCAAAATGCATCTCGGTGGTTCATTGTGGAGTACACTTAGTCAATGTACATTTCCTAGCCTAGTAAAATGTTTTATTACCCAGGTATCACGTGACGAGCGGGTCTTGCTTTCGGGATACGTTAAGTCTCCAGGAAGCAGACATCGAGCGTGACTGATATAAGCTGAAAACTTGTTTCGTAATGGATGTAAAATAAATAAGTTCAACACTTAAGCTTAAACAATTTTTCTTCTTAAACCTCATGCATGCTCCGTTTATCCTTGACTAATTTACAAGAAATTTAAATCTCCTAGCGAAATCTCCCGTTCCTAGTATCACATATCCGGATTGTGTTTTATCTCTTCCAGCAGATAGTCACGCTTTTTGGTGGGAAAACAAGTTAACAAAATTCACATCAATTTTTTTTTTTTTTATATCTATTTCTGTATTCTACATTGTAAAGTAAATTAAGTGGTCAATGTTTGTAGCGTTGCAATCTTATCAATCATTGCATGCTGGAGATTTGACAGTATAACTGTTGTCTTATCTCAATACGTTTTGAAAGAAATTCGGTAACAATCGGGAAGTACTTTAAACTGTTAAGGGTCTCGCTCGAGATGATTAACACGAACATTTCCTATCCTAGTAAATGTTTTATTACCCAGGTATCATGAATAAGTGAAATAACTGAAGTCATGTTTAATTAATTAACCCTCTCTCATATAGACGCTTTCTTCTGACGCATCTGCAGCAGACGGCGTTTTGGAAAACATGGCGACAAAAGAAAGAAATTGCTCAAAACGAGCAATTTCTCATTTTTGTCACCATGTTTGCAACTCTATTCAATTATTGTTCTTTCATTTAATCAAAGGGAGTACCTAAATGTTTTTAGGTACGTTTTCAAAGTCGTCTGCTGCGTATTCGTGGTATGAGGGAAAGGGTTAAAATGGTGTAAAAATCCAAATAACCCTTACATTGAAAACTAACTTCAGAGTACCCTAAGAATACCAACCGAATGGTGCAGATAAGGATCGGTATAGGCATCTAGAAACAAGAAATATCTTTAAAAAACATAAACTACGTCACATGACTGGAGATAACGCGACGCTCCCAAGAGGTGTATAAGTTTCCATTGACGATAAATAACTGAAAACTTATCATGTTTCAAAAATGATTAATATTTTGCTCTTAAATATTATATTTCATACGTTTTCACTAATTTTTTGATCATGGAAACTGTTATATAACTGTCATTTGAACGTACGAATTTAATATAATCGATGTGATACTAGTTAGCTGGTGGAGCGGGCTTAAAAGTATATGTGGCTGATTGGTGAATAATACCGATTCAGATTAGACTGCGCAGTTGCACAGGGTGACCTGAATATACACTGGTCGCCAATGCCCTAAGGTAGTCGTTTCAGCAGAGCCGTGCTCGGATATAAATCGGAATATCCAAGCTGTATAATCAATGTGTGTACATTGTGTGCTAGAGATGTGTTAAATGGTACTTTGGCTCATTATCAAACAGCGTGGATTCGCAGGGTGATCTGAATGTTCATGCATATTCCTTTGTTTAACGGGGATTTGAAACCGGGTGTCCCGGGTTCAATCCCCAGTCGCGGCACTACGGTCATGGTGGAGTGTCCTTTGGGCAAGGCATATTTTCTAGCCTAGTACTGGTTTGTTTACCCAGAGATCATGAATAAGTGAACTGTCGCCGTGATATAACTGAAATAATGTTGAAAACGGCGTAAAACACCAATAAAACAATAAAACAATCCTTTGTTTAAACTTAAACCCGGCCGGGTAGCTCAATTGGTAGCGTATCTGACTCGTGATCTGGAGGTCACAGGTTCGATACCCGGTTGCGGCGACATTCTTTCGGGCGATGTTTTCCATTGCCTCTCACCTCTGATCTATGTGAGAAAGTAGTCAGTGGCTTCGAAAGAATGTTGTGTAAGTACTGGTGTGGGAAAGCCAGGAAAACATGGGTGATATGACCAAAGCTGTTGAAAGCGGCGTTAAACTCCAAACAAAAAATTGTTTAAACTTATGTATTTTTCATCGATTGCAAAACAAACTGTCAGCTTATATAAGTCACACCTGGAGACTTAAACAGTACTCTTGCCGTTTGTGTGGAAAAATCCCAAAGGTGGAACCTGCTCATCACGGGATTCGAACCTGGCACTTTTATACCAGAGGCCGACGCTCTACCCGCCTCTGCACCGCTGTCTTCCGCATATTCTCCGACTCATGTTTCCTCCGACGAATAGGTTCGCTCCTTTAATGAGTCTAAGAAAGCGTTTCAGGAAATTGGTTGAAGTGAATAAGCTCTTTCACTGCCGAATTTGACAAAATCGACTCTTCCATGTTGAAAATTGGATTATTCCATGTTTCGTCCAACAGGAAAGTTGGTAAAATTTAATGTCTAAGAGGCAAACAATGTAGATTCAGCTGAGACAGCTCGTTATGACCTGTCTCAGCTGAATCTGCATTGTTTGCAAAAGCTTTTAATTGCCTTTGGCAGCGAAAAGCTTAAACGTGGAATATTCAAATGAAACATCAACTGAACACTAACATGAAATAAATGACTAAATAAACTTGAAGCAAGCTGTACGGAGTGTAAAACTGTATAATTACATTGTAGGAAAAAGTAAAAGTATGACAGCTTAAGGTATGTTGTTGATTTGTCATAAATTGCTACTTTCTCTACGCATATTCAGTGGAGAGGATGTTACTACTGCTGTGTTCCATTTTACCCAAAAAGTAAAGAAATATAATATATTCCGTTGTGAACAAAAATATTAACTCTTTCAGCGCCGAATTGCTTAAAGTAGACTATTCCATGTTCAAAATCGGGCGTCTCCATTTCTCATGCAATAAAAGTTTGGACTATTTTGATAACTTAAAGCCAAACAATGCTGATTTCAGGTGAGATAGAGCCGACTCCCCTGAATCAGTATTGTTTGCAAAAACCTCAATATTGCCTTTGGCGCTGAAAGAGTTAATTAAAGAAACAATCTGGTTAAAGTTAACTAATTTTAAAAGACATTCGTATAACAAGATGGTGTTCGAGTGTCAAGAAAATAAATATTTCTTCGTTATGAAGAAAACGGGTTAGCGGAATCCCTTCAAATGCTTTAATTTCAGAAATCCGAAGATGAAGACTTTTACATTGCTTTAACTCGCGCCTACCAGGCCCGATATCAGCAAAACCCATTTACGGAAGCCCTATATATTCCTTCCGCGAAGTGCCCGAGAAAAAAGAGTTCTTCAACGGAATGCAAATTTGTCAATAATCTGACGATCACGTGCATTTACACATTCTCATCAGAGACTTCCCTGACTGAATAAAGATAATATAAATATATATGTATAAATACATTTGTATAAGCATAGTTTAAAAAAAAAAAGATTAACAAGCGCGATTGACGGGTGCTTATCGCGCGCTGTTGAGGGTAAATATGAAATGTTATGAGCTGCCCCCTTTTTGAAGCTCGGGGATGCCGGTAAAGTCCCTATTAATTTACCATATTAAAGCTCTGTTCAATTTACTGGCCATCAGTCGAGGAGAAGTGTCCAAACTAATTAGTTATCAAACTTAATAAAATTCCGTTTTTATTTCAATAGCTATTATATATAGCTTTTTTTTTATTACGTTATATTCTTTTTATTTAATTTGCAATGAATTTGGATAAATCTGGCGATGATGTAATGGTGAATTATGGGAAGACTCAACAACAGCATTCCACCTTTGGGAATAATGGCTCCGGGCGTCAAATGCCGGACAGTTTCGGACTGTATGGGTCATTTAACATGGCGCGAGGAGGTGTTCCCGGTTTTGGCGACCAGCTCGTGCAGTCCCAGCCACAGCTTGATTGTGGAATGAGAAACGCAGGTACAGTATAGAGTGTTTTGTATTGTGGAATGAGAAACGCGAGTACAGTATATAGTGTTTTGTATTGTGGAATGAGAAACGCAGGTACAGTTTAGAGTGTTTTGTATTGTGGAATGAGAAACGCGGGTACAGTATAGAGTGTTTTGTATTGTGGAAATACTTTATTTCCTCTTTTACAGAGATAACATACTATGAGAAATGTATAAACGGAATGAATAATTATTAAATTAGAAACATATATAAAAGAAAGAAAAAAAAAATAAGAAAAAAAAGGAGCAAATGGTGATGATTTGTTGTGTCGTTTTATTGTGAACCATTTTCATTTAGTTGTTAACGTATGTTTTAATTATATTCCTATACTCAAATTTCATTTGTACGTAATATGTGATTATCATTTAATGTGGGCTAGGGCTCATCATGCAATTGCAGAGTATGTTGATAATGTCAGGAAAGGGAAGTGGTTCATTTTAATTAGCGTATTTTCGATATTTGTCTTAATTGCTTTGTAACAACATTATATTATTTTGAAGACTTTGTGGATGATTATTTTACACCAAAAGCGCTGTGGGATATCTTTCACATTTTTAAATACTTACTTGTCCTCCACACTGTATCTTTTGTTTTACTCAAAATAATCGTTCTGTTGAGATAATTTATTTGAGGACCAACAACATTGGGTTAAATTGAGTGATAAGAGAAATATTCCTACCAATCGATATCAAGGCATATGTGATATGAAACCAATGTGTCGATACGCTTTTCAATAATTCTCGCGAGTTTTATTATATTTGTCACATTTCTTTCGCTTTTTCTTATTTTCTTTAACAGTAAACATATTTCCTTCGAATATAAAAAAAAATGTTTTCTCTTACCAGTTCATTTTTTTTTTAGAAATAAATATGGCATCTGTGGGAATGCATTAAATTTTGTCAGCTGGGCAAATACTGCGGGAAAAGAACAAACTTACTCGTTAGATGCACGAACAATTGTAAAATCAATGCAGAAGAAAAATGCTTTTCTTTTCTTATTTTCTTTAACAGTAAACATATTCCCGCGCATATAAAAATGGTTTTCTCTTAACAGTTCTTTTTTTTTTAAAAATACATACGGCATAAATGTTGTCAGCTGAGCAAATACTGCGGGAAAAGAAGAAACTTACTCGTTAGATGCGCGAACAATTGTAAAATCAATGCAGAAGAAAAATGCTTTTCTTTTCTTATTTTCTTTAACAGTAAACATATTCCCGCGCATATAAAAATGGTTTTCTCTTAACAGTTCTTTTTTTTTTAAAAATACATACGGCATTAAATGTTGTCAGCTGAGAAAATACTGCGGGAAAAGAAGAAACTTACTCGTTAGATGCGCGAAAAATTGTAAAATCAATGCAGAAGAAAAATGCTTGTCTTTTCTTATTTTCTTTAACAGTAAACATATTCCCGCGCATATAAAAATGTCGTTCTATTACCAGTTCTTTTTTTTTTTTTTAATAAATATGGCATTAAATGTTGTCAGCTGAGCAAATACTGCTGGGAAAAGAAGAAACTCACTCGTTAGATTCGAGGACAATGTAAAATTAATGCAGAAGAAAATTGCTTGTCTTTTCTTATTTTCTTTAACAGTAAACATATTCTCGCGCATATAAAAATGTTGTTCTCTTACCAGTTATTTTTTTTTAAAAATAAATATGGCATTAAATATTGTCAACTGAGCAAATACTGCGGGGAAAAAAAAGAAAAATTGTAAAATCAAGGTAGAAGAAAAATGCTTGTCTTTTCTTATTTTCTTTAACAGTAAATATATTCCTACGCATATACAAATGTTGTTCTCTTACCAGTTCTTTAAAAAAAAAAAAAAAAAAATGGCATCTGTGAGAATGCATTAAATTTTGTCAGCTGAGCAAATACTGCAGGAAAAAAAGAAACTCACTCGTTAGATGCGTGAAATATTGTAAAATTAATGCAGATGAAAAATGCTCGTATTTTCTTTAACAGTAAACATATTCCTGCGCATATAAAAATGTTGATCTCTTACCAGTACTTTTTCATTAAAATAAATATGGTGGGAATGCATTAAATTAAATTGAGCAAATACAGCCTAAAAAAAGGAGAAACTCACTCGTTAGATTCGCGAAAAAAAATTAAAAATGTATGCAGAACAATAAGATGCTCGTCTTTTATGTGTAGGAAAAAATGGATTATCACAACGAATTTCTGATAGACATTTTACGGACGTAATTAAGTTAACTAATCGGATATGACGGGGGAAAACAATTGAATTACTTCTACTTCCCTGTGTTAGGACTCTTCAGTTGAATCGTAAACGTTAGTTGAGACGCGTCAACCGGTGTGGTTTATCTAACCCATTACTTCACACAGACGACATTTGACACCTGAACCATTGAACATGACTTTTTGAAAACATTGCAATAAAAGGTGAAATTGCTCAAAACGAACAATTTCACCTTTTATTGCAATATTTGCAACTCTTTATTAATATAAATATTTCAGTTTTTCTAGATTGTTGAAATTGTTCGTTTGATGATTGTAAAGCAGACGACCTTTGAAAAGGCATGAGAAGTAATGGGTTAATAGGAGTATATATATAGGTAAATTGGCGTTAAAGTGATGAGGCCACACATATAGTGTTTTGTCAAAAGATGTACCAAGTACTGAATTATATGTAGACGGATTGTGAATATTCTCTTGGGACTAAGCGGGTGCCCAGACTGGCTCGAGTCTCGACTGTACGCTGATGCATTAGTTCACTGACCCTAATTCACTAGATGCGTGTCCTTTATATAGTGTGTTATGCATTTGTGGTTGATCATAGATTGAAATGGGACGTGTTTGTGAAGTTACTTGTTCGGGGAGGTGGGATATCTCGTTTTGTGTTAGTGTTGTACACACATTTTGGTATAGTATTTTAGAATTTTATTTCCATCTTTATAAACGAGACTTATTTTAGGAAAAACAACATAAGATAATTAGCGATATTGTTATTCGTTCCGAATTACTTTTGTTTTCAGAAGTATTGAAAGTTTAGGTCACTTAGTTGCGAATATTATTTTTTCTTATATTAAAATAGGTATATAATTTATTATGTTGTTAAAATCCCTCATACTACATTGTTAAAATGTACAGAGAGTAATAAATATACCTTTGAAAAAAAAAACATATTCTGGGAAGACCTGTGTAATTTTACCCTGTTCGTAATTGTTTTCCTGGATCGTAAATTAACCCTTTCCCACATATCTACAGCAGACGACTTTGAAAACACAATGACGAAAAAATGAAAAATCACCATGAAAGATAGCTTAATTGTTGAATAAAGTTGAAACCATTGTGGCCAAAGGAGAAATTGCTCATGATGAGCAATTTCACCTTTGGCCACAATGTTTTCGAAAGTCGTCTGCTGCTAGTATGTCACAATGTGTCTTCAGGTGGGAAAGGGTTAAATGAGACAAGCTCTACGAGCACCAACCTTAAACCTTTCCCCTGTCATTTTTGAAAAAGATTATCATTTATCTTATGTACAGTTCACGACAAATTAGGGAAATGAAATTAGGAAACCATATCTTCAAAAGTTAACTGCTGCAAAGGTGTAAACATGTTGTGTTAAACTCATTGTCATAATATAAACAGAAAGCGGGATATGTAACAATGAAAAGAAATCAAACAATATCAAAAGTCAATAATATATAATAAAAATAATGAAAAAACAAACAAAATATGGTCTACCCCCGAAATAAAAAATAATTGGAGAGAGAAAACAATAGCTGCTCGCCAAATGGCTTTATGCCGAAGGGCGAGGGTAAACAACCCAAAACCATCATCATTATGAGCAATTCCTTCTTTTGTCATATTGCTTTCAAAAGTCGTTTGCTACAAATGCGTCAAAATGTGTCTATAGGTCGGCAAGGGTTAATGTCTTTGCGACCAGTATATATATCCAGACCTACCTACCGATCCGCACAGATTGATAAGGTACTTAACTGTTCACCAATTAGTCACATTAGTTTTCAAGCTACTAATGACACAGTCTGATCATCATCATTATCATACATACATTTTATTAGAATCGACAAAGTGCCTTGCCTTAAGCCATTTAGTTTTGAAATATGGCAAAGACTAGTGATTACAGTTTAAATAAATATGAGTAACAAATACACAAAAGAGAACAAAAATAAACAAAGAATTGAACAATTATTCATGTGTATGCATTTTCATTAGGTCTAAATATTTCGAGAAGGAAAACAAGTTCTATTAGGATAATTTAGTTAAAGTCGAAAATGAAAAGCACATCATTGTTATCAGTCTAAATATAGTCTTGTATTGTATACGCTATGG
>JASEVX010000015.1:18508566-18573566 GCA_031761405.1 Serripes groenlandicus | reverse complement strand
ACTGCTGGAACTCTTTATGTTTATGCGAAACAGTGAAGAACCATATCAAATTGAATTACTGAATTACACAGGTATTACTCAAGCAGTAATGTGATGTTTCGTTAGAGCATTAGACGCGACACTTATGAATAATATTGTTTCCGTTTGTTTTCTTGAATTTACACACCCAAGTTGTTTTGGGATTTTTTAACCCTATTATTATTAAGGTTAGTAATTCAGTTCAGGCAGAATATGCGCGCAGTTTGATATGGTTTCCCTCTGTTCGCCAAACAAATAGAGTTCCAGCAGTAAAAGGGTGAAAACGTATTAAAGTATTAAGGATGGTTTTTATAGAGCATTGCTCAAATACGCATGCATTGTTTTTTATAAGACCTCAACTCGTTAGACGCAGCACTTATTTATACTAATGTTTCCTTTTGTTCACCGGTATCTTTTTTAATGTACACATCGAGTTGGTTTGGGTGTTGGTGTTTGTAACCCTGTTACTGCTGGAACTCTTTATGTTTATGCGAAACAGTGAAGAACCATATCAAACTGAATTACTGAATTACACAGGTATTACACAAGCAGTAATGTTATGTTTCGTTAGAGCATTAGACGCGACACTTATGAATAATATTGTTTCCGTTTGTTTTCTTGAATGTACACACCCAAGTTGTTTTGGGACTTTTTAACCCTATTAATTATTATTAAGGTTAGTCATTCAGTTCAGCCAGCGTATGCGCGCAGTTTGATATGGTTTTCCCCTGTTCGCCAAATAAAAAAGAGTTCCAGCAGTAAAAGGGTTAAGATGTATTAAAGTATTAACCCTTTCACTCATATAGACGCTTTCTGACGCCTCTGTAGCAGACGGCTTTTTGAAAACATAGTGACAAAAGAAGAAATTGCTCAAAACGAGCAATTTCACCTTTTGACGCAATGTTTTCCACTTTTAGTCATAGGTTATCCATTCAATTATAGAGATTTTCTATTCTTTGACAAAATATGTTCAAAGTCGTCTGCTGCAAAATTGTCGTATGAGGGAAAGGGTTAAGGATGTTTTTTATATAGCATCGCTCAAATACACATGCACTGTTTTCTATAAGACCTCAACTCGCTAGACGCGGCTACTATGCATAATATTGTTTCCTTTTGTTCACCGGTATTTTCTTGAATTTACAAATCGAGTTAGTTTGGGACTTTAAATTCAACCCATTTACTGCTGTAATAAATTTGTTTGGCAAACAGGGGAAAACTATATCAAACTGCGCGCATACGCTCTCTAGTATGAATTACACCGGTCGTATTTAACTATTAAGGATGGTTTTCATAGAATATTGCTCAAATATACATGCACTGTTTTCTATAAGACCTCAAATCGTTATACGAGACACTTATGTCTATTAATAATGAGCCGTCCCTCGAGAAAACCAGCATTATGGTCTCTGCGTAATGTATCGATCCAGATCAGCCTGCGCAGTCCGCACAGGCTAATCCGGGCCGACACAAATTCCGTCTTAGGGGATAGATGTATAGAATAATGGTTCCTGAAACAGAAAATATACTGGAGGCGAAAAGTGTCTGTCCGGGTAAGCCTGTGCGGCATGCTTAAGCTGATACGGGTCGATACTTACGCAGAGTTCGTAATGCTGGTTTTCCCGCGGAACGGCTCATATTTTTTCCTTTTGTTAACCGGTATTTTCTTGAATTTACACACCCAGTTGCCTTGGGACTTTGTAACCTTTTTACTGCTGGAACTATTTTTGTTTGACGAAAAGAGGAAAACCATATCTAACTGCGCGCATACGATGGCTGGTCTGGTCGTATTAAAGTATTATGTTTGTGTTCGTAGAACATCGCAAACATATAAATGCACTGCTTTCTAACACACACACACACACACACACACACACACACAGTGGGGAATAACCATAATTAAACAACATAGAACTACATCTGTTAGGTAGATTCCAGTTTCGAAAACAAAATAAAACGGATATGAACAGAGTATCGGGTTTAGTGAATCAATTGGTTTATATGGTTTCAAAGTATTCATCTTTCATCTTTTATCAAGAAAACGAAAAAGCTGGTGGTAAACGGAAACAGAGACGTTATAGAACTACGTTCACGAGTTACCAGTTGGATGAGCTTGAACGAGCCTTTCAGAAGACGCATTACCCGGATGTATTCCTCCGCGAGGAAATGGCGATGAAAATAGATTTAACGGAAGCTCGAGTTCAAGTCAGTACCAAATGTTAATAAGAATCCATGTAAATAAAGTTGCCGCGTTAGGCGATTATAAGTCTAGCTGCATATACTTACAGTGAAGATCCCGGCGAGGTTGTATATACCCCGCACAATCTCATCAGAGTGTTCACAATCCACCTTCAGTTAGATGAGCCATGGATGTAGCTTTTGAACAATAATTTGAATTTAAGCCCTTCTAGTTTTCTCCCACATATCCCTTTACGTGATACCAATGCGGAAATGTCACAATACCCCTTTTCGCCTGTCGTAGCCCGTTTATGGCATCCTCGGTACCCAGGCTATTCATAAACTATATGAATAGCCTAGGTACCGAGGATGATATATGGTAACAGCCAAAGATAAAGTTGATATACTACTGCAATAGGCTTAACACTATTTTTAACAGCTGTACAGTTATCACTGGCACATTACATGACATTCAAAGCGAAAATGTATACTCATTTCGTGAATTCGCAATGGCAAAATGTAGCGCTTAAATAGTGTCATCGGAAAACCTAATCTGGTATACATACAAATTGGCTTACACTAATGGTGCTGTTTTGAAATGACTATACAGGTATATTGTGCAGAATCTCTTTTGACCACGATGATAGCCAAAGCAATCCCCCGCTAATATACCTTCAATTTTATTTTTTATAAAAGACTGTCTCTCAAATCCAATCGAATGCATCATTAAGTAATATCGTCTGCGTAATACAGCGCATTTATATGGAAACTTATTGAGGCCAAATTATAAACAATACAGAATTATCGTAGATTCCTTTGCGTGTTATTTTGGATGAACATTCACTGTTATATTGCCTATTTCATTTCAGGTTTGGTTTCAGAACAGAAGGGCCAAGTGGCGGAAACAACAGAAAATCATTGAGAAAAGCAATAATCTTCAACAAGGTAAATTTACAGCAATTTCGCGGGAGGAATATGTAATTGCCATTCTCAGCCATGATATATGTGTATCTCAAGCATTGATTGATTGGAGTTTCATGCCAATTTCAACAATATTTCACTGCATTTGTCAATCTTTAATATATTTTGCCCTCCAAAACAATTAAAGTTCTCGTCATTGGTATACGTTCATTTGGATCACCAATGGGAGATGATTTATAAATCATGTAGAGTGACGAAGAACTAAGAAGCTTTGTAGAAAAAATTAGACAATGATACCTACGCATGCGTAAGCTGCATGTAACAAACGTTAGATTCTGTTAGCATAAAGCCGAACCACAGTAGCTCAGTCGGTAGCGACGTGGGCTGTCAATCCAGGGGCTGTGAGTTCGAATCCCAGCTCGGCCAACATTCTTTGCGACCTTTGACAAAAGTCACTGTGACATGCGTCATTCGTCTTTCACCAATGGGCTGTTTAACAGTCTATGTGGAAAAGCAGCCAGTTGCTTGGAAAGTATGTTGTGTGGTGTATTGGTGCGGGAGAACCAGAAAACGCATGATGAGGTGAACTGGTCGCTGTGATATGACTGAAAAAAATGTTGAAAACGGAGTTAAACCATAATCAATCAACTGTTAGCATTGATTCAAAATTTGGAAGCTCTGAGATCATTGTGCAAACATTCGCATATGAGCCGTCCCACAAGAAAACCAACATTATGAACTCTGCGTAATGTATCAAACCAGATCAGCCTGCGCAGCCTAATCCGATCCGACACATTCCGTCTCAGGGATAAATAGGTATAGAGTAATGATTCATGAAACAAAAAAAAGGTGTAAAGAATCTGTCCGAGTTAGCTTGCGCGGCATGCTTCGGCTGATCCGGATCGAGACTCTACGCAGATTCCACACTGTTGGTTTTCTCGCGGAACGGCTCATATAATGGTAAGCAAACTAGATTTAAGTACACCCAGCAATTTACTTTACATAAACCGCCTATCATTAAATCTTTCAAATTGCAATTTAATGAAGCAGATCTTTATAAGTATACTATATGAGTTTCTTTAACGTGGTTATATTAGCGATTACACATCAATATCCCCATTATAATGCGCCGAATAAATCACGAAGTATATCTAAAAAAAATACAAAAATGATAATGATTTCGCCAATTTAAGGCATAACCTGTTAAAAACCCTTAATTTCGCCAATTTTTTGCGCTATAAATTAAAAGCGCCATTCAGATTTACCTAACAGAGTTTCTAGCGGAATCCATCAATCAAAATACAGATTATTTAAAAGCACACGCGTTTATACCACAGTATATGTATGTCTTTAACCTTTATACTACCTTCATTCGTTTGCAGCGTTACACATGCAATCAAGACATTCGACTCAAGACGGAAGTGATCAGATGACGGTATTACCCAACATGCCCGGATTTTCAAACATGTCTTTACCGTATCTTCCGAACAACATGAACGTTGATTGGTCTCAGTCGTACGGAACACATCTTCCAAATGCGGTCCAACATTACTACAGCAATGACGTCAAAGGGGATCCAAATAACCCAAAATGTAAGTAAGTTGATTTAATTGGTTGGTTTGGGGTTTAACGCCGCTTTCAACAATGTTTCAGTCATATCACGGCGACCAGTTCACCTACTTATATGTTTCCTGGTTTTCTCACACCAGTACTCCACACAACATACCTTCCAAGCAACTGGATGCTTTTGCACATAGACTGTTAGCCCTTACAAGGTTAGTAAGGACCACTATCAATATTCGAATGCTGACAAATCTGTGTATAAGTTACCATGTCCATATCAAAGGCAGTAAGTCCGGGTTCGATCTCCAGTCGACTTGCAATGGTCCCCCCTTTGAAAATCAGGCGAGTTCGACTGATACATTGATGTTCGGCTAAAGGTATCGGTAAAAGTTTTGTTATTTATCCAGGGCCGTTATATAGCCGAAATCAGTCGGTTTCGGTGTAAAACGCCATTTTAATAAACACACAGGCAAATCAATATTCGATCAAATCTAATCCCTAGAATGTGTTCAAGTCATATGCCTCTCGTAGACTTACTTTAAAGATGTGTGGTGCAGAAAACAGCCAGAATGGTTGCGACCGGTGTATATTCAGTCTATAATATTCTGTCTGGATTAACACTTAATCGCAGGCCATTTGAAAACTCAAAAACGAACCTGAGAGTGTTCATTTGGATGTTCAGACAGCTAGGGAGTTCGCGAACACGTGTTAACCCTTTCCAACATATTACCGCTTTCTGTCGCCTCTGCAGCAGAAGCCCTTTAAAAACAGTGTGGCAAAAGAAGAAACTGTTCACAACGAGCAATTTCTCTATTTACCACAAGGTTACAGTTACAGAGATTTTCCATTTGTTTCGCCTAGAAGTTTTCAAAGTCTTACTTGAGCGAAAACCCAGTATATAGCAATCCTCTTTCGTGAAAACGGATTACGGGATGCTGGCACTGAAATGGGTTTTCGTGATAAATATTACATTTAATTTGACTGATGGACGATGTAAACCATCTACATGTATACTATAATGGATGGTAACCGTTGAATGTCGCTTTTTCTGTAACAAATTTCGTTTAAAATGAATATGTTGTATGTTATACAGCACAAGGAGGTATGGTGGACGTTAACACGCATCAAAATGGACAAAATCAGGGCAACTTTGACGTGACCAATGGGAATGACATTCGCTCAAGTATCGTTCAGCTGAGAATGAGGGCACGAGAACACTCAACTACTTTGATTGGCTAAGACGGGTGGTCATAACTATTGATTTACATAATAAGGAAATGCTGTATTTTGATTGGTTAATAGTATTGACGTGCTGATCGAATAGCATGAATTTGATTGGGTATGCTGTGGATAGACGATATGAGCCAATCCACGAGAAAACTAACATTATGGTATATCTTCGTAATGTATCGACACAGATGAGCATGCGCAGTCCGCGCAGGCTAATCCGGGCCGACACATTCCGTCTCAGGGGGATAGAGGTATAGAGTAATGATTCTCTAAACAGAAAATCCACAGGAGGCGAAAAGTATTTGCCCGGATTAGCCTGCGCGGCATGCTTAGTCTGATCCGGGTCGATACTTTACGCAGAGACAATAATATTGGTTTTCTAGTGGACCGGCTCATATTGTTGTTTTCCAGCTGCTGTCATACACTTTCATTGCTTCTGTATTGAATATTGCTTTCTTGCAATCCATGAATAGCGAAAGAAAATGAAGAGAGCACGAAAGTGCAGGTAGTTATTTGTCTACAATAAGGTTGCTCGTTTGGGTATTTTTAAAGTCGCTTGTATCATGGCATATTTAAGTGTTAAGTTCTATATTTAGGTTATCATGTTACAGGATGTTGACGTATATATCAGAATAAATCATTTAGTAAAAAGTTCAACATGGCATAAATGTACACGGAAGCAGGAGCGTAGATACACGCATACTAATGGAACGGTTTTGAGCAATATGTAAACGCTGTCTCAGAAATGATCAAGGTTTGGATATGTTTTTGCAGTGTTGCATGTACGAGAAATTGACAACATTATGGCAAAAGAAGAAAATGTTCGTTTCACATCAGTAAATATCAGTAAATATCTATCTTTCAGACTTTCTGTTTATTTTGGTATGTATATATATACTATTTTATAATACTGGAATAAAGTCTTGTTTTAATTTTTAATACTTTTTATAATTGTTGTGACAGCTACCAGACTAAGATGCTGCTTTTAAAGGAATCACGAGCAAGGTCTCTTCTTCTCGCAATATTTCGCACTCTGTGTCAAAACCGTAGTTCCAGATTTCCAAATTGTGCAATAAGTTTCGAAAGCAGATACAACATAACGTATTGGTTAAACGAGTGCATATGTGCACTTTATTGCGCAGCCGTTATCATCTATGGAATGCCGGATCGATATCGCATTAGTTCAGTAGGTAACAGCATGGGATATCGATTTTGGGATCGTTAGTTCAAATCCCGGATAAACCCTTTCCCAACTGCAGACGCATTTTGACGCAATAGCATTAGACGACTTTTGAAAACTTTGTGGCCAAAGATGAAATTGCAATTTCAAGAGCAATTTCTCCTTTGGCCACAATGTTCTCAACGTTATTTAACAATTAAGATATCTTTTATGGAGATTTTTCAGGTTTTTGTCACTATGTTTTCAAAATCGTCTGCTGCAAATTTGTTGTATGTGGGAAAGGGTTAATACTTGTAATTGTGACATGCGTTATTTGTCTAGTCTTTAGGGAAAGACCTCTGCACCCTCGGAACAATGATGTGTGAAGCACTGGCTCGAGAGAGTCACGAAATGCATGTTAACTCTTTCAGCGCCGAATTGTTTAAAGTAGACTCTTCCATGTTCAACTGCGCAGGCTGATCTGGGTCGATACATTACGCAGAAGCCATAGTGTTGGTTTCCCTTGCGGGACGGTTCGAATATGAACGACAATATATGAACCAATTAAAACAAGAATTTAATAGAAACACATTGTACAAAAGAGAAGGAGGGAGCGGAATATCATCTTCGCAGGCTGATCTGGGTCGATACATTACGCAGAAGCCATAGTGTTGGTTTCCCTTGCGGGACGGTTCGAATATGAACGACAATATATGAACCAATTAAAACAAGAATTTAATAGAAACACATTGTACAAAAGAGAAGGAGGGAGCGGAATATCATCTTCGGGCGTAAAACATATCTGGTAATTTTCTATCCTTTGTTCTTCGGTGATCTCGGAACCATACCATTCTTGTTACTTATTGGAACTAGGTTTTTGAACTGAAATGAAAACGTTCAACAAATGTTTGGATCAACTACAAATACGCACAGGTGCCAGTCTCGTTTAAAATCTAAAAATAGCATTTGACTTTATATTGGCTAAGTTCATGACGAACTCAAGGAGGGTAGGTACGGTCAGGCAACGCGTCTACCCATGGCGCATGCGCAGACACTTGGTTCTCGTGAACGCACATCACTACTCTGGAGTCAAAATTCAAAATGGAAGCCTCCGTGTAGTTTCATTATCGATACCGAAAGCTCGTTTTCTTGTTGTCTAAATTACGGATCGCAATTATTTGCAAGTGCCCAATTAAACATATCAATATGTATCCGTCTTACAAATAAATACATCACGGATAACTGAACTCAGAGGTTCGTATTTTAGGATTCTTTACACACCAGTATCCAAAATTGCCACCCTCCGCCATTTTAAAACCCTTCTAACTCTCGCAGACACTTTGTTCTCGTGAACGCACATCACTACTCTGGAGTCAAAATTCAAAATGGAAGCCTCCGTGTAGTTAACTCTTGTTTTCATTATCGATACCAAAAGCTCGTTTTCTTGTTGTCTAAATTACGGATCGCAATTATTTGCAAGTGCCCAATTAAACATATCAATATGTATCCGTCTTACAAATAAATACATCACGGATAACTGAACTCAGAGGTTCGTATTTTAGGATTCTTTACACACCAGTATCCAAAATTGCCACCCTCCGCCATTTTAAAACCCTTCTAACTCTCGCTGGACGCAGGGTTGCAAATAGTCGGGGTCAGAAGGTCATGTGACGTCACTAGAGTTTACACTCTTAGCGTTCATGAGGAACCTGGATAACTCTAGTCGGAACTCGGGCTCGTCGTGAACTTAGCCATTGTCAATATAATAGTCAAAAGCTATTTTTAGGTTGTTAAACGAGACTGGCACTTGTGCAAATACTGACATGTAAACTTCAGCAAATAGTCGAATCATCCGACGAAAAGGGCCAGTTGTTTCTCTGACATATAGAATTTGGATTATGATCTTATTTGTGTGTGAGTTGTCTCCGCTATTGTACTTAAACAAAATATCCCTTTGATAACAGTGCTACCCCCCAACAACACTGAGATTAAAGAAGTAACTCACTACATCATTACAGTTATAGTCGTCGCTCAAAGTGAAAAAAAAAATCAAGGTAAATCATCATGTTTTCTGTATAGAACGCATGTAATGCTTTCGTTTGTTGTAGTCGAGTCCCGGTAACTCAGTCGGTAACGATGCGGGCTGTCAATCCAGGGATTGTGAGTTCGAATCCCGGCTCGGCCAACTTTCGACCACGGCGGATTCCGTCTTTGGGAAATATTGACTCCACGGTTCGGCCTCATTGCTCATAACGAGTAATTTCTCCTTTGGCCACAATGTTTTCAACTTCATTTAACAATTATCTATCTTTTATGGAGATTTTCCGGTTTTTGTTACTATGTTTTCAAAGTCGACTGCTGCGGAATTGCTGTATGTGGTTAAGGATTAAGGAAAATCCCTCAAACAATAATTAGAATACCTGCTAGTCTAATTTTCATTGGGAAAAAAACTCAAGTTCGTCTCAAAACGATTATTGTACTTCGTTCTTGTGCGACCAGTGTTTCGTTGTCTGGTGTTTTATCCCGCTTTCAACAGTTTTTCAGTCAGATCACGGCGTTTCCTGTGTAAAACACCAGTACTGCTGTTAAGCTTACCCTGACACCATTGCATCATTCATTATGTTATCCCCAGAATCCTGAGCGCGAAGGAGGCAGAATTCTGCTATCATATTAGAAAGACCCAACACGAGATCGAACCCTTGTCTCCCGCTTTCGATACGTTGTCTCAAACCCTTACACTAGCGAGGAGGTATCATGCACACTGAAGTAATTCGCCAAAGACATACTCGATACGTTGTCTCAAAACCTTACACCACCGAGCAGGTATCATGCACACCGAAGTAATTCGCCAAAGACATACTCGATACGTTGTCTCAAAACCTTACACCACCGAGCAGGTATCATGCACACCGAAGTAATTCGCCAAAGACATACTCGATACGGTGTCTCAAACCCTTACACCACCGAGGAGGTATCATGCACACCGAAGTAATTAGCCAAAGACACACTCGATACGGTGTCTCAAACCCTTACACCACCGAAGAGGTAACATGCACGCCGAAGTAATTCACCAAAGACACACTCGATACGGTGTCTCAAACCCTTACACCACAGAGGAGGTATCATGCACACCGAAGTAATTAGCCAAAGACACACTCGATACGGTGTCTCAAACCTTTACTCCAAAGAGGAGGTATCATTCACGCCGAGGGAATTAGCCAAAGACACACTCGATACGGTGTCTCAAACCCTTACACCACCGAGGAGATATCATGCACACCGACGTAATTAGCCAAAGACACACTCGATACGGTGTCTCAAACCCTTACACCACCGAGGAGATATCATGCACACCGACGTAATTAGCCAAAGACACACTCGATACGTTGTCTCAAACCCTTACACTACCGAGGAGGTAACATGCACGTCGAAGTAATTCGCCAAAGACACACTCGATACGGTGTCTCAAACCCTTACACTACCGAGGAGGTAACATGCACACCGAAGTAATTAGCCAAAGACACACTCGATACGTTGTCTCAAAACCTTACACCACCGAGGAGATATCATGCACACCGAAGTAATTCGCCAAAGACATACTCGATACGTTGTCTCAAACCCTTACACTACCGAGGAGGTAACATGCACACCGAAGTAATTAGCCAAAGACACACTCGATACGTTGTCTCAAAACCTTACACCACCGAGGAGGTATCATGCACACCGAAGTAATTCGCCAAAGACATACTCGATACGTTGTCTCAAACCCTTACACTACCGAGGAGGTAACATGCACGTCGAAGTTATTCGTTAAAGACACACTCGATACGGTGTCTCAAACCCTTGCACTACCGAGGAGGTAACATGCACACCGAAGTAATTAGCCAAAGACACACTCGATACGTTGTCTCAAACCCTTACACTACCGAGGAGGTAACATGCACGTCGAAGTTATTCGTTAAAGACACACTCGATACGGTGTCTCAAACCCTTGCACTACCGAGGAGGTAACATGCACACCGAAGTAATTAGCCAAAGACACACTCGATACGTTGTCTCAAACCCTTACACTACCGAGGAGGTAACATGCACGTCGAAGTTATTCGTTAAAGACACACTCGATACGGTGTCTCAAACCCTTGCACTACCGAGGAGGTAACATGCACACCGAAGTAATTAGCCAAAGACATACTCGATACGTTGTCTCAAACCCTTACACTACCGAGGAGGTAACATGCACGTCGAAGTTATTCGTTAAAGACACACTCGATACGGTGTCTCAAACCCTTGCACTACCGAGGAGGTAACATGCACACCGAAGTAATTAGCCAAAGACACACTCGATACGTTGTCTCAAACCCTTACACTACCGAGGAGGTAACATGCACGTCGAAGTTATTCGTTAAAGACACACTCGATACGGTGTCTCAAACCCTTGCACAACAGAGGAGGTATCATGCACACCGAAGTAATTAGCCAAAGACACACTCGATACGGTGTCTCAAACCTTTACACCACCGAGGAGGTATCATGCACACCGAAGTAATTAGCCAAAGACACACTCGATACGGTGTCTCAAACCCTTACACTACCGAGGAGGTAACATGCACGTCGAAGTTATTCGTTAAAGACACACTCGATACGGTGTCTCAAACCCTTGCACAACAGAGGAGGTATCATGCACACCGAAGTAATTAGCCAAAGACACACTCGATACGGTGTCTCAAACCTTTACACCACCGAGGAGGTATCATGCACACCGAAGTAATTAGCCAAAGACACACTCGATACGGTGTCTCAAACCTTTACACCACCGAGGAGGTATCATGCACACCGACGTAATTAGCCAAAGACACACTCGATACGGTGTCTCAAACCCTTACACCACAGAGGAGGTATCATGCACGTCAACGTAATTCGCCGAAGAAACACTTTTTGCTTAAGTCGTTTTTCACTATCAAAAGTATGTGCTATTTCCATGCCATACATCGCAGTTATTTTAAGCCCTAAGAAAAGGAAATAGTTGATGGGGGAAGGATAGATTCGATTAGGTCAAAGAAAAAGAAGCCCATCGTGAGGGGTTAGCGCCCTGAAATTGAACGCGAAAATCTCGGTTTCGATTCTGCTCGTAATAGCTAGATTGATCAAAAAGGAAAAAAGTATCTCACCTGTTTGAGGATGACACGCCTCTATGGGTCTCGTTTCCTCTGGTTCTGTGGGTATAGATAGAAACACCTGATTATAAGGACAGGGAACACCAAAGCCCATCTGTAGACATATCTCCTTTATTCTTGATAGGTCTCGGAATAGTGTCAACATTATATTAACTAGTTATATCAGTTCGAGATTTGTTTGGCATTGAGAAGAATTTAAAAACAGTTTTAAGTAACTTGTTTTCAATGCTGATAAATAGAGAATAACTAACTGCATGTTTTTGATATAGAATTTATGTCACAAGGGAAAAAAGGGGTAATTTGGTTAAAATCACGAAAGGTTGAGTGATTTTACACCAAATTACCCCTTTTTTCCCGAGTGACATAAATTCTATATCAAAAACATGCAGTTAGTTATTCTATTTATTATATATCTGGAATAAATCTCCCCTTTATTTTAAAGAAACATATACAAAAAAAAAATGACTTGGCCTTAAGCGTATGAATGTTACGTAACCAATGACTGCATCATTTTAAGACGTTCCATGGCTGTTCCATTAATGTTTACGCCGCACGTTTAAATCAATGTTTTATGTCATTCTTTATATTTTCTTTTGTAAGTTTCTTAAGATGTCTCTTAGGATGACATCTTAAAATATAATTGAAACACATTTTTATCTTATTTTCACTTTAATAATATGATCAAAAAATCATATTATCAACATTTTAAGTAAACATAAAAAAGTAGTTCCGGCAAAAATTATATCATCACTAGTGATGATATGAAAAAAATAAAAGTGTTATCGTCCCAGTGTTAGTTATCATTTGTTTAAAAATCGATATTGATTTTATGTCACTTAAATTTCAATGCAAAATTTGGATAGGTATGTAATAAATAGAGGATCTTACATGAGTGCCTATTTGTTATTGTTTTTATGAAACGAGTCGACTGAAATAATATGACGCGAGGCTCTGCCGAGCGTCATATTCGTTTCAGTCGACGAGTTTCATAAAAACAATATCAAATAAGCACGAATGTAAGATTCTATTTATCACATAACACCATAAAAAGATTGTTTTCAATCTTTAAATCGATATTTGTTCGTCCCTCATATAAACAGTGACCGAAGTTCACCCCAAAGTTCTTATTCATACTTCCACTGTAGAATGTAGTCCCTATTAATAACCTTTTGATTTTATACAAAATTAGCAACAAGGCACTTATAACATTTCATTTATCTAGATTTATTCTCTTTAAACAATAGTTTTAATAAATGCCGAAATTCAGAACAATTTGTAAACAATATGATGTCATTTAAAGTGACGTCATACTGGAGTGACGTCACACTGGAGTGACGTCACATACGTGCTGTGAGTCGGCTATTTATGTAACTAGTTACATATGATATTTATGTCACTGCTTTATGTCACTCCTTGAGTGCAAGTTATGTGATAAATACATTTAACAGTAACTTGTATGTGGCTTTGTATAATTCAGCTCAATAACATATTGTTTAAATAAAGCAAAATCTTGGTCAATTAGAATGCAACTAGAATGCAATTAAATTGCAATTAAAATGCAATAATGCAATACGACAATATAACTACAGAAACAGATACAATATAAACAGAAAATAGACTAGAAAAATAAGCTTTTCTAACAAATAAAACCTTTCTCACCTTTTTGAGGATGACACACCTGTAGGGGTCTTGTCTCCTCGGGAGCTGTGAATATAGATATATAAAAAAATAGACTGAATTCAAGGGAGGAAACAATAAATGCAGCGCGACCTACCTGGTTAAATAGTTCACAATAATGTGTTAGTTTTTTTTTGGGGGGGGGGGGGGGGGGGGGGGTTTATGCCGTTTGTTCAACATTAGTTCAGTTATATCACCCCTTTGCATGGTCCTGGGGGTAAACAACTCAGTATTTGGGTAGGAAACATGCGTTGCCCAAGGGCACTCTACCAGGGAGGCCGCGTTTGTGGATCGAACCTCACAAGAAAAGAAATTCTGTGTTCGAGTGTGTGTCTATACCATACTGCAAGTAACGTTTAGCATGAATATACATTGTTTCATTCGACTGCTTTTGTGGAAAAACCTCCTACAACTTACACTAATTCATCTATTTCTGCGTCCTGAATGAATACTTAGGGGTAATATAAATCGTACTTCATGGAAACCAACCTTAAAGTAATTATTACATGTGCCTTTGCATTGTAGCCGAATTACGAGCAAACCAACATTGTTGTCCTGCGTAAAATATCGATCTGGATCAGTCTAAGCATGCCGCGCAGTCTAACCCGGACAGACACTTTTCGCCTCCTGTGGATGTTCTGTTTCAGGCATCATTACTCTATACCTCTATCCCCCTGGGACGGAATGTGTCGACCCGGATTAGCCAGGCTGATCTGGTTCGATACATTACGCTTGGTCCAAACTGTTTGTTTTCTCGTGGAACGGCTCATTTATGCTAATGATCCAAATAGATACACTTTTCCATAAGTTTCCATAAGTTTCCAGGCGAGCAATGCAGAGCCGGATTAGACTGCACACATGCCTAACGTTGGTAAGTAATCTTCATAAAGCAATTCATGTGCATAATCAGGGGCGTAGTTCCCTTTAGGCACTGTAGGCACGTGCCTACACATTTATTCTCAAAATGCCCCCAAAATGCAGCTGCGGCGATAAACATCTGTGTAATGAATCGACCAGATCAGCCTGCGCTGTCCGCGCAGACTGATCCGGCCGACACATTCCGTCTTAGTGGGATATATGTATAGAGTAGTGATTCCTGAAACAGAAAATCTGCAGGAGGCGAAAAGTGTCTATCCGGGTACGCCTATGTGGCATGTTTAGGTTGATCCGGGTCGATACTTTACGCAGAGTCCACAATGTTGATTTTCTCGCAAGACGGCCTACACATTGATTATTGCCAAGCTACGCCCTTGATTGTCGTGTTATCATAAAATCATTGTAAAGCAGCACAAATGTCAACAACAACAAATACTATGACAAAAACGATATCGATACAATCAGAAAAATGCAAACACCCTTTCTATCATACAACAATTCTGCCGCAGACGTCTTTGAACATATGTTGTCAAAAAATGAAAAATCTCTATAATTGAATGGATAACCTATGGCTTAAAGTGGAAAACATTGTGGCAAAAGGAGAAAATGCTGGTTTTGAGCAATTTGTTCTTTTGTCACTACGTTTTCAAAAAGTCGTCTGCTGTAGAGGCGTCAGAAAGCATCTATATGAGGGAAAGGGTTAAAGAAAGACAAACCTTGATTTTCTATCTGCTGTGGATTTTGTCCATCTGATTTGTCTCTGAAGCAGATAACGGGTTCATTTTTTCGATCCATGGATTTAATTTGTTCAATATATCTGAAATAACCCGAACGTGAGAAAAATCTGACATTGTTTATCAGTGTGGGTTGAGATCGATCAGTCCATCTGACCAGTCTAGTCATAACTTGGTTAAACTTACACAAGTTTAGAGAATCGTCTAATAATGATGAATGTAAAACTTGAAAAGTGTAGGTCTTGACCAGACTGTATTGATGTACAGGCTGATCTAGATACACTGTTCACAAAATCCAACTAGTACCTTATCCCAAGAACGTGTTCAAATACGATTATATTTAAAGTTAGATTCGCTCGTTGTAAATATAAAGTCTTTCCGAATTGTTGCCTTGGTAATTGAATTTGTTATTTTCTATAGTATTTCTAAATTAAAAAAATTCTCTAAAATGATACGAGAAATAGATTTATAAGTACTGAACTCCAGTTGGAGATAACATTTTTATATTGAAAGTTCTGCAAACATGGCTAATAGTGACAATAAAGATAATAATAAGTACTTCAAAACTATTTTGGCAGTAACTGTTGAAAAACTGTCAATTAATCATGAAAATGTACACAAATTTGGCTTACCGGGTAGGGTATGTTTATGGTACTGGAAAGTGAAATGATTACTCTAATGTTATCCCAGAATTATGATTCTAATATTTCAAGACCACTTTTGAACATTTTTAAAAATGTGACTATACTATCTATAATCTGGAGTTCAGCACATTTAGCAATAACAAAAACATATAGATCTAAACATATTGTTTTTTAAAAAAGATCCCCAAAATAATCGTTGCAAGAAAATATTCCGTCACAAAATCTTAAATAATTTCCCTACCCTAGAATAATTACAATACACAAAGCAATTTTAAGCATCGCTTCACAACTATTCAGCTGATAAACTTTCCCTTAAATATGCCGAATACGATCGGTATATAAAGATGCCTTGGGCCACTCCAAATGGCGATTTGGCGATGGGATCATCACTGCGCAATAAACATTATCAAAGCACTGTAAGTGCTAACAGTTTAGTGGAAGAATTATTAATATTGACATGACGACGTTTGTATAAAAATAATTTTTATTATGATGTATATGTATTCTTGATAACATTTGCTTTGGTTTGTTGTGATGTGTGTAGTGATGTGTGTAGTGATGTGTGTAATTATAAATAATGGCATGACGACGTTTGTATAAACATAAATTGTATTATGATGTATATATGTATTCTTTGTAAAATTCGTTTTGGTCTGTTGTGATGTCTGTAATTATAGATGAAAGGCATGACGACGTTTGTATAAACATAAATTGTATTATGATGTATATATGTATTCTTTGTAAAATTCGTTTTGGATTGTTGGCCATTTTTGCTGGCATCTATATATACTATACAAATTTGAACCGCTTTTTTAGCTCTACTGGCCAAAGGCCAGAAGAGCTTATGCCGTGGTTTGGTGTCCGTCGTCCGTGCGTCCGTGCATCCGTAAACAATTGCTTGTGAACGCGATACAGTCTTCAGTTTTGACTGTATCTCAATCAAACTTATACAGTAGTTAGATATCCACGAGAGCTCGGTTCCTTTCGAAAACCGGCCAAACCCGCCCATGCAAGACTGGATTATGGCCCTTGAAATTGTCAAAACTGCTATAATACAGATTGTGAACACAATAGAGCCTCCATTTACTATCCGATCTTCACCAAACTTAGATAGTAGTTGAATATTGATGAGAGCTCGGTTTCATTTGCAAACCAGCCAGATCGGTCCATACAAGACTGGATTATGGCCCTTGAAATTGTCGAAATTGCTAAAAACAGCTTGTGAACACAATAGAGCCTCCATTTACTATCCGATCTTCACCATACATACATGCTCTGGATTGAAAATGACCAAAGAACCATCCCAGAAGAGCATAGACCCTCATGGGCCTCTTTTTTTATTTGGAGTCACAATGCACAGTACCAGATTGGCAGTTTTTAAAGTTATATTGATATACAATTAGCGGGTCTAAACTACTAGTTTTACTCACAGAAGAAACAGTGATTTCTATATGATTCCATCGGTGGAACAGGATACTAGAAGGTACACATTATTCAGTACATCTGTTCCGTCTTATCAGAATCTAATCATGTTGAGAAAAATTTACAACATGCCTTTTGAAAGTAATATGCGAACAATTTAGTTATTGGCCAAACTGTGCTGATGCCGAAGTGATCTGATCTGGGTTTATACCGTTCACAAATGTCTAAATGTTAAACGTTCTATATGATACCATCCATGTAACAAGGTACTAGAAGGTACAGATAAGTCAGTACATCTGCTACGTCTTATCAGAATGTACTCATGCTGAGAGAAACTTACAACAATCCCTTTGTAAGTAATATCTGAACAATGTACGTAGATCTTGGTCAAAGTGATCAGGGTTTATACCGTTCACAAATGTCCAAAAGTTAAACGTGCTGTCTAAAAGTTAAACGTTCTGTATGGGCCTTTCAAAATAATCCTCTCATTGAATACCCACAACAGGGGGCTAGCGGATTAAATAAGGATTGAAGAACAAGTAAAACGCTTCTTAGCTAGAGCTCTGTCTAAATGTTAAAAGTTCAGTACGCAGATGCAACTAGAAATATCACTGAAGGTGATGAATACCCCCAGCTGGTGCCTGACAATATACATATGTATGAGAAATTCAAGGGGCCATAACTCATTAAAAAACAATTCCAGTGCAACACGCCGACAATATGGACAGCTAGGCTTGGTATCAACCATTCTTGTGAAGTTATATTCAATTCTGACCAAGGGTTGCTGAGAAATAGTGTTCACAAGAAATATCCACAGACCAACGGACCGACAAACCGACCGACATTCGTGACTCCTATATAGCCCCCATATACTATGTATCTGGGGGTATAATAATACCCCTTATCGTCAGACGCGGCTCATATAAATGTGGGTCATGTCAAGCGAAAAAGGGTCTTGTTGCATCTACATTGTGACATTCCGTAGATGATATTGGGTCCGAGACTAGCAGTGCTTCGTTAAAAGTAACCTATATGACACCTCTTTAAATATAGACGAACACCGAAAGCTCTGAAGGGGGCTGTGAGAATTATTTGCAACTGGCATATCGCCGTCCGCATGCGAAAAGAGGATCTCATTTTTATCTCGGTTTATATTATCTACATGGTTACATCGGTTCATTAACGTGTTGTTTCACGAGATGATCGTATACTGGTTTCACGCTTCTCGCATGCTACATGGAAGTCTGGTCAGATTGCGGGGAGACGTCAACTGAAATAATTTTTCCTTCATCGCAATTTATGGAAGGTAACATTTTCCATGCCGTTGCACAATTTATATGAAATGCAGAACACGTACAGTTTTCTATTTACCGATATTTATAATTGACAGCCGGAGGCTTGATTGTTATAACATGTCCTTAGATCAAATTGACGATACGATTGAAATTGGTTAAATTTTAATTAAAAATTTAAAACTCATACATTTGACAATTAAATAAAACCAAACTTCAGGCCCCCCGGCTCACGTGGAAATAACACTGGAAAATACGATTGGCTTCGGGTGACATTGGATGAACGTGAACAATCCGCGCCCGGCGACAGATGCTTTAATTTCCAATGCGAACAGTGATGTTTGATTCGAGTTTATTCATACGAACAATACTGCATGAGTTTATTTATTGGGGTTTTACGCCGCTTTCAACGTTATTTCAGTTATATCACGGCGACAGTTCACTTATTCATGATCCCTGGGTAAACAAACCAGTACTAGGCTAGAATATGTGCCTTGCCCAAAGGCACTCCACCATGGCCGTAATGCCGCGATACTGCATGAGCTGTTTGGCTGGAGTGATATACTACTCTTGACGTTAAGCATGTACACAACCGAAGGAACACATGCATCGCCCCGCCATGTAGACACTAAATAGTCACGTGACGGACTTTACCGAGTGACGGAAAGTCGACGGAAAAGTGCAATCTCTCAAAGGCAAGCGATACAAACGACTAGACGCGCGTAGCTTACCTGTATTATAACTACCGACCATTATGTGATGCACACAGCTGCGATAATACGATATACTTCTTTTCGTCTGACGTGCTTTAACCCTTTCCCTCATACGACAATTCTACAGCAGACGACTTTGAACATATTTTGTCAAACAATAGAAAATCTCCATATTTGAATGGATAACCTATGACTTAAAGTGGTAAACATTGTGTCAAAAGGAGAAATTGCTCGTTTTGAGCAATATCTTCTTTTGTCACTATTTTTTCAAAAAGCCGTCTGCTGCAGAGGCGTCAGAAAGCGTCTATATGGGGGGGAAAGGGTTAAAGTATACAATTTACTATCGATGGGTTTTGCTAGATAAGTATAACTTGACAATATAGACCTGATCCTGACCTGTACGCAAGTGTAACAATTAATTGTATTATCATTAGGTACATATATCATTGTTTTCTACTACCCATATTTTTTATTGCAACCCCTTTCTGTTTGTTTTATGTGTTTTATTGGGGTTTTACGCCGCTTTCAACATTATTTCACGGCGACAGTTCACTTATTCATGATCCCTGGGTCAACAAACCAGTACTAGGCTAGAAAATGTGCCTTGTCCCAAAGGGCACTCCAACATGACCGTCGTGCCGCGACTAGGGATCGAACCGGGGACACCCGGTTTCAAATCCCCGACACTAACCACTCGACCACGGCGGATTCTCCCCTTTTTGTAATCACGTATAAGGGAATATGTATGAACGTTTATTTTCTTAGTGTTTGATGCTGCTTTAAAAAAGTGTGTCAGTTATAGCACGGCAAAAGAACTCTTTTCCATGGCCCCTGAGTGACAAACCAGCAGTAGGCTAGTAACTGTGCCTTGTCGCAGATCACCTACCGTAAAAACCGACGCGAGCGGGGATTAAACCCATAACGCCCGGTTTTGATATAACCAACGCTAGTCCCTCGGTCACGGCAGATCCCTATGAAACCAGTTAGCAACATTTGAGCCGTCCCACGAGAAAACCAACATTATGGACTCTGCGTAATGTATCGACAAGATCAGCTTGCGCAGTCCGCGCAGGTTAATCCGGGCCGACACATTCCGTATCAGGGGGATAAAGGTATAGAGTTATGATTCCTGAAACAGAAAATCTACAGGAGGCGAAAAGTGTCTGTCCGGTCTAGCCTGCACAGCCTGCTGACGCTGATCCGGTTCGATACCTTACGCAGAGTCCATACTGTTGGTTTTCTCGCGGGACGGCTCATTTCTAGTTTTTGTCAATAATGCCATCATATAGGCTCACTAGAATTTATATTGTTCGAAGATACAATTGGATCCTTTTCCGCCACAATTGACGTTTTAATTATCACGACGTCGAGTCCCGGTAGCTCAGTCGGTAACGACGCGGGCTGTCAATCCAGGGGTTGTGAGTTCCCGAATCCCGGCTCGGCCAACTTTCTTTCCGACGTTCGACAAAAGTCATTGCGACATGCGTCATTCGTCTTCCACCAATGGACTAAGTCTATGTGGAAAAGCAGCCAGTTGCTTGGGAAGATTGTTGTGTGGAGTACTGGTGTGAGAAAATCAGGAAACACATGAGTATGTGAACTGGCCGCCTGATATGACTGAGAAATTGTTACAAACGGCGTTAAACCCCAATCAATCAATCAATCAATCAATTATCACGACATGGTGGTCGATCCATGTTTAGGTCGTTTAAATGTTCAGATAATGTCATATAACAGACAGGTCAATGGCCAGGGGAACATATAATTGGGACAGATAACAGAAGTTACATTACATATCGTCAAACGATATCAAAACATCACGATAAAACTTTAGTCATACTGCGCAGTAAAGGAAAGGCTTGATCCAAAAGATCACATCATACACGTTAGGAGCCTTAAAGACGATAGGAATTGGCAAAGCTGTAGGATTTTGACAATGGATTTTTGATATGAAATCTCATTTCAAAGTTAAAACGAAAGAAGAATGCCATGGTACTGAATATAGATTTAAAACTTTTAAAGATATACGATAATCTATCATATGGTCTAAATGCGATTACAAGAACGCCTGATAGTTTGTTTAAAGACGATCGCTACAGTATCATCAAGTTGTTATGTTATGTAAATGGCCAACGGTATGTTTTGAATTGTTGATAGCATATTACCTAATCTACAGAAATATGAAATAAAAATATTGGGTAACCAGGCCTGGAAAAGTTTCCCGGCCCTTTCTTTTGCATATCCCATACTTTGGAAAATGTGACTGCTGTTTCCTATGTACAATATATATAATTTTTAATTTTTAAAATTTCATTTTCATTCGTTTAGCAACACTTCACTCTTTATATGACTAGAAGAATTAAAGGTAAAAATATAGCCATCACGAACAAAAGACACCATTAAAAATTATTAAATAAAATTCAATGCATAAAAAATCAAAGTTTTTTCTTTTCAATTCAGATTTTTTTTAAAATTTGCATGAATATAGTTTAAGCATTACGGTATCAAAATTTAACTTAAAAATCATAGGTAACCAGACTTCTTTTCAAATAAAATCAAATCTTGCATGAACAATCATACAAGGCGCGTTTTGTTTACATTATCAGCGTGTGTCCGAATCAATTGGGAGGAAGGAAAGCGAGTAACTTTTGAAATAATGATTTATCAATTCGTAATACATAATGTCTTGGTTTTATGCTTTGATAACATCATCGTTTTTTCAAAAGAATTATTGTCAGTATAAAACGCACATAAATTGTACATAAAAGTGTTTAATTGTAGCATAGAGATGTCTTCTTGTTCACAATCCCAAGTTGTTATGATATGGTTGACATTTCACGCCTGATTGTATCCGACAGTTTCTTTTCATCTTTTGATATTGCATACAACTTATACATAATGGAGTGTGGATATTTGGAGAAAGAAATAAGATAATTCACATAGAGAGTGTGAATCTCAGGTTGATATCATAGCGTCTTATGTTTCTCTTCGGTAAGGAGGTAACTGCCTTTTACTTCTTTAGAGCAAAATACCCATTTCCTAATAACAATAATAATTCATTGCATAATCTGTTTAATCTGAAGAAATTGATTAACATGTGTGATGTCAATTTCTTCTGAAGCAATAATTGTAAGTTTAAAAAAAAATATAGTCAACAACATCATCTCGACTGTGTCTTTGTTTAAGCAAGTTGTCAAACCTTAAATAAACAAAATATTAAAATGATACCAGTACCAGGGACATAGATAAGTACTGAGTGCTAAGTGTTTCGTGATAAGTAAAACTGAAAAAGGGTATTCTCATGTCAAAAGCTAAAATGTATAATACTTATAATGTTTTATGTATTGAACGACATGTCTGTATGGTTTTTATTTGACTTTAGATTATACTGTCTTCGTTCGGCTAGCATGCCAACTGGCTTATGTTATTTTTATGTTCCGACCTGTACTTGTTTCAGCATTTGACGCAAATCCGTACTTTTGTATCCGCTTACTTTAGTCAATACCTCATAGTTTTTCTTTTTATAATATTATATCTGTTGTTAATATTACCTCATAATACATTGTACATGTATGTTATATAAGTTAATAAACAAAGATTTTATTCCATTCTTATTTAAAAAGAAACGTAAATCAAAGTACTGAAAGTACTGAAGGTAGAATTTCTGTGTTATGTGAAGAAGGCAAACTGAACAACTAAAGTGCATGTAAACACTTTTATTTAAATTAATTCAGCATGACTGATGGACAAATATGCAATATAAGGCCAGAATAAACTATCCTTGATCACATATTCTTCTTGGAGGTGTTAACATGTATTAACCCCTTATTAATTGGTCCACATGATACATGATACTATGCACACATCACCTAAACATTTTCATCCCAAAATAGTTTCTTAAAAATTAATTGAGTGTAGAGCAAATGATTCATTTCAGTGATCAGGTAATAAACATTAATAACATATATTTAGTATCTTGACTACTGAAGTTTAATGTAGCAAAAAAAGGTGCCAGCATTATACTTCTTGTGTATGAAAATGATATTACAAGCCCTTGTTTGTAAAACATAATTGGATAAAAATTTACAGATTCATTTATTAAGGCCTTATGGAAAGCAATATTTGAAGTGTACACAACAAATATATTGTGTAACCTTAATAGTCCAAGAACAAGTTTTTGACATTTACAAACTAACGAACCGTTTCCGTCATATGAAAATTCTGCGGCAGACGACTTTGAACATATTTTGTCAAAAAATAGAACATCTCCATAATTGAATGGATAACCTATGACTAAAAGTGTAAAACATTGTGGCAAAAGGAAAAATTGCTCGTTTTGAGCGATTTCTTCTTTTGTCACTATGTTTTCAAAAAGCTGTCTGCTGCAGAGGCGTCAGGAAGCGTCTATATGAAGAAAAGTGTTAAGTATCATTTTGTGTGTATCTTCTGCTTGAAAAAACCGTACAGGAAGCTTCAAACTGCTCATTACGAGCAATTTGAACTTTGCTTGGAAACAGTATAGGAAGCTTCAAACTGCTCATTACCAGCAATATTTATATTGCTTGGAAAAAGTACAGGAAACTTCAGACTGCTCATTACGAACCTTCTGATCTTACAAGTTCAATATACTGGATAAAAGAAAATATATGGAAAATTGTTAAAAAAGATTTGTTTTCATCAAAATTATGGTAGTGTGCGAAGAGTTATAATAAATATTCCTGCTTTTTTCATCCAAATTAATACATCAGTGTGTGTCTGAAATGAAAAGGCTCTACTCTTTCTTTAACAGCAATTTTGATGAGAGTTTACAAACAAACATTGAAATTTTAATGAAGCTTTGTGGAAGTGTTTATCTAACATGATCACTTTTGGTTTTTTTTGTACCAAAGTACGCTTAAGGACAATATGTTGGATATATTTTCCTTTTACTTACTTTCTGATGTTGTAGCAGCAATCACATTTAGGAATATTGTTCATTCTTTGAACAATTTGAAAAGAAATAATTCTAAGAAGTTTTGGCAAATGCAAAAACAAATAATATTTCAAGTAACAGTTTAGCATATCAACAAGAGGGCCATGAGACCCAGGATCGCTCACATGAGAATGGGCTATTTACGACTTAACTCTTTCTGCGCCAAAGGCAATATCATCAAGACAAACTTTCTCACAAAATGTAAAGCTGCTCAAGTAAAAAATTCGATCTCAATAGTGTTAACTAGATTTTTCTATAATTTGGCCTAGTGACCTAACCCATATTCGAAATCCGCCTAGATATCATGAAGACAAATATTCTGACAGTTTCAACATGCTTAAGCCAAAAATATGGCTTCCAGAGTGTTAACAACATTGTTCTTCAATTTTGGTATGTTTTTGACTGGACATGACCCAAATTCAAACTTGGCCTAGATGTTACCAATACAAATACTCTGACAAACTTTCAACATGCTCAAGCCAAAAATATTGCTTCCAGAGTATTAACCAGATTTTTTTGGTTTTTTACTTGACATTACCCATATTCGATCTTGACCTAGATATCATCAACACAAACATTATGACAAAGTTTCAACATGCTCAAGCCAAAAAGGTTGCTTCCAGAATGTTAACAAGATTTTCCTTAAATCTGGCTTTCTGACATAGTTTTTGACCCGACATGACTTCAAACTTGGCCTAAAAAAATCAAGACAAATATTCTGACATAGTTTCAACATGCTCAAATTCATACTGGGCCTAGATATCACCAAAACAAATATTTCGACAAATTGTCAATATGCTTAAGCCAAAAATGTGGCTTCCAGAGTGTTAACAAGATTTTCCTTAATTTTAGCCTAGTTACCTAGTGTTTGACCCGACATGACCTATATTCGAACTTGGCCTAGATATCACTAAGACAAACATTCTGACAAAGTTTCAACATTTATCAAGCCAAAAATGTGGCTTCCTGAATGTTAACCAGATTTACCTAACATTTGGCCTGGTGACCTAGATTTTACCCTATATGACCCAGTTTCGAACTTGGCCTACATTAGATGGAGCTTTATTTTCTGATAAACTGTCATGACGATTGGATGCAAAATATTGCCTCTAGGGTGTTAACAAGCAAATGTTCATGACGAACGCCGGACAAAAGGTGATCACAAACACTCACCTTGAGCACTTTGGCTCAATTGAATATGACAATAAATGAAAGATTGACTCTCACTAAAGTCTTATTGAATATGACAATGAAAAATTGAAGGGGTGGGGACCAATTGACAACACTTGATCCAGTGAAGCCTAAAGCTCATATGTAAACCTTTCCAATCTTTATAGACATTTTGATGTATCTGCAGCAGCGGTGAGGCGACTCATGAAAACAATGTTGCAAAAATTGCAGTCAGGGTTTTTATTTTTGAAAATGAAACTGCATAACAATTTATTCTGAGAGAAAAAAAGAATTTGAATGAATGTCAACAAAATAATCTATGAAGGCCTATGCATATAAATACAAAATACAAATGCAAACAAGAAATAGTTTGGTATCTGCTAACAAGCACATATATGTCAAGTTTGATATATGGATTCTGGGCTATCTATATATTGCTTCAGACATAATCTATATGATAATTTCAAGGCAAAACACATTATCGTTTTTTATGTTAATGAATAATTATTGTACTTACAGTAGAAAAGAAGACAGATTTTTCAAAATGCTTATACAAGCAACCTGAAAAGTATATCATATTTAGCTCACTTGATGTAATGAAACTTAAATATTGTTGCAGTGTTCTGACAGTTTTAGGATAAGAATTCAAAGTTATCATTGCATGGCTAAAAAGAAACCTTTGGAATACATCCCGAGAAATTATATACAGTTAATTGAAAATCAGACAACTAGTTTGTAAGGAGACAATATGTTGTGTCTTTTTTCAATTGCGATGGAAACAAGATATCTGCATGGTAAAGAAATTGCATGAACTTTAGAATGAACATGAGAGGATGGCTGTTATACAATTTCATACAAATTGATGTCATGCTTTAAAAGTAGACAGTGTTGACAGTTAAATGACTGACAAAGGTCAATTAAAACACAATAATTCAATGTGTGTAAGAGATGTGAGCTAAACGGACAAATGTATGCTAAATATACACTAATTCTTGGGATCAGCTAATTTGACAAGTACATTTGAACCATGGCAATAACTGAAACAATACATATAAAACAAACATAACAAAAACTGTCAATAATTTGCTATCAATAAGAATGATATATTGTTTGTATGAAATAAATTAATTTGTAAACTTTCTGTTCAAAGAGTATTCTTCAGAACACTTCCAAATAAATGATTGTATGATTGCTAATGCAAAAATGCAAAAATAAGATAAGTGTTAAAGAAAACTACAGAATCATAAAAAATAACATAAGTATATTAATATATGCAGAGCAATTTCTCCTTTTGTCACAATGTTTTCCAATTTCAGTCATAGGTTATCCATTCAATTATAGAGATTTTCCGGGTTTTTTACAAAATATGTTCAAAGCCGTCTGCTCAAAATTGTCGTGTGAGGGAAAGGGTTAATGAGCAATTACTCCTTTTATCTGGTTTCAAATTAACTTTCATTTTTGTAAACATGTGTTTACCTGATTTTGTCCTAGAATGTAATATGTTGGAAAGAATTGACTTTTCATTTCATTATTTTTTTCTAAGACACTACCATGGCAAATTAACAACACTAATCAGTTATGAATGATAACAATGTACTGACAGGGAATATAAATGTATGAAATAAACCCTTTCCAACATACAACAAATCTGCAGCAAACCACTTTGGAAATAGTGACAAAAACCTGAAAAATCTCCATAAAGGATAATTTTACCTTTGGTCATAAGGTTTTCGAAAGTCATCTTCTGCTATTGCATTTGACGTTTGCAGGTGGGAATTGGTTAAATATCAAAGGAAGAATCAAAATGTTATATTTAAATCTGTTGCTTTTTTATCAACACATCTGTTGCCTTCTTCTATTGACATGTAGTATCAATACTATTAGGTGTCCATGGCTATTGCAATAACCTCCTCTCCTTGTTTTGTTCCATGAACTTTTCTCTCACACATCTCAAAAATAATGCTATGTCCATTTCATCTGTGAGAAGTGATATATACAAATCTTCAGACACAGAGCAATAATTGCCTGTGTCATTTAACAGTAAGACCTTTTTATCGTCCACACTGACCTCTACAACTGTCATGGTCATATTTTCCGTAGGCATATCTTTTTTTTGAAACATAAAGTAAATTAATAACTTATTTAAATTGTCATTTTAGAACATTAACTCTCATCAATTGCAGTTCAATTTGATACATCTGATCAGCAGATTATGTCTTTTGAAGATATAGTTGCAAACACAGAAATAGCTTATAACAATCAATCTCCTTTTGCTTTCATTTCAATTCAATCATAATACTTTAAATCATTCATCTGTTTCAGATTTATTGTATTTGAGAGTGGTACAGTACAGTGGAATGAGACTGAACGTTTAATTATTTCATAAATTGATATATACTGCATTTATTATTTATTATTGGTGCATTTCAAACATCATGAGAAATTTCAAAATGAGTTGTTTTCAATATCATCTTCTGCACATGTGTTGTATGTGTGAATGCATAATATTCCTAACATGAGCATATTATGTTTTCATTATATAAGTTTAAACAATAATTAAAAAAGAGCACACTTTTTTACTTGTAGAGACTGTGTCATTGACTTGATCAACATTTGATTGAATGTACAACAACAGCAAACAGCCAGACTACAGAAAGTCAATGATTGCAATAAATCAACATCAGCCTTCCTGTTTCATATGGGTGACATATAAAAACTGTTTAGGTTTCAATATAAAATGTTCAATGAATCAAGTGTTATTTTAACCTTCTCCAATATACAACGTTATCTGCATTAGATGACTTTACTTATGCTATACATCTAGGAGAAAACCCAGTAATTGACCCACATGAGTACTGGCTCTCCCATAACACAAAATGTACATTTAATGAGCCTCATTGATAGCAATTTTCAAAATGAAACACTGATAGACCAATATCAACACAAATAGGTTCCAGAATAATTGCCTACTTTGTAAATCAACAGTATTTACCAAACGAAAGGTGGATATTAATATATATACCAAAAGAAAACTAAAAGTGAAGGATCCGCAAGACTACTTTGCTCCTCCGTTACAGTTCGTTTACAATTCACAATGAATATGCGAACACAAGTGAATCGAGCAATCAGGGAAGGCCGAACAGGGAAAGGACAAATGCTTTCGCAATAATTTACTTATCATCACTGATGCATGTTTAAGAATATCAAACTCATCACTGAAGCATGTTTAAGAATATCAAACTCACAGATCCTTCAACGAAGAAAGGCGCCATATATTGATTATCATTCGAGTTAGTTTGATGTAGACTTTTTATAATTATGACAAAAGGAAACGGACTTTTTCAAAAGAACTACACACCGATTGAAACGAGCAATCATTATAAACAGTAAGACTTGAAAAATGAATAAAAAATAAATATTACTATCTACTTACCAGGGCCTGCTCTTTTCTTTCGCCACCGTACGTGATGTATAATTAAAACCCGATTTCATAGATTTAAAGTTCAGTTTACGAGTTTGTCTACCCTCGTAGCCATTTGCAATTTACGAAAAATCAGGAATCTATTAATAGACACTTGTGTGTGCTTTATTATCGCAGTTAATAATTTGCTGCGTTCTCCTTGGCTTAAAAACAACGCGCACTGACGGACTGCTTCCCTATCAATATACTGTGTCGTATATAACATACGGCGAGAAAGTTATTTCCGAGCTGCAACCTTCAGGACGTACTCTGCTGTTTCACCGGCTGATTGAAAATATGTTCAAAAAGCAGGGTACCAGGATATGTATATTTTCCAGGGCCACATCCAGGCTAATAAAATGACGCAATATATTTCCAGGGCCAACCATAAATAATGAATATTCCAGGTCAGATAAACAAACCCTTCCTTTAGCGTGGCTTTTAACTGAATTACAGCAGTGTTCGCATCAAAACAAATCCTTTTGCGAGTCTAGCAGAACGTTTACGTGCAGTTACATATGTTTATCAAGGCTATGACATTCGCATTGTTAGACCCTTCATTACGTTCTCAACAATTGTCCGAATCAAACAAATGTTTCTGTGTTGAAAAAAGGGTTCTATCGGGCGTGGTGAGATTTTAGGTTGATTTGCGTAAGAATATTCAAATATAATATACATTCAAATATGAAATTTACACAATATAAGACTTGTTATTTTATATGACAAGCTTGAATAATCGAATATTTTTTTATTATTCCATGTTTGCTTTTGGTAGCATTGGTAAATTAGTCAAACAAATTTGTACTTAATTGTTGGCGTACTGATATTTGGTATAATTGGTGTTCTGGGGCATTTACATCACGTGACTTCAAAATCCAACTTGTAACAATGGTCTCGTTTGCGCAAGCGCAACTCTTCAAAAAATTAGATAATTTCATTATGTCAGATTATTTCAGAATGAAGGAAATTATTTCATTTTTTTCCGACACAAAATAAATGATTCAGTGTTTAAACTCGGTGTATAACATTTATTGATTGGATATGATATTGCCGTATTCAACTGTGTTTCTATTATATCAAAGCGGCAGATACACCTAGCAATATATTTCATAGCTTTCTAGCATCAGATCTTCACGTAACATGTTCTCAAGGGTATTACCTACTTAAAAGGTATTTTCCCCACAATAGTTATCTTATTACTCACCCAAATACTATGTTGTGGGTACTCAAAAGAATCGTCTCATGCCCCGGTCACACATTCACGGATCGGACGCCGGATTATCCACGGATACGATCCGGCATCATTCGTGGCAATCTGTAGTGGTCCGTAGCTGTCCGTATTGTATCCTGGGTCAATCGTAGTAGTACTTGTATATCCGTGACAATTTTTGAACATGTTCAAAAATTCCCCACGGATCAGACAACCGTAGTACATCCTTACTGATCCGTATTAGAACGTACTTATCCGCTGTAGTCCGTAATACACCGTACTTATTCGTAGTACATCCCCGGACTCAAGTCGCCAAGGATCGGTACGGTTAGTTACGGTGAACTACGTACGTGTAAGGTTACACCACGGATTAGCCAAGGATACAATACGGTTTGTTACGGATTTGTCACGGATCAGCACGATCGCACTACGTTCTATTAGGGATAGGTAGGGATTACCAAGGTTTCTCAAGGATTCCTACGGGTTACTACGTGACATCACGGTATAATACGGCTTACTACGGTCCACTACAGTTTATTACGGATTATATCATCTAGGTGTCACCCCCGTTCTGTCACCAGACTTCTGTATAAATACTTCTAGTTTATAGGGCCCTACTTCATATCTGTTTCATCCAAGAAGTCTACGTCTAACAACAACCAACATGAACAACCAACAACTGAGGCTGGCACTTAACTGGTTGGAACTGGACATTGATATGGCACAACATGCCAGGGCCATGGTGGAGCTGCTTCAGGACAGACTGAGAGGTGACCGGAGACAGAAGAGATGGTGGACCAAGGACTGGCTCCTACGACGACCCATCCACGGCCAGTATGAAGCACTCATGGCTGAATTGAGAGTAGAAAATTCAGCTGCTTTCACGAACTTTCTGAGAATAGACCTACATATGTTCCAAGAACTGTTACAAGTAGTGGGTCGCATGATTATGAAGAACATTACCTGGTACAGACAGTCCATCGAACCTGGAGTGAGGCTAGCAGTCACCCTGCGATACCTGACTACGGGGGGTACAGCTACCGGGCCTTGATGTATAGCTTCAGGGTGGCGCACAATACCACCTCTGGTTTTGTTCAGGACGTATGCGAGACCATAATTGCAACATATGCTGGGGATGTTATCGACAATCCTACTGAGCCTGAATAGTGGCAGGCAATAGCCGACCAGTGTTCTGCAAAATGGCAGTTCCCACATGCTCTCGGTGCTCTAGATGGCAAACATGTTGACATACGGTGTCCTAAGAACGGTGGCTCCCTATACTACAACTATAAAGGATATCAGTTAATAGTTCTGATGGCCCTAGTCGACGCCGATTACAAGTTCCGGTGGGTGAATATTGGTGCACAAGGTGTTTGGTCCGACGCTCATATTTGGAACCAGTGTGAGCTGAAAAACGCCATTGAAAGGGGTGTAATCGGCATCCCACCAGCAGCCCCCCTCCCGGTGATGACAGACTGATGTCTTACTATATCATTGCAGACGATGCATTTGGCATGAACACCTGCCTCATGAAGCCCTACTCCAGACGGGGTCATGCCAATGACGAGAGGATCTTCAACTACCGCCTCTCGAGGGCCAGACGAGTTGTGGAAAATGCATTTGGTATCCTTGCAAACAGATTCCGGTGTTTGCTCTCCGTCATGTTGCAGGACCCTGATACAGTACATGCCATAGTCCTCGCCTGTGTGTGCCTTCACAACATCCTGAGGGTCAGATATCCTGGTGAAGAGAACCCTCTCATGGATCAAGAGGATGTTAACAACAACCTCATCCCCGGAGCCTGGAGAGAGGGTGTTAACATGGACGATGTGCAGAACACCAGGGGTGGCAACTTAGACTATTTGGAAGCGAAGCAGCAGAGGCTGTACCTAAAACACTACGTCAATTCACCTGTCGGGGCGGTGCCATGGCAGAATAGGATGGTATAAAAGATTATACTTCAGAACGGTCGAATTGTGTTGGATATTTACAGATCATGTAATAGAAATTAAGGTGCCATTGATGGTTCTGAGCAATGGCACCTAAATTTGCGTTTTTTACAAAGGGGTCACAATTGCCCGTAAACCAGGGTTTTCAAAATAGGTTTTTAGTTACAACCGTTTCACGCCAAGCCCTCGATGTACGTAGTACAGAATGCGTAAATGTCGGCCATGCACGGTTAACTATCATGAATAAACGTTTATCGTAACGCTTTACAACCTTCGGTTATATATTTACTGACATGTGCTTAAAATAGACGTGTACAACGTGTTAACACTTTTGTTTTAAACACAGGTGTGTTAACCTGTATGCCATTAATTGATACAATGGTGACGAGTTGTTTATATTTAAGACAATATCCTGTGTTATGGCGTGTCTATAAGTACTTCAATAAACATCCATGTTTGTATGTGCTTATCTTATTTGGACTAGCTTTATTCGGCCTCGTGGTTGTTCGTGTTTTTGTAGATAGTCGGGACAGCAATGGACAATATGTCGTTGATTACATCGCCGATAACGTAGATGTCCGACTGCAGATAATCGACAATTTCCGTAAAACCGCAGACGGCAGAGTGCCGACGACGATTACGCTTTCGAATACCGGAAATAGAGATATTACGTCCGGTAAATGGCGGATTTATTTTAACAGTTTACACGGCGAAGTTCCGAAAAATCTCGATTGTGGTTTACGATTACAGCATGTCATTGGAGGCTTGTTTTATCTGTCATCGATTCAGGAGGTTGAGGGTGTAAACCTCATTTCGGCTGGAAAAAACATCATTTGCAGGACTCATCATAACACATTAAGCATTTCCAAAACTGATCACATGACGAACTGGTATGTAACGATTGACACCGAGAACGTCCAAATGAAACTCTTGAAAAGTACAACTAGTGAAGAACTTCCGCATATAGGTACCTTTGACAAACCAAACCTTTGGAAAAGTAGCAGCCGAGACACCTATAACCCGTATACTCCGACAGACCGGTTTAAAATGAACAGCCGATTCAGCGAAGCTTCTAACTTTGATGAGAACAAAGTGTTGCCTACCCCACAATCTGTAAAAGTGCTGTCGCCTAAAAATATAAAACTTGATAGCAATTGGGTGATTCAAGAATCAGATGAATTCGGGAATGAAGTTCGATACCTTGCCGAGAAATTGAATCTCAAGGTTCGGAAGGAAGAGCAAGTTGGCAAACACGTAATCCAGTTCATCCGTATGACTGATACCCATTTTGAAGCGGGAAGATATACCCTAAAGGTTGATTCAACGGCTGAAGCCATCGCTATATTGGCAGATGAACCTTCCGGTGCATTTTATGGGACTCAGACATTGTTATCTTTGACAAAGGCCGATAACACAGTGCCGTCTGTTTCAATCAGTGATAAACCACGTTTCCCATTCAGGGGTCTTATGGTTGACGTTTCAAGGAACTTCCGGTCTAAGGAAACGATAAAGAAAATTATTGACGCAATGGCAACCTATAAAATGAACAAACTGCATTTACACTTGTCTGACGACGAAGGATGGCGTTTGGAAATACCAGGTATACCTGAATTGACGGAAGTCGGATCAAAGCGTTGCCATGGTAACAAAAACAACATATGTCTGGTTCCTAGTCTAGGATCAGGTCCTTTTGCGACGTCGTCTGGTTCAGGGTACTATACTATTTCTGATTATAAAGAGATCCTAAATCACGCTTCAAAAAGACATGTTCAGGTGATACCGGAAATCGATATGCCTGGTCACGCAATGGCCGCCATTTTTTCAATGAACTTCCGGGAATCAGTCAAAAATAAATACGGAGACGCCTTTACCTCATATCTGTTAAATGATGACACATCTAGCGTTGAATCGGTACAAAACTGGGCAGGTAACTCTATAAACCCGTGTTTGAACTCGACCTACGTGTTCGTGAATAAACTGGTTGACGGTCTCATTAAATTACACGGAGGCATTCAGGATCTCAAGATTTTACATATCGGTGGTGATGAAGTCCCACCTGGCGTTTGGGACAACTCGGAATCTTGCAAAGCATTATTCAAAGACACGTCGGTCATCCACTCCGATTTGAAAAAACTGTTTGTACATTCATTGGCAGAAATTGCCTCCCAAAGGGGTTTGAACATCGGTTCATGGGAAGATGGGATGTACCAACGGGGTCTCGGCCCCTATCAGAGATCTGGTCTTAAAGCGAAAAAGGTCTATGTTAATCCGTGGCACAATATATGGGAAGCGGGTTTGGCAGGGCGAGCCTACGAATTTGCGAATGAAGGCTATAAGGTAATTCTGTCCTTTGGCACGGTTCTATATTTCGATCACCCATACGAACCCGACCCAGAAGAACGTGGGCTCTATTGGGCTACCAGATATACGAATACAGAAAAAGTGTTTGGATTCATGCCTGACGACATTTTTGCAAACCCTATGGAATCGGCCTATGGCGAGCCGGTTACGAGGGAAGAAGCGTGCGGTCATCGGCCATGCCCCTCAACAACGAAACCGGAAAATATTGTTGGCCTTCAGTCTTGTTTATGGGGTGAACTCATTCGGACCGACAAACAATTTTACGAAATGTTGTTTCCTCGTCTGCTAGCGGTAGCCGAACGTTCATGGCACAAAGCATCGTGGGAAGATATCAAAAATGTGACGTCGCGGAATATCGAGAAAATGCGAGATTTCAGATCTTTCGTAAATCTACTTGGACGCAAAGAATTGCCTCGCTTGGAGAAGTTAGGAATTTCATATCGTCTGCCTATTCCCGGGGCGTCGGTAGAAGACGGCAAAGTAAAAGTCAACGTGATGTACCCAAATCATAAAATACTGTATTCTGTTGGAGGCAAGGACAATTGGCATGAGGTCGAGAGAGGCCAGTTTGATCTGTCTAAGGATGCACACAGTTTATATATAAAATCAATGTCTCCTAAAACTGGACAATTTAGTCGCGCCATCTTAGTTCTTTGATACAATAGGTCAAAGGGAAGTAAATCGAATTGGCTTGCTGACCAGACAATAGGGAATTGCAGATGAATATATTGGATTGAAGTTGTCTCCCATTGGACAATAATAATTTTTTTGGAAGTTGAAAGTGTTGTTTATTAAGTTGAATAACCTGTGACTGATTTATAATAAAAATAGTGTTTCCTTTTAGCTATGTTGACACATTAACAGCCATTTTCAGAACATGCTGTATTTTCTGAAATTAAAAGTAAAATTCAGTGCGGGATAGCTCTGTTAAAAAACGGTGAACATGTGAGGTTGTTTTGCTTTTTTGGTAGTTCTACGAATGAACTTTAGTTTGATAAAGGTATAATTCAGGTGTTAATTCATTTGCTAGTAACGACCTTCATCCATGATGCTATAATGGTCACCTGTGGAAAATGAATTCCTTCACTTTAACCACACATTGAGCAGGATCTGTACACAATGGAGGTATAACTATAACGTTAGCTGTAATGTTTATCGTAACAGTGATACCTGTCATGTGGGATAGAGTTAATGGAATGTTACAGCCTTGATTTTCTGCAGGATCTGTACACAATGAAGGTATAACTATACCGTTAGCTGTAATGTTTATCGTAACATTAATACCTATTATGTGGGATGGATTTAATGGACTGTTACAGCCCTGATTTTCTGTAGGATACATTACGTTGTATGGCGTTAAAGTACCAAATACTTTTTTAAACAAAAAAAGAATATTGTTGAGGAAGATTAGACTGCGGAAACTCGTAGTTAATATGTTTCAAATACATCATATCGGTAATTTATATATCATCGCATGTCAGGAAAACATATATCATTCGTTAACTCCGAGAGACTTTAAACGGTAGAAATTGCTGCCCTCCTTGGCCCCAGGGTTGCGGGGTTAGCTTTACGAGTGACTGGCTGGTGTCAGGATAAATGGACAAGTAGTACTGGTTACTTACCCAGGAGACGCCGTGATATAACCGAATAATAATTGAAAGCGGCGTAAAACACCAAACAATCAATCAGTCAATCAATGTAAATGGTTCTTTGACATGTCAGTGTTACGTCTATACCTCTAGTGGATTGCGTGGTTAATCTCCGTATTTCATTAATTGCCTAACTCTAAAACACAGTAATTATTTCCCAGGTGTACATGAGTATTTACATAAGTATCTATTTCCAACATACATACATTTATAGACGCATGTGCAACAGATGGCTTTGAAAACAGAATTGGAAATGAAAATGAAAAAATGCTCATAATGAATATAATGCCTTCTTTTGCAACTACATTTATTAATAATATAGTTATGTGCAGAGATCTTCAATAATTCAGCCATATATTTTCAAAAGCGTCTGCTATACACCACGTTGCATGTGTCGTACGTGGAAAAGGGTTTATTAGATTGGTCAGGATGGAGTAACATGGTTATATATTTTCTTGGCGTTTGCATTTGAACTCGTTTATTACCATATGTGCGAAATCCACTCTAAAATACCTATGAATCAAACATCGCTTTGCGTAATTCTCAGTTCTGCCATGCTTTGCTAGTTTTCTCAATCTGCAGCTACATCCTTATACATATCGTCAAACATTATCAAAACATCACGATACAACCTTAGACATACTGTGCAGAAAAGGAAATCCTTGATCCTAAGATCACATCATACACGTTAGGAGCCTAAAAGACGACAGGAATTGGCATAGCTGTAGGATTTTGAGACAATGGAATTTTGACATGAAATCACCTATCAAAGTTAAAAAGAAAAAAAAAATGGCATGTTACTGAATATGGTTTTAAAGATATTCGACAATCTATTAAATGGTCTATATGAGATCACATAAGTGCCTAAAAGGCAACGAAATTGATTTGTATTGAACAATTAAATTCAGGCATCATTTTCCTTTCACTCGACATACGTTAAATAGACAGCTATAAACGTGATTGGTTGAAAAGGTATCTGATTTGTGTGAATTAGGGTCACGGTCATTCTGATGGTTTGTTTAAAGACTATCGCTTCAGCTTCATCATGTTTTGAAAAACATTCAGAATTTTACGAAAGTTGTTGGGTTGATAGCATATTATCTAATCTACAGAAATATGAATTAAAATATGGGATAACCAGGCTTGTAAAAGTTTCCCGGCCCTTTCTTTTGTATATCCCATACTTTGGCAGATGTGACTGCTGTTTCCTATGTAATATATATATATTTTTTAATTTTTAAAATTTCATTTTCAGTTTTATATCATTCGTATAGTCAACAACATCATCTCGACTGTGTCTCTGTTTAAGCAAGTGGTTAAATAAACAAAATATTAAAATGATACCAGTACTGAGTGCTTAGTGTTTCGGGATAAGTAAAATTGAAAAGGGGTATTCTCATGTCAAAAACTAAAATGTGTAATACTTATAAGGTTTTATGTAGTGAAACATGTCTGTATGTTTTTTATTTGAGAAATTGCTTCATAAGCACAATTCTGACACTAAATTCAGTTGTTGAAATGGAAAAAGTGGCCAAACGGTTAAAACTCCGAATATCACCTTTAACACTTTTTAACCGCTGTTTTTTATAAGAAGACAAGAAACATTTTACTATTTAAGAGAGTTATGCATAACGTTTTATACGAACTACACAAATCAAGAAATATCTTTTAATTTGAAAAGAACGTTCAGTAATGTGGAACAACTACTAAACATTTAAAATGCTGATATTGTAATGACACTTTAGCATTATATAGCGTCTGCTGCAATCATTCTTCGGGGACGCATAAATAATCTCGAATAGCTTGAACTAAAATAAAATACGAGGTTAATCAAACACAAACTTATAACCTTGGAAACATGAATTTCTTTTCAAATATATCATAACTTAGTGATTTAAACAATCACAACCTAAATATTTTCGATGCATTTACATTTGGGTTTTTTCTAATAACAACTTGTCCTCCCGTGTGATTTCTGAAAAGCTTTAAAAAATAAATAAGTTTTGTTGAGTATACACACGATACTGGAAGCTAATATTAAAACGGGGTCGCTTATAGTTGTTTTAGTGTACTTAAATTGACCGATTAACCCCCACGAGGCCTTTTAAAGTGTGTTATCTTGTCTAATCTTTAAATGTCTACATAGTTCAGACTACACGTCATCAGCGCATTCCATGTACTTTAATGCAACACTTTAGCATTTTTATAGCGGACGATTGTATTAATAATTTAAAGAAATCCCCTTTCCACCTTCTTTTACTTTCCTTGTTCACCAAGCATATAATCATAGTTATTTATACGAAATTGTTCACCCTCTATGTAGTATATGCTATAAAAAACAAAAATTGCTAAGGTTTGATCTTCGTTAATTCACTTATAAATATGTTTTGTATGACGAGATACATGTATATGGTACATGTATGTTGTATAAGTTAGTAAACAAAGATTTTATTCCATTCTCTATTTAAAATAAACGTAAACAATGAGATCATTTCCTTATGTCAGATTATTTCAGAATGAAGGAAATTATTTTTTTTTCCGACGCGAAATGAATGATTCAGTGTTTAAACTCGGTGTATAACGTTTATTGATTGGATATGTTATTGCCGTATTCAACTGTGGTTCTATTATATCATAGCGGCAGATACACCTAGCAATAGATTTCATAGCTTTCTGGCATCATATCTCCACATAACATGTCCTCAAGGATATAACCTACATTACAACATTCACTCTTCGATGAATCGGGTGATTGATTGATTGATTGATTGATTGATTGATTGATTGGGGTTTAAAACCGTTTTCAACAATTTTTCAGTCGTATCACGGCGGCCAGTTAACCTACTCATATGTTTCTTGGCTTTCTCACACCGGTACTTTATACAACATTATGTCCAAGCAACTGGCTGCTTTTCCACATAAACTGATAGCCCATTGGTGGAAGACGAATAACGCTTGTCACCGTGACTTTTGTCAAACGTCGAAAAGAATGTTGGCCGAGCTGGGGTTCGAACTCACAACCCCTGGATTGACAGCCCGCGTCGCTACCGACTGAGCTACCGGGGCTCGGCTGGTGAATCGGTTGAAGACGAAGGACACTGGTCGCATCGACGTTTCAGCAGAGGACTAGATAATAGGGAGTAAACAGGTCTTTTCCCACAATATTTATCTTATTACTCAACCAAAACCTATGTTGTGGGCACTCAAAAGAATCGTCTCAATGAGACGATCCTTTTGAGTGCCCACAACATAGGGTTTAAATGACAAATAAGGATTTTTAGAACATGAAAAATGTCCCTTATCAAGAGTAAACAGGTCAGGATTAAAACTCATCGTCCCTCGATCTAAATCCAACCTTGTTAAAGCGTAATTGTTTTATTGGCGTTTTACGTAGTTTTCAACGTTAGTTCAATCATAACGGCGACAGTTCACTTTTTCATAATCCTTGGGTAAACAAACCAGTGCTAGGCTAGAAAATGTGCCTTGCCCATGTGGACTCCACCATAATCATTTCGCCGCGTCTTGGGATCGAACCTTGGACGCCCGGTTTCAAATCCCCGACACTAACCACTCAGCCACGACGGATTCCACGTAATTACAGACTAATAATCTATCGCGACTCGACTTGTGTTTAAGTTTTAGTCTAAGGTAAAGGGTTTGTAGACAGAAGAATCAATAACGTTTTAATCAGTAACCCTTTTCCAGAATTAAACGCATTTTTATACGTCCATGAAGCAGGCGGTTCTAAAATATAGTGTAAGAAAAGGAGGCGTTCCTCATTGTATATTCAACTCAGTAATAAAACTATTTTTCATCGTTTTGAATAATATCATTTTCTCTTACATGTTTTTGAATAAGACGACTCTATATATATCCATTTTGTATGACAATCATAGGGACATCCGAGAGCATGTAAGTAGTACAGCATGCGTAAATGTCAGTCATGCACGGTTACCTTTCACGAATAAACGTTTATCTTAACGCTTTACAACCTTGGTTTATATATTTACTGACATGTGCTTAAAATAGACGTGTAAAACGTTTAAACAATTTTGTTTTAAACACAGGTGTGTTTACCTGTATGCCATTAATTGATACAATGGTGACGAGTAGTTTATATTTAAGACAGTATCCTGTGTTATGGCGTGTTTATATGTACTTCAATAAACATCCATGTTTGTACGTGCTTATCTTATTTGGACTAGCTTTATTCGGTCTCGTGGTTGTTCGTGTTTTTGGAGATAGTCGGGAAAATAATGGACAATATGTGGTTGATTACATCGCAGATAACGTAGATGTCCGACTGAAGATGATCGACAATTTCCGTATGACTGCAGACGGCAGAGTGCCAATGACGATTACGCTTTCGAATACCGGAAATAGAGATATTACGTCCGGTAAATGGCGGATTTATTTTAACAGTTTACACGGCGAAGTTCCGAAAAATCTCGATTGTGCTTTACAATTACAGCATGTCATTGGAGGCTTGTTTTATCTGTCACCGATTCAGGAGGTTGAGGGTGTAAGCCTCATTTCGGCTGGAAAAAACATCATTTGCAGGACTCATCATAACACATTAAGCATTTCCAAAACTGATCACATGACGAACTGGTATGTAACGATTGACACCGAGAACGTCCAAATGAAACTCTTGAAAAGTACAACTAGTGAAGAACTTCCGCATATAGGTACCTTTGACAAACCAAGCCTGTGGAAAAGAAGCAGCCGAGACACCTATAACCCATATACTCCGACAGACCGGTTTAAAATGAACAGCCGATTCAGCGAAATTTCTAAATTTGATGAGAACAAAGTGTTGCCTACCCCACAATCTGTAAAAGTGCTTTCGCCTAAAAATATGAAACTTGATAGCAATTGGGTGATTCAAGAATCAGATGAATTCAGGAATGAAGTTCGATACCTTTCCGAGAAATTGAATCTCAAGGTTCGGAAGGATAAGCAAGTTAACAAACACGTAATCCAGTTCCTCCGTACGACTGATACCCATTTTGAAGCGGAAAGATATACCCTAAAGGTGGATTCAACGGCTGAAGCCATTGCTATATTGGCAGATGAACCTGCCGGTGCATTTTATGGGACTCAGACTTTGTTGTCTTTGATAAAGGCAGATAACACAGTGCCGTCTGTTTCAATCAGTGATAAACCACGTTTCCCATTCAGGGGTCTTATGGTTGACGTTTCAAGGAACTTCCGGTCAAAGGAAACGATAAAGAAAATTATTGACGCAATGGCAACCTATAAAATGAACAAACTGCATTTACACTTGTCTGACGACGAAGGATGGCGTTTGGAAATACCAGGTATACCTGAATTGACGGAGGTCGGATCAAAGCGTTGTCATGGTAACACAAACAACATATGTCTGGTTCCTAGTCTAGGGTCAGGTCCTTTCGCGACGTCGTCTGGTTCAGGGTACTATACTATTTCTGATTATAAAGAGATACTAAATCACGCTTCAAAAAGACATGTTCAGGTGATACCGGAAATCGATATGCCTGGTCACGCAATGGCCGCCATTTTTTCAATGAACTTCCGGGAATCAGTCAAAAATAGATACGGAGACGCTTTTACCTCATTTTTGTTAAATGATGACACATCTAGCGTTGAATCGGTACAAAACTGGGCAGGTAACTCTATAAACCCGTGTTTGAACTCGACCTACGTGTTCGTGAATAAACTCATGGACGGTCTCATTAAATTACATGGGGGAATTCAGGATCTCAAGATTTTACATATCGGTGGTGATGAAGTCCCACCTGGCGTTTGGGACAGCTCGGAATCTTGCAAAGCATTATTCAAAGAATCGTCGGTCATCCACTCCGATTTGAAGAAACTGTTTGTATATTCATTGGCAGAAATTGCCTCTCAAAGGGGTTTGAACATCGGTTCATGGGAAGATGGGATGTACCAACGGGGTCTCGGCCCCTATCAGAGATCTGGTCTTAAAACGAAAGAGGTCTATGTTAATCCGTGGCACAACAAATGGGAAGAAGGTTCGGCAGGGCGAGCCTACGAGTTTGCGGACGACGGCTATAAGGTAATTCTGTCTTTTGGCACGGTTCTATATTTTGATCACCCATACGAACCCGACCCAGAAGAACGTGGGCTCTATTGGGCTACCAGATATACGAATACAGAAAAAGTGTTTGGATTCATGCCCGACGACATTTTTGCGAACACTATGGAATCGGCCTATGGCGAGCCGATCACGAGGGAAGATGCGTGCGGTCATCGACCATGCCCCTCAACAACGAAACCGGAAAATATTGTTGGCGTTCAGTCTTGTTTATGGGGTGAACTCATTCGGACCGACGAACAATTTTACGAAATGTTGTTTCCTCGTCTGCTAGCGGTAGCCGAACGTTCATGGCACAAAGCATCGTGGGAAGATATCAAAAGTGTGACGTCACGGAATATCGAGAAAATGCGAGATTTCAGATCTTTCGTAAATCTACTTGGACGAAAAGAATTGCCTCGCTTAGAGAAGTTAGGAATTTCATATCGTCTGCCTATTCCCGGGGCGTTTGTAGCAGACGGCAAAGTCAACGTCAACGTGATGTACCCAAATCATAAAATACTGTATTCTGTTGGAGGCAAGGACAACTGGCATGAAGTCGAGAAGGACCAGTTTGATCTGTCAAAGGATGCACACAGTTTATATATAAAATCAATGTCTCCTACAACTGGAAAATCTAGCCGCGCCATCTTAGTATTTGAAACAAATGGAGCAGGATCTGTACACACTGGAGGTATAACTATAACGTTAGCTGTAATGTTTATCGTAACATTGATACCTGTCATGTGGGATAGAGTTACTGGACTGTTACAGCCTTGATTTTATGTAGGATCTGTACAAATTGGAGGTATTATTATAACGTTAGCTGTACTGTTTATCGTACCATTTATACCTATCATGTGGGATAGATTTAATGGACTGTTACAGCCTTGCTTTTCTGTAGGATCTGTACAAAATGGAGGTATAATTATAACGTTAGCTGTAGTGTTTATCGTACCATTAACACCTATCATTGGGATAGATTTAATGGACTGTTACAGCCTTGCTTTTCTGTAGGATACATTAAGTTTTACGGCGTTAATGTACCAAATACTTTTTAAACCAAAAAACCGAATAATGTTGAGGAAGATTGGACTGAGGACGCTCGTAGTTAATCTATTTCAAATACATTTGAATCTCCCCTTCTATCTTAAACCTTCTATTCAACCCACAATCGCTATCTAATACTGCGGGTCTACATTTCTGGATGAGTTTATTTGTGTTGCGAAAAGATAAAGACACTTTGATGTGTTGAAAATGTCATTTATTAGTTATGCCGTGACCAATATGAAACCTACCAAAATAATGAATAGAAACAAATAATAAATGACGTAAGCATTTTGAAAATTACCAACATAATGACTAGAAATAATTGTCCCGTCAACGAAACCCGTGTTGATTTATAGCTTTACAAGATGGCGACTGATGACGCGCTCGATTTCCTAGGGGTCGTCTCAAACTACCTATTGACTTGTAAGAAATGGGCAAACTCAAACTAACTCATTCGTTGCGTCCCATATTTATCAAAATTAATTCCAGGTTCGACTGAAATAGTTTTAACTGCGTTAAATGTCATTATATCGGTAAGTTATATATCATTGCATGTCAAGAAAACATATATTATTCGTTAACTTTGAGAGACTTTAAAAGCGGTAGAAATAGCTGCCCTCATTGGCCGTTAGCTTTACGACGGACTGGCTGATGTCAGGATAAACGGACCAGTAGTACTGGTTACTTACCCAAAAGACGCCGTGATATAACTGAACAAATCTTGAAAGCGGCGTAAAACACCAAACAATCAATCAGTCAATCAATGTAAATGGTTCTTTGCCATGTCAGTGTTAAGTCTATACCTCTAGTGGATTGCGGGTTTAATCTCCGTATTTCATTGATTCCAAGGTAACCCTTCACAATGGCTAACCTAACTCTAAAACACAGTCATTATTTCCCATATCTATTTCCCACATACATACATTTATAGACGCATGTGCAACAGACGGTTTTGAAAACAGAATTGGAAATGAAAAAAATGCTCATAATGAGCTATGTCTTCTTTTGTTGCAATATTTGCAACGCTGTTCATTAATTATGTATTTATTTGTAGAGATATTCAATAATTCAGCCATATATTTTCAAAATCGTCTGCTATACAACACGTTGCATGTGCCGTTCGTGGGAAAGGGTTTATTTGATCGTTCAGGATGGAGTAACATGGTTATATATTTACTGAGCCTTTACACTTGAATTCGTTTATTACCATATGTGCGAAATTCACTCTAAAATACCTATGAATCAAAACATTACTTTGCGTAAATCTGTGTTCTGTCATGCTTTGCTAGTTTTCTAAATCTGCAGCTACATCTCTCTTCAAAGTGAGCCGTTCCGCGAGAAAACCACCATTGTGGACTCTGCGGTAATTATCGACCCGGATCAGCCTAAGCATGCCGCGCAGGCTAATCCGAAGAGGTATACCATTCGCTGGAGTGAACCTTCTGTTTCAAGAATCATAACTCTATACCTCTAACCCCCTGATACGGAATGTGTCGGTTCGGATTAGCCTGCGCGGACTGGGTCGATACATTACGCGTAGTCTATAATGTTGGTTTTTCGTGGAACTACGGCAGCTCTAAAGGGACACACACGAATGTTTTTATCTCGTGCGCACGAGATAGTATGTAATTTATAAAAATGTGTGTGTCCCTTTAGAGCTGCCGTATGGAACGACTCATGTGTTGAATCTTCTTTGGGAAAACTAGCCTTGGTGAGAAATATGGCAATCAGTTCTACTATTTATTTGTAAAAGAGATATCTATCTAGATTTGAGATTTAAAGTTTTAAAGATATATTTCTTTCTAATCTAGAGAGGTGTCCATCGAAAATTGATAATCTCCCATAATTAAAGAGTTATCTTTATAAGAGAGATGTTGTCTATATCATAGAGATGTTTTCCTAACTCATAGAAAGATGTTTTCTTATTTCATTTAGAGATATTATTATTCCTATTTCATTGAGAGATGTTTTCCTATTTCATTGAGAGATGTTTTCCTATTTCATAGAGAGATGTTTTTCTATTTCATTGAGAGATGTTTTTCTATTTCATTGAGAGATGTTTTCCTATTTCATAGAGATATGTTTTCCTATTTCATAGAGAGATGTTTTCCTCTTTCATAGAGAGATGTTTTCCTATTCGATTGAGAGATGTTTTCCTATTTCATACAGAGATTGTTTCCCATTTCATTGAGAGATGTTTTCCTATTATATAGAGATGATTTCCTTTTTCATATTTCATAGAGAGATGATTTCTTATTTCATAGAGAGATGCTTTCCTATTTCATAGAGAGATGTTTTTCCTATTCCATTGCGAGATGTTTTCCTATTGCATTGAGAGCTTTTTTCCTATTTCATAGAGAGATGTTTTCCTATTCCATTGCGAGATGTTTTCCTATTGCATTGAGAGCTTTTTTCCTATTCCATAGAGAGATGTTTTCCTATTTCATTGAGATATGTTTTCCTATTTCATAGAGAGATGTGTTCCTATTCCATTGAGAGATGTTTTCCTCTTTCATTGAATTTTTTTTTTTCCAATTTCATTGAGAGATGTGTTCCTATTTCATTGAGAGATGTTTTCTTATTTCATAGAGAGATGTTGTCTTATGTATTTCATTGAGAGATGTTTTCCCATTTCATAGAGATATCTCTAACATGGAACGATGTATCTAGACATGTAATCTAGAGATGTAATTCTAAAAAAGAGAGATTTCTCTCAAAGTTTGTTAGACACCTATCAACAAAATAGAGATATGCAAACCAAGGATGTATTAAGATTGTCATACCAACATGTCATTGTCTCGAGCGTGTGCTAGCTGATAGTTGTAATTGGATTGGTGTGTTAGGCTATCAGACATTCTGAATACACCCCTGGTCAGTCACGGACGAGCGGAATGGGCACTGGTCGCAAATGTCTTTACCCTTATCCTGCTGTATTCATACAACTGGTACCTTCGTCATTGATTTATAAGTACATATCGAGGGCTTGGCGTGAAACGGTTGTAACTAAAAAGCTATTTTGAAAACTCTGGTTTAGGGGCAATTTTGACCCCTTTGTAAACAATGCAAATTTAGGTGCCATTGCTCAGAACGAGCAATGGCACCTAAATTTCCATTGTTTACCAAGAAAAATGATTTAACGCTTATAAAGACTTTATGGCGAAGTGATTAACATCGTAAAAAAAAGACCAATTTTAGTTACAACCGTTTCACGCCAAGCCCTCGATATTCACGTGTTCGTTTCTCCTACGAAAACAAGATAAAAGATAAATATATCTAAAAAAAAAAACCAGTGTATACCAAGATAAGACTTTACGAAAACACCGGCTTATGTTGGCCTTCATTTTTCGAAAGTTGTGTTTTTTTTAAAAAGTCGTGAACAACATTAACTAATGTCGAAGGTAAAGATTGCAATACAATCTGACTCGGTCTACTTGCTGTCACCAGGGACAAAGATAAGATCTACGTCCCTGCTGTCACTAACTGGGTCTACTTGCTGTCACCAGGGACATCTTATCTACGTCCCTGCTGTCACTAACTATGATGTACAACGTGCCATTTCATGATATGCCATTTCATGATATGCCATTTCATGATATGCCATTTCATGATATTGAATTAGATTTTTACTTTTTTGTTATGAACAAATAAGATTTAATAAAATTATATTAGTTATTATATCATCTTTTGTTCCCTTTTTATTCGTATCTATTTTTGTGTCGGCTTCCTTGACTGACAAGGTGACACATGGGGATGATTAAGCCGTTTTCTGTTCGTAACACTTTTATGAAATGACTTTTTGGCAGAGACGGAACGTATGTCCATTTAAACACTAGTATGTTTATGTGATTAATTTGCATTGTCAACAATTTTAAAACGTTATATACCAGTCAATAGCTCAGCTGATGTTTATCGGGACTTATCTGCTCCTAACCGATTTACAATGTCATAGTCACACAGCGTCATTCTACGCGAATCCCAAACAGGTAAAGAACCTGAATACACTGCACATGATTAAATTACATGCATGTTTCCAATTTGAAAACCGCCTCGTTGGTGTAGTGTTAGAGCGTCCGCATCTGGTGCGGGAGGTTATGGGTTCGACCCCCGGCCGGATCATACCAAATTATTTTTGTAGCAATGGCTGCCCCCACCTAGCGCTCATGGTTGCGGGGTTAGAACGAGCAATTTCCTCTTTTGCCACAATGTTTTCCACTTTTGGTCATAGGTCATCCATTCATTAAAAGAGATTTTCCATTTCTTGACAAAATATGTTCAAAGTCGTCTGCTGCAGAATTGTCGTATAAGGGAAAGGGTTACGATATCTTAGCATTACGTTTGACTGGCTTGTGTCAGGATAAATAGCCCAGTATTACTGGAATGGCTACTGACACTGGAAACGCCGAGATATAACTGAATAATTGTTGAAATCGGCGTAAGAGACCAAACAAACTATCAATCAATTCCTTTTAAAAGAATAGTTCAACAAAGAAAAGAAAGTAAATGATGCGACGGAAAAAGGATATACTGATACTGATCTAAAGAGAGGTATCAGACTTTTTCTAGATGTGTTTATAAATCAAGTTAAATGGTACTTGCAGGTCTCTAGGAAGGGACTTACATAATTGAAAACGTATGGATCATTTATTTTAATTACATGTTAATTAGATCTGATAAATGTATTGACGTAAAACAGATTTATAATAATGTATAAAACCCTGCAACTTCCCTATTGCAATGTTTATGATGTTTACGTTTACTACGTTTTGAAAATTATCAAATGAAAGATATTTAAACATATATAACAACGATATAACAAAATCAATTAACATAAGAAACAAACAACAAGGAAACCAAAACAGCAGTGCATTATATGTTTTGTCTAGAAGCAGCTGGTAACTACATTTAAACCTCTGTATAGTAAATTATATTTGAGCCGTCCCACGAGAAAACCAACATTATGAAATCTGCGTAATATATCGACCCAGATCAGCCTACGCAGACTGCGCAGGCTAATCCGAGCCGACACATTCCATCTGAAGGAGATAGAGGTATAGATAAATCATTCCTGAAACAGAAAATCCACAGGAGTAGAAAAGTGTCTGTCCGGGTAAGCCTGTGCGTCATGCTTAAGCTGATCCGAGTTGATACTTTACGTAATGTTGGTTTTGTCGCGGGACGGCTCATGTGTTTATGTTTCATGCGATTTAGAGACATATTGGTTTTCCGTATCGGAAACATATTGGTACTTCGTATCGGGGTTTGATTGATTGATTGATTGGGGTTTAACGCCGTTTTTAACAATTTCTCAGTTTTATCACGGCGGCCACTTCACCTACTCATGCATTTCATGGTTTTCTTACACCAGTACTCCACACAACAATCTTCACAAGCAACTGGCTACTTTTTCCACATAGCATTGGTGAGAGACGAATGACGCCTATCGCATTGACTTTTGTCAATCGTCGGAAAGAAAGTTGGCCGAGCCTAGATTCGAACTCAAAACCCCTGGATTGACAGCCCGCGTCGCTACCGACTGAGCTACCGGGCCTCGGCAATAGAATAATCGTATCGGGGAAATATTAGGTAAATCTGCGTTTAACTCATGGGGGTTACAGTTTTAGTAATGTTAAGAAGACTGAATAACTCGAAAACGCACGAGTAATGCGCTTTGTTGAGAATATTCGAGTTTACAGGTACGTCTGAGACTTAACTTTACGCAGATGAATTATAAATTTGTAAAAAGCGTGACAGAACGAGAAATTGCTCATAATGAGCAATTTCTCCTTTTGCCACAATGTTTTCAACTTTATACAGTAATTGTTCTCCCTTTTATAGGAAATGTCTCTATTTTCGCCAGGATATTTTTAAAAATCGTGTCCTGCAGATTTGTTGTATGTGGGAAAGGGTTAAAAGCATATACAACATGCAGTATTCATTCATATAATAACGAGACTTAATGTTTTTGAAGCACGGGACGTAATTGCTACAAAAGTGTACGCATATCTATAATAAAGAATGACTAGTTATCCCCCTTACACTGTATAAAACGTGTTTGGCATCCCTGACACTTAATTGTGTTGCATAATTCGTTAACCGTTTACCAATTCCGCGTCCAGAGGAAACGACTTTTTAAAAGCATAGTCCAAAAGAGAAAGTTAGACATTTTTTGTCACAATTCTAAAAACTCATCTTAATAGGTATCCTATAGTTAATAGATAATCTATATGATTTTCAATGTCGTGTCCTGCAGATTTGTTGTATGTGGGAAAGGGTTAAAAGCATATACAACATGCAGTATTCATTCATATAAATAGCGAGACTTAATGTTTTTGAAGCAAGGGACGTAATTGCTACAAAAGTGTACGCATATCAATAATACAAAATGACTAGTTATCCCCCTTACGCTGTATAAAACGTGACCGGCATCCCTGACACTTTATTGTGTTGCATAATTCGTTAACTGTTTACCAATTCCGCGTCCAGAGGAAACGACTTTTTAAAAGCATAGTCGCAAAAGAGAAAGCTAGACATTATTTGTCACAATTCTAAAAACTCATCTTAAAAATTATCCTATAGCTTTCTATATGATTTGCCTATAGTAGTTATCAAAGTCGTGTGCTGCAGATGTGCTGTATGTGGGAAAGGATTATTATTTTCATTTTTGGTGTCGAATGAATCTTAAGCCCCACCGGGCATTCTCATTTTGTATGAAAGTGACAGGATGATGTATTTACTTGTCAACAACCGTCAATACATTTAACAATAGTAACCATCTCCTTCGTACAGACGCATTTTGACGCATTTGCAGCAGACAACTTTTTGAAAGAAAGGTGACAAAAGGAGAAATTGCTCATGATGAGCCGATTGTCTTTTTGTCACAAAGTTTTTTAACTTTAATTAATTGCTATACTCTCATTAACACATATTTGTCATGTTTTATCCGAAACGTTTTCAAAGTAATCTGCTGAAGATGTGTTGTATAAGGGAAAGGGTTAAGGGAAACAGTGATATATATATATCATAAAATAGTAAACAACATTTGATTTTTTTTTTGTTTTTTGATTGGAGTTTAACGCCGCTTTCAACAGCTTTGGTCATATCACGGCGGTCAGTGCACCTACCCATGTTTTCCTGGCTTTCCCACACCAGTACTTACACAACATTCTTTCGAAGCCACTGACTATTTTCTCACATAGATCAGAGGTGAGAGGCAATGGAAAACATCGCCCGAAAGAATGTCGCCGCAACCGGGTATCGAACCCGTGACCTCCAGATCACGAGTCAGATACGCTACCAATTGAGCTACCCGGCCGGGCTCAAACAACATTTGAGTCGTGACACGAGAAAACCTGTTTCAGGAACCATTACTCTATGCCTCTATTCACCTGAGACGAAATATGTCGGCCCGGATTACCCGTGTAATGTCTGTACCCGTGGGGAGCCGAGCCCCGGTAGCTCAGTCGGTAGCGCCGCAGGCTGTCACTCAATGGGCTGTAAGTTCGAATCCCGTCTCGGCCAACTTTCTTCCCAACATTTAACAAGTCAATGCGACATGCGTCATTCGTCTTCCACCAATGGCCTAAGTCTATGTGGAAAAGCAGCCAGTTGCTTGGGAAGATTGTTGTGTGGAGTACTGGTGTGAGAAAATGTGGAAACACACGAGTAGGTGAACTGGCCACCGTGATATGACTGAGAAAATGTTAAAAACGGCGTTAAAATCCAATCAATCAATAAATCAATCAATCAATCAAATCTGTATCCGGAAGGGCTTTAAATAAAAATCAAATAAAAGATTTGCGGACAAATGGTGACATTGGATGTTATAGGCAGAAATGATGATAAACCAGCGTCTTCGGCCCTGCATACGTAAAAATGTGTAAAACTATTTATTTATATGTAAACAAATCTCCCTTACATTCGAATAAGTTAACCTGATTTACATACATTGACATATAACATGTGATATGCATTATGATACACTATAATCATAAACCTTAACGTTGATTTAATTAATCTATTGCAAAATATTTCAGTTTTGAAACCAAATAAAATAAATCCTAGGAAATAGGACGTCTTAATTATTATTTAAAATACTGATATTTTGAAAGGAAATTGTGTTTTACTTTGTAATAGATACACGCACTAGCTTTATTATTGCTAGGTTCCCACTGTCGTGCGATCCGTTACGAACGCCACGATTGGCTATTCGTAGCTGATCGTGGAACTTCTCTGAAATGTCAGGTTTGGATACGAGGTGATGCGAGTCGATACGTTCTGGTACGATTTGGTGCGCTTGGATGCGATATGGTCACGATTGATCAATTTCAGGTGACACGATCTGTCACGATTGGGTCTCCCGTTCAGATACGATCATATACGTTCCAATAGGATTGTACCGATTGAGTCCACGATTGGGTATCGATCTGACACAATCATCACGATCGGAGTCCCCGATTTGAGACGATCTGGTACGTGCAGAAACGTTCGGATACCTTCCGATACGACCATCACGAACCGATGCACTCTTTTGCGATAGGATACGATTGTGGTCGCGATGTCTTTCACGCTGAGGATTGAGGGTGATCATGATTTGAGCTACTATTGGACCCCGATGGATATATATACAGCCCGACTGACCATTGACTTCGTTGTTTCTTGAACCTCTGCAGAGTGAACACTACAATCCACAACCATTGATGCTGGCAGGAGTTGAGGATGATGGCAACTTGATATTTGCAGTATTAACTCTATGCTTACATTATTGCCAGAGAGGAGAAGACGAGCAGGATCCAGACCAGCCACAACTCCAACAACAAAGGGCCATGAAAGCTACAGTTAGGCAGTTATTGGTTCGACCATGGCTCACAGAGGAGAGGAGACAACAGTTTGGCCAGTTCTCCAGCCTCCTAGACACCCAATAGAGGCTGGAAGATCCAGTAGCGTTCCAAAACTACACAAGGTTAACACTACAGCTCTTTCCCTTCTTGCGTCTGGAACGCTAAAAATTGCACCCTACTGAATTCGTGAAACTGGTATGACCGCCTTCGCAGTGACTGACTCGCTTGTGCCAGGATAAATGGACCACCAATACTCGTAACTTACCCAGGTAGCGCCGCCGGGATAAAACTGAAAAATAGTTTAACGCGTCGCAAAACGCCATGCAAACAAAGAGATCGCCCGTGTTACCGGGCATTCTCATTGTGTATGAAAGTGACGGAATGATGTTTTTACTTGTCAACAACTGTCAATACATTTAAAAATAGTAACCATTTCCCCCGTATAGACGCATTTTGACGCCTCTGCAGCAGACGACTTTTGTAAGAATTTGTCTTTTCACAATTTTTCTTTAATCAATTGCTATTCTTTCATTAACACATATTTCAAAGTAATCTGCTGAAGAGTTTTTGTATCAGGGAAAGGTTGAAGGGAAACAGTGATATATATTTTAACTTTAAATTTGTTGTCACAAGCCCCATTCATTCCATTTTTTTAAACAAGAAATATCTTTAAAAAAGATAAACGGCGATAATAATCTAAACAATCAGTAATTTTCCATGAATTATAAAATTTGCGCCATAATCTATGTGTTTACCAAAGGCTAATCGGGCCATCTCCATCCAGCTTCAGTTTCTATAAATAGATTATCAAGGCTGAGAATACGCCACATGACTGGAGATTACTCAAGGCTCACTAGAAGTGTACAAGTTTCAATTGACGATAACTAACTGAAAAAACTTATCATGTTTCAAAAATAATTAATACTTTGCTCTTAAATATCATATTTCATACGTTTTCACTGAATGTGTTCACTGAAATTTATTTCTTAAGGAAAACAATTAAAAATTAGTTTGCAGAACTTTTCATTTTAAAACTTATTAGTGCCTCTCGTAGGTTCGTCAACTTAACAATGAACCAATCAAAACGTTTCATTTCCTTTATTTCTTCGACATTATTCATTAAATACAACATTTGATTGGTCTACAGTCTAGATCATTTGTTTAACTTAACATCTAGGTCAAAACTGAGGTTAAATAGCTATTGCCGTAAAAAAAAAAAAAACAACATGTGTTTGTGAAACACTGATGCACCCGAATGGCAACATCTAGGTCAAAGGTCAAGGTCGCAAGGTCAACAATTTTGGGCGGGTTTGCGGACAAATGTTCACATTGTGATTGACAGACGAATGTCTTCGTTGCTTAATTGGTCATCCTCGGTACCCAGGCTGTTCATAAAATATACATTATATATTTTTTGAATAGTCTAGGTACCAAGGATGACTTCAGTTTCCATGTGTAAAACTGTTTTATTATATGTAAACAAATATCTCTTACATTCGAATAAGTTAACGTGATTAACATACATTGACATATAACATGTGATATACATTATGATACACTATCAAAAATAAACCTTAACGTTGATTTAATTAATCTATTGCAAAATATTTCAGTTTTGAAACCAAATAAAATAAATCTTAGAAAATAGGACGTCTTAATTGTTATTTAAAATACTGATATTTTGAAAGGAAATTTGTTTTACTATAAATAGATACACGCAATATATTTATAAGATAACAATATATTGGGTGTACTTATGAAGCCTATATATATAGCATTATTCTATACCTAATTTATACGTCCAATCGTAGACGCTCATTCGAATCATGTGACCGTACAATATATTTCCGTATCGGGACGCACGCGCGTACAAAATAACCCGTATTTTTTTCGTATTGTACGATTGACAGGTCCCATGTTAAACCTATGATAAAGACCGAAACACGTGAAAAGGTTCCGAATGAAAGTCTGAATCGACAGGCGCTCTAGATAAAGCGTTACGATAAAGCTCCTGTTGTCACCGGATCATTATTGTCGTTTGCAAACAAGGAGTAACACTGAAACTAAAATGTTATCCGATTCTGAAATAGATGACTTTGTAATTGAACAGAAACCAAAAAACACTTTTTGTGTCAGAAATTATTTGAAGGTATAAAATAAAAAGGTCATTTAACATTATTCTGCACAATACAAAATATATTTTGGGGAAAAAGTCGAGGTATAGAATAAAAAGATCATTTAACAGTGTTATGTACAATACGGAATATATTTGGACTCGTACACAGCTTGGAAAAACATATTGGACTCGCCTAGCGGCTCGTCCAATATGATTTTCCAAGCTGTGTACTCGTCCAAATATATATCCGTATTGTACAGAACACTGTTAAATAACCTATAATTATTGGCATTAATATATCAAGTCAACTGTTGCATGCATTTACGTGACTTTTTATTTCATCGAACCTTCAGCATGACAGTTTCTTCGATGATTGATTGGCATGTGTCTTACGCCTCTTTCAACAGTATTTCAGTTATATCACGGCGTTTCTTGGGTAAGCTACCAGTACAACTTGTCCATGTATCCTGGCACCAGCTAGTCAGTCGTAATGCTGAACCCGCACAGTCCCGAGCGCAAAGGAGTACCAACCAGCCTTTGGTATTTGGTATGATCCGGCCGCGGATCGAACCTGCGACCTCCTGCACCCGAGGCGGACGCTCTACCAAGGCGGTGTTATTCAATGATTGACATAATAACTAGCGCCATTTGTCTTACAAAATGTTTACGTGAAGGAGTTGTTGTTTGTATTACTTCCGCCTGGAAATATATCATTTTGTGAACCGGCTGTCGTGATAAACTAGAAGTACTATTTAAAACTATTTAAAACTACAATTAATCAAACAATCTTTCGAAATAAAGCAAATTCATCAACAATACGTACTGCCTCTACAAAGTTCAAACAAGCAATTTGTGGCAATATGAATATATTATAACCCTTTCCCACATAAGGACGCATTCTGACGCTTCTGCAGCAGACGAATTTTGAAAACACTTTGACAAAAGGAGAAATTGATTAAAACTGAGCAATTTCTGCTTTTGTCACAATGTTTTCAACTTTGTTCAATAGTAATACATCAATTTATAGAGATTTTTCATATTTTGTTGTTTTTGTCATGACTGTTTGCAGAAGAATGTGTGTACAAAGGGTTAAAAAAAAAAATCGTGAAGCAGATACGACGTGAATCTATCTTATTAGATAGGACGGTAATTGATCATTACAACAAGAGTAATTTATCTTATACACTCGTATGTAAAAACTGATTAAGTTGTTATAGAATATGAATTAACGTAACATAAAACTGGAAACATGCAGTGACTGGTGAATGACGTTTACGTTTTATCTTGCGTACAATGCAGAATCGGACCTACCAGTGAATTTAAGTATACATTACGCATACTCCTGAAATGAGCCTTTCCACGAGAAAACCAACATTATGGTCTCTGCGTAACGTATCGACCCAGATCAGCATGCGCAGTCCGCGCAAGCTAATCAGGGCCGAAACATTCCGTCTCAGGTGGATAGAAGTATAAAGTAATGATTCCTGAAACAGAAAATCCACAGGAGGCGAAAAGTTTCCGTCCGGGTTATCCTGCGCTGCATGCCTATGCTGATCCGGGTCGATACTTTACGCAGAGTCCACAATGTTCGTTTTCTCGTGGAACGGCCCAAATGGCATTCACTGTCCACTTAAATATTCAACATTTTGTTAACTGTTTCATATTTCTGTCATTTCATATTTTCATTACATATATTCTTGAATAATATATCCAAATAACAATGTTTGATTGAAGTTCCTAACAAAATAAACACATCAAGGGAAAGGGTTTGACGTCGAATTAAGACAGTTGATGATACTATTCAATAATTTGGCTTCACAAGCCTTTGCTATTGAGAAGAAAGACGAACTGTTAAACGATTTGATCACACAGGATCAGTAGAATATGGGTTACATTCTAATTTTGGGCGAGCAAATCCTATTACAAATATTACAAGTACGGGCACTATTGTTGTCTGTTCTGTAAATCCACATGTTGATAGACAATGAAGTGTACGTTTACAACTCAATGCAGATTAGCCCTATACTTATCCCTTTTCCCACATATATAGACGCTTTTTGACGCCTCTGCTGAGACGCTTTTTGACGCCTCTGCTGCAGACGACTTTTGAAAACAATGTAACAAAAAGAAGAAATTGCTCACAACGAGCAATTTCTCATTTTGCCACGATGATTTCAACATGTTTTCATTTATTGTACCATTATTTTTATAGAGATTTCCCATGATTTTGCCAATATGCTTTCAAAGTCGTCTGCTACAGATTTGTTATATGTGGGAAAGGGATTACCACAGGCGCCTTTTTTATTCGTTCGCTGTGCTGAGTATTTGACACGTCTTGTAGCTCGCTAAGAATATAAGAATTTCGATTTTTGAGTATTTTTAAAACACGTCTGTAGCTTGCTAATAATATAAGAATTTCTTTTTTTGAGTTAGACAGGTTATGTATAAGGGTGCGAGCATTATAACGAGTGATTTTAATCGATTGTTTTATGGTTGATTGATTGATTGTATTATTGATTGTTTGATTGTTTGTTTGATTGATTGTCTGGTTGATTGATTGATTGATTGATTGATTGATTGATTGATTGATTGATTGATTATTTATTTATTTATTTATTTATTTATTTATTTATTTATTTATTTATTTTTCTTTATTTATTTATTTATTTATTTATTTATTTATTGATTAATTGATTTATTTATTGATTGATTGGTGTTTATCGTCACTATCAACAATATGTTCAGTTATTTCACGGCATCTCCCGGGTAGGTAACCAGTCCTATATACTGGTCCATTTATCCTGACAATCAGTCGTAATGCTAACCCCGCAACCCTGAGCTCCAAGTGGGGGACAGCCACTACTATCATTTTTGGGATAGGGGCGTCTATAAGCGGCAAATGGTTACATCCTCCCCATGGAAGCTGAACCCTTTCCGTGATAATATAACAGATCGAATATTGAAAATATTGTTGAAAATGGAGCTATTGCTGACAATGAGCAATTCCTCCTTTTCACACAATGCTTTCATACACGTTTTAAATTAATTCTTTTCATATATGAAAGTTTTACTATGGACATTCTTTTACTCGACACGTTTTGAATAACATGCTAGAGATGAATGATAACGAGCAATTTTGCCTTATATCAAGGGGAAAAATATATAGTTGAAACCTTTGTGGAAATAGAGGAAATTGATCACGATAAACAATTCTGCAGCCGTCTGCTGCACATGCGTTAACAAACGACTGTAAGCGGGAAAGGGTTGAACCGTTTCCGCTTTAGCTACTTAGTTACATACGAATGTTGAAAGTGTATTTGCAAACGGAGCAATTGCTGACAATGAGCAATTTCTCCTTTCCAAACAATGCTTTGGAGTATTAATCTTTTTTTTTCTATAACCTAGATAACGAACACATTTGTCTACAGTTATTATTTAAACCTTTGCCCCATTTTAGACACATTTGACTCACCTTAACAGATGAATGATAATCAGCAAGTTTGCCTTTTTCTACAATGTTTTTTACACTATTCAAAATAGGAAATAGAATTAAATCTACAAATTAGGGATAATTTAATTTCAACATTGATTGATAGGGGTTTACGCCGTTTTTCAACATTTCCTCAGTAATACCACGGCGGCCGGTTCACCTACAAATGTATTTCCTGGTTTTCTCACACCAGTAATCCACATAACAATCTTCCCAAGCAACTGGCTGTTTATCCACATAGACCTAGTCCATTGGTGAAAGACGAATGACGCATGCCGCATTGACTTTTGTCAAACGTCGGAAAGAAATTTGGCCGAAAATGTCAACATACACACGAGTTATATCCGCAAGGTCATTATTTATTTTATAATTGAGGCGCTTCTAGCGATTTTGGGACAAAATTTATAATGTATATACATTTGCGTTAATTGAAGACTCAACGTCCGTCAACGTGTAATCTAGTCCTAGATGTATATGTTGACATATAAACTAGAAATGTAGTCTAAATGTTTTTGTTTGTAAATTAACCTTGTACAGTCCCATTTCGGAGACGCATAGAACCAGTCTTCTGTAATCAATACTTTATGAGTTGTCTCTGTCTGTAAAGCTTGGAGGTATAATCCGGCGTCCGGCCGGCTGTCTGCCTGAATGTGCATTCGTCCGTCCGTCATGAATTGCATGTATTGGTCAACACGTTGTTACTGTATGGCAGATTTATTTCAAAGTGGTCACACTTATACCGTGTGATCAGGAGAACGGCAAAGTACTAGGTACATATATCTCGTCTGTTTATTTTAGTTATCTCCATTTTTCCTTATTTAGTTCAGCGATTGTCTCAATTTATTTCCATTGTATCCATTTCAAACTTGGTTTGTAGGTAACGTATGACCTACAGATTTGCAGTGCACCATTATCATTACTTTAGCATGCTTCGTTTGGAGTGTGTATATTTTTGTTCTCACTTATTATATGACTTTCGCATGCAACACATGCGTTCCCGGCGTGAAGTGCCCTTGTTCGTTAGCCGAGCCCCGGTAGCTCAGTCGGTATCGACGCGGGCTGTCAATCCAGGGGTTGTAAATTCGAATCCCGGCTCGGCCAACTTTCTTTCTGACGATTGACACAAGTCGATGCGACATGCGTCATTCGTCTTCCACCAATGGGCTAAGTATATGTGGAAAAGCAGCCAGTCTCTTGGGAAGATTGTTGTGTGGAGTACTGGTGTGAGAAAACCAGGAAATGCATGAGTAGGTGAATTGGCCGCCGTGATATAACTGAGAAATTGTTAAAAACGGCGTTAAACCCCAATCAATCAAAACCCTTGTTCGTTAATGAATGCTTCCCCAAGCTGTGTACTTTGTCCGGAGCGACTGACTGTCTGTCCGTCTTTGTGTTCATCCATCCGTCCGTCTGTCCGTTACGGTTTGCATTAATTGGGCAAAACCTTGTTTCTGTTTTGCGGATCCATTCCATAGTCGTCACACGTATACATTGGGATTAGGAGATCGATACAATATGTTGAACACAAATCTGATCTGGTTTTTTAGGTGTAAACTCATTTTTTCATTTCTTCGGTTATTGTCTCAATAGATGTCCAATGTATCAATTTAAGACTTGGTGTATGGGGAACGCAGAGCTACAGATGTGCAGTTCAAAAAGAAACATAAAGCCAGCATGCTTTCGATTGTCTTTTATTTATCAGCATGATTACAATATACATTGTGGATCTCTAGTGATTTCTGAACTGGAAATATTTTAATTAAGGGTCTCTGTTCGGTATTTTGTCAATCTTTGTCCTTCCTGATTTATTTTGTTTATACAAGAAAAGGGTCAAACTTTGATAAATAAGGTATATGTTATTGGCAGGCAGTATGGGTTGCTTCACACATTTTTGGTTTGGTTTGTTTAAAAGGTCATTGTATATTGTTTCAACAATGTTTGTCGATAGTATCTATGCCATATATTTTCAATTTACATATGCCCCTATACCAATAGCGCTTTCAGCGCTTTGATTGTTAAAGTCTTTGGTACGACCCGACCGAGGTTCTACGTTCGCCAAAGAACGAGGTCAAACGATGACTTCACAGCACAGGGTCAATAACCTTTTTATTGCATACTTTCATATTTGTAAATTATTTGGTTTACGTTGTGGAGTATTTTTCTTACCTAGAGTCGACAAGCAGGTGCGCGTATGTAATCAAATTAGACTGTGCGACGTAAAGGTTTGTAGTTATCGCCTTTTGATTACATAGTTTATGAAAATAAAGTATCCCAGTCTAGCTAATAGGGACTATTTGTCTTCGTAAATAAAACACAAAAACGTAAATGCCAGTCAAAATAAAGAAACTGCACATACTTAAAACATCGGAATATTTATTTCATTTTAGATGTGTCATAACTTAGTGTTTTTAAACAAACGCAATTGTAATATGTTCAAGACATTTAAAAAAAAAACGTTATACACGTGCATGACCAATATTTTAGACACGCGTGTCATGTAACATTATACTGTTATCAGGTCAGAAAAGTACTGTTAGTATGAGACAGTAAGAAATTGTCCATGATCAGTATATATTTCATATTTTATTTAAGTCTCATCCATGTACAATCATATATATTTCATATTTTATTTAAGCCTCATCCATGTACAATCATATATATATACATGTATTGTTAAAATAATATTACAAATAAAAAGCGCATGGCCTTTCATGAAATGAAATACAAGAGACTGTCATACGTATAGTATGTTAAACATCAATATCTGACACATGTCACAAGCATGTATATATATGGTACAATAAAGACTCGGATGCTAATTTCGAATATAAAAGTGAAGAAAGTATATGAAATTTAACATTGCAAAGTCACGTGAGGTATAATAATGATATTTAACTCACCTTATTTTTTTACATACAAAAAGTAGTCCCTAGCATGTTAATTATGCAGAATTTTCGCACGTCCTTATCTACGGTCATGATCACTCCTTGACACCGGTCATGATCGAACATTATTGCATAAAATCTATGTTTTACGCCCGCTCAAGGGATACAGAAACATTGCAAAAACCGGGCGTAAACGGCGAGAAAACGTGTATAAACAAAGCGATTCTCGCGCGTATGTGCCGTTTCAGACCGGTTAGATGTTTTACATATGCATTACCCGGGCACCGTTAGTAAACAAAACATGGACGCTCCATCTCCCCTAGAATAGGAGCAATTGTTGGGTTATCAATAACATCAGCTTCTTTAACTCGATAATCGGTAACATGCAATAGACTCACAGTTAAAGAGCATAACATAATCCAAAACCATTCGAGTCAGCGATGGCAACCTTGATGTAGGACCGGTTCGTGGATATATAAAACATAACTTGTTTACTTTATGACGTCACATGTGTCAATCCTTATCGCGTCATGTTCATCGGCGGTTATCGTACAACTGAACGTTACAGCGGACTATATGTTGGATGTTTGCTCTTATTTTATGCAATAAATGCGAAAATACACATTTTCTCGGGCGTGAACATCTGCGAACGCCCTTAAAATGTGTAAAATGGGCGTCCGCACATGTTCACGCCCTCGAAAATGTGTATTATCCCTATAATCATGGCTCCTTTGTTTTGCCATTGTATTATTATCGAAATGAGCCAGTGCGCGAAGAAAGGTACACGATTGCATTTCTCAATAGTTAATATCATCTTGCCCTCCCTGCTGAGTCTAATCAGAACCTACACATTGTGACACACCTTTCTAAGAAATTTGTTAAATTTAGATTTCCCGATTGCGAAATAAGGTTTCAGCTTTTATTGATCATGTTCGATCTCTGCTTCCTTGAGACTAAACCACTAAACCACACGAGAAAACCAACATTATGGCCTCTACGTCATGTATCGACACAGATCAGCCTGCGCAGTCCGTGAAGATTACTCCGGGCTGACACATTCCCTCTCAGGGGGGATAGAGGTATAGAGTAATGATTCGTGAAACAGAAAATCCATGTCGAAGAGTGTATGTCCGGGTAAGCCTACGCGGCGTGCTTATGCTAATCCGGATCGATACTTTACGCAGTGTTTACAATGTTGGTTGTATCGCGGGACGGCTCAATCATTGGTCAGAATGTACGGATGCACAGGCTGCTATTGATCTATTCTGTTCTCAAAAGCCAACGTGTACCCTTTTCCCATACACTGGCTCAAATTTCGTAGAAGTACCAAAAAAAAACCTGACGCGGTTGATTATAATCAAAGTTCTATTGGTATCCCTGGTCATTATGCGCCGAAACACGTTCCAATAATGTTTAAGACGTCCCGGCATCATCTGGGTGACACGATATCGCAATCGGTTCAACACAGATCTGTCCTAAACTGACAAGTCGGCGAAATTAAAACAGATAACTGATACAATAGATTGTAGATCTAATCCGCTTATATTATGGATAGGCATGAATTAACCCTTATCTCACTGTATTTCCACAACTGGTACTGTTTTATGTATCCCGACCCTCACAAATCGTTGCACTGACGCCGCGAACGAGGTCCCGACTGCTTGCAAAGTTTACAGTGACACTCTATTGGTCCCGACGGGTGATGTAAGGCTTCAGGTTTACAAACGCACGGCTCTTCTGGGCCCGTTTTGGACGAACGGAAATCAGGACTATAAACGAAGGTATTCCACTATATTGAGCCACTTTGAACACCCAAAACTTAACCTCACCAATCGTTGCACTGACGCCCCACACGGCGTCGCGACTTGATCCTCGCAAAGTGTACACTTTAAAGGTCCCGGCGGGTGATGTAAGGCTGAAGGTTTGCACAAGCACGGCTCTTCTGGATAGAAGACATGTGAACAATGTAAACTAAGATTGAACTGTTCGAATACGTGTATGTGTATAGACAAGGCGTCTAATAGATATAATGTCATGTCAACTAGACATAATATCATGTCAACCTGACATAGTAACATGTAATTTGTAAAATAAACACACATCGATTAGACGTTATAGGCATAATAATAGCATGCTCGTTTGACAAAGTAACATGTCGATAAGACATATAAATATGTAATATAGACATAATAACTTAATAAGATAGCCGTAAAAGCATGTCTATATGTCATGTAAATATGACATATAGACATAATAACGTGTAAATAGACGTAAAAGCATGTCGAATAGACATAAACGCATGTAAAATAGACACAACACATGTCGAATAGACATGAAATAATGTCGAATAGACATAATTTTAGCATGCTCGTTTGACAAAGTAACATGTCTATATGACATGTAAATATGTTTTTAAAGACATAATAACTTGTAATATAGACGTAAACACATGTCGAATAGCCATAAACGCATGTCAAATAGACACAAAACATGTCGAATAGACATTACATAATGTCGAATATACATAATATTAGCATGCTCGTTTGACAAAGTTACATGTCTATATGTCATTTGAATATGTTATATAGACATAATAACTTGTAAGATAGACTTAAAAGCATGTCTATGTCATGTAAATATGTTATATCGACATAATAACTTGTAATATAGACGTAAATGCATGTCGAATAAACATAAACGAATATCAAATAAACACAAAGCATGTCGAATAGACATGAAATAATGTCGAATAGACATAAAAGCATGTTGAATAGACATAAACACATGTAAAATAGACACAAAACATGGCAAATAAACATGAAATAATGTCGAATAGACATAAAAGCATGTCGAATAGACATAAACGCATGTCAAATAGACACAAAACATGGCAAATAGACAATAAATAATGTCAAGTAGACATAAAATCATGTTGAATAGACATAATACCTATCCCCCCCTATCTGATACCTATAATGCGTTCCGAAAAGTCAACGTAAGGCCGCAACCGTGTTCAACTCTTGTCTACATCCGCGAAAGTCTAATTTTGTATTGGTTGGCATTTTCTTCGCACTGATTTGATTGGTTTGTTCGAATGATAACGCAAAATCCATCGGCTCGCATTAATGAGCCAAAAGAGTTCCAACAAGTGAAACACACTCTGAACTATGTTTGACCTCGATCCCAATTTTGTTTGTAAGCGGCGACCGTATTGTGACAACAACAAGTCTACAACAGACGACCTAGAATACATATGAAAATTTCTGTAAATATAATTCTGATTATTGAAAGGATTTGAAAACATTGTAGCAAAAGTAGAAATTGCTTACGATAAGCAATTTCTCCTTTTGTCACATTTGAATGACGTCAAAAAGCGTCTGTAAGCGGGAAATGGTTAAATCGTGTCCATTATAGCTAAACCCTTTCCGTGAAAGTTACTATAACAGAAATGTTTTACTACGGGCATTGCTTTGCTCTTTCCCCCTTTCATGCACATTTTGAATGACCTGACGCAGATTACATCTCTGTAAATGAAGGTATTATTATTTAAAATAGTTGAAACCTTTGTGGAAAAAGGAGAAATGGTCACAATAAGCAATTTTTTCTTTTGTCACGATATTTTCCTTCCTTCCGTTTGTCTGTCTGTCTGTCAGTTTGTCGATCTAACTAGGAAATATAAAGTCAATCTTCAAATTAGGGATTAGGTAATATCAGCACAAGCCGGTAGGCGACGTGGGATTCGCCTTGGTTGTGGATCCTTAGCAACAAAACTCAAACGCGCGCACCCTGAGCCCGTATGGCACCTGTTCCCCAAGTTTCATCGGAATCGGCCCGTCGGTTTGGGTTGTGGAGCGTCGCTTTACAAACAAACAGACAGACAGACGGAAAAGCATGCCAATAAGGGATATCTGACGAAGCGAATCCCAATACAAACGGGTTATAACCGTAGGGTTAAGATTTGTTTAACACGAGAGCCGCTACTAGCTATTTTGGGTCTTAATGTATTTGCATTTGTGTAAATTGAAGACTCTACGTCCATCAACATATAATTTAGACCTAGATGTATCTGTTGACAAATACACTAATAACCCGTAGCGTAAATAGTTTAACGTCAATTTACCGTGTCTAGTTCCGTTGCGGAGATTGAATTAAACTCCAAATCGCTAGATGAGACTCA
>JASEVX010000015.1:18439951-18508366 GCA_031761405.1 Serripes groenlandicus | reverse complement strand
CGATGATAACATAAAACTAACTTTTAATATTACTGCGTAGTATTGACCTGGTAATTAACGTTGGGTAAATATATATCTGGCAGTGACATCATTCTGTATGAAGCTCGGTAGCTCAGTTGGTAGAGCAGCCGTCTGTCAATGCAAGCATTATGGGTTCGAACCCCAGCTAGGTCCACATTGTTTCTGACATTTGTCAAAAGTAAATCAAGGCTGAGTACGAGGGTGACTGAGTCAGGGTGACTGAAACTTACTGATGGTGGCCGGCACTGAGTGAAGATGGCTGGGACTTAATGACGATGGCTAAGATTGAGTGATGGTGGCTGAGTGTTACCCTTTTTGCTGTGCATGCAAGGTTAACCGCTGACTCTTTATCTACAGGTATCTACGACTCCTTAACTACAGGTAACTACCAAACTACGTCAACGGCAGATTATAAGTGCGGTACGTGAAAAAACCGTCAAGGACTGTTTATATTTTAAGTGCGGTACTTGAAAATCTGTCAAGGACTGAGTTAATTTTAAGTTCCGTAATTAAAAAGTCGTTAAATAGCTTTAACTGATATTGCCGCTGATGAATGAACAGTCTACAGTTAAGACAATTCCTTTGGTCATTTAATTGGTCAAGCTTGACTGCAGTATTTAATGCTGTGTATCAGTGAATATCAGGACTCTACAACTAGAAGGAGGTTTCGGTCGTGACTCCGGTCGTGAGTCCGAGCGGGACTCCGGGTTGATGAAAGGACTGGTTTAAGTTCTGACCGGCGGTCGTCGTAGAAACTAATATAAGTTATTTGAATTACTGACTTACACGTTTATTGCCGTATTAGGAGTCCGGTGTTTTTAGACTTATGATTTATTTGTGTAAATTATAAACTATAGTATAACTATTCAGATATATAAAGATATTAGAAGTGATTATATGTGTTGACTTCTTTGACACTCAGACAGTTATTATTATTCCGTTTATATATTTAACGTTCAGGTGAACTGAACATTATAGCAAAGTCGCATTATAAAACACAAGGCACTATTATTTAATTTGGATTGGATTTAAGCAATCATCGAACTCCGTGATTACTTTCCAAATCTATACGATCACTAATCGAAGTACTACACTGAGACTTGATGATGGTGACTGAGTGAGGGTGGGTAAGATTGAGTGATGGTTGCTGAGTAATGGGGGGGGGGGGGGGGGGGGGGGGGTAAGATTGAGTGATGGTGGCTGAGACTTAGTGATGGTCACTGAGTGAGGGTGGGTAAGATTGAGTGATGGTGGATGAGACTTGATGATGGTGACTGAGTGAGGGTGAGTAAGATTGAGTGATGGTGGCTGAGTGAGGGTGGGTAAGATTGAGTGATGGTGGCTGAGTGTGGGTGGGTAAGATTGAGTGATGGTGGCTGAGATTTAGTGATGGTGACTGAGTGAGGGTGGGCAAGATTGAGTGATGGTGGCTGAGTGATGGTGGACGACACTGAGGGAGGCTGCCACTTAGTGAAAGGAGTCCGATGGTGACTGAGACTAAATTAGTAAAGTGACTGAGACTGAAGAGGACTGAGTGGAATCAGAGTGAGTGAGTGAGTAGGGGTGACTGATACTAAGTGAGTAAAGGTGACTGAGACTGAAGAGGACTAAGTAGAGTCAGAGTGAGTGAGTAGGGGTGACTGAGACTAAGTGAGTAAAGGTGACTGAGACTGAAGAGGACTGAGTGGAGTCAGAGTGAGCGAGTAGGGCTGACTGAGACTAAGTGAGTAAAGGTGACTGAGACTGAAGAGGACTGAGTGCGGTCAGAGTGAGTGAGTGAGTAGGGGTGACTGAGACTAAGTGAGTAAAGGTGACTGAGACTGAAGAGGACTGAGTGGAGTCAGAGTGAGTGAGTAGGGCTGACTGAGACTAAGTGAGTAAATGTGACTGAGACTGAAGAGGACTAAGTGGAGTGAGTGAGTGAGTAGGGGTGACTGAGACTAAGTGAGTAAAGGTGACTGAGACTGAAGAGGACTGATTGGAGTCAGAGTGATTGAGTAGGGGTGACTGAGACTAAGTGAGTAAAGGTGACTGAGACTGAAGAGGACTAAGTGGAGTCAGAGTGAGTGAGTAGGGGTGACTGAGACTAAGTGAGTAAATGTGACTGAGACTGAAGAGGACTGAGTGGAGTCAGAGTGAGTGAGTAGGGGTGACTGAGACTAAGTGAGTAAAGGTGACTGAGACTGAAGAGGACTGATTGGAGTCAGAGTGAGTGAGTAGGGGTGACTGAGACTAAGTGAGTAAAGGTGACTGAGACTGGAGAGGACTAAGTGGAGTCAGAGTGAGTGAGTAGGGGTGACTGAGACTAAGTGAGTAAATGTGACTGAGTGGAGTCAGAGTGAGTGAGTGAGTAGGGGTGACTGAGACTAAGTGAGTAAAGGTGACTGAGACTGAAGAGAACTGAGTGGGGTCAGAGTGAGTGAGTGAGTAGGGGTGACTGAGACTAAGTGAGTAAAGGTGACTGAGACTGAAGAGGACTGAGTGGAGTCAGAGTGAGTGAGTAGGGGTGACTGAGACTAAGTGAGTAAAGGTGACTGAGACTGAAGAGGACTGAGTGGAGTCAGAGTGAGTGAGTAGGGGTGACTGAGACTAAGTGAGTAAATGTGACTGAGACTGAAGAGGACTGAGTGGAGTCAGAGTGAGTGAGTAGGGGTGACTGAGACTAAGTGAGTAAAGGTGACTGAGACTGAAGAGAACTGAGTGGAGTCAGAGTGAGTGAGTAGGGGTGACTGAGACTAAGTGAGTAAAGGTGACTGAGACTGAAGAGGACTGAGTGGAGTCAGAGTGAGCGAGTAGGGGTGACTGAGTCTAAGTGAGTAAAGGTGACTGAGACTGGAGAGGACTAAGTGGAGTCAGAGTGAGTGAGTAGGGGTGACTGAGACTAAGTGAGTAAATGTGACTGAGACTGAAGAGGACTGAGTGGAGTCAGAGTGAGTGAGTAGGGGTGACTGAGACTAAGTGAGTAAATGTGACTGAGACTGAAGAGGACTGAGTGGAGTCAGAGTGAGTGAGTGAGTAGGGGTGACTGAGTCTAAGTGAGTAAAGGTGACTGAGACTGAAGAGGACTGAGTGGGGTCAGAGGGAGTGAGTAGGGGTGACTGAGACTAAGTGAGTAAAGGTGACTGAGACTGAAGAGGACTGAGTGGAGTCAGAGTGAGCGAGTAGGGCTGACTGAGACTCAGTGAGTAAAGGTGACTGAGACTGAAGAGGACTGAGTGGAGTCAGAGTGAGTGAGTGAGTAGGGGTGACTGAGACTAAGTGAGTAAAGGTGACTGAGACTGAAGAGAACTGAGTGGGGTCAGAGTGAGTGAGTGAGTAGGGGTGACTGAGACTAAGTGAGTAAAGGTGACTGAGACTGAAGAGGACTGAGTGGAGTCAGAGTGAGTGAGTAGGGGTGACTGAGACTAAGTGAGTAAAGGTGACTGAGACTGAAGAGGACTGAGTGGAGTCAGAGTGAGTGAGTAGGGGTGACTGAGACTAAGTGAGTAAATGTGACTGAGACTGAAGAGGACTGAGTGGAGTCAGAGTGAGTGAGTAGGGGTGACTGAGACTAAGTGAGTAAAGGTGACTGAGACTGAAGAGAACTGAGTGGAGTCAGAGTGAGTGAGTAGGGGTGACTGAGACTAAGTGAGTAAAGGTGACTGAGACTGAAGAGGACTGAGTGGAGTCAGTGTGAGTGAGTAGGGGTGACTGAGACTAAGTGAGTAAAGGTGACTGAGACTGAAGAGAACTGAGTGGAGTCAGAGTGAGTGAGTAGGGGTGACTAAGACTAAGTGAGTAAATGTGACTGAGACTGAAGAGGACTAAGTGGAGTCAGAGTGAGTGAGTAGGGGTGACTGAGACTAAGTGAGTAAAGGTGACTGAGACTGAAGAGGACTGAGTGGAGTCAGAGTGAGCGAGTAGGGGTGACTGAGACTAAGTGAGTAAAGGTGACTGAGACTGAAGAGGACTGAGTGGAGTCAGAGTGAGTGAGTAGGGGTGACTGAGACTAAGTGAGTAAAGGTGACTGAGACTGAAGAGGAATGAGTGGAGTCAGAGTGAGTGAGTGAGTAGGGGTGACTGAGACTAAGTGAGTAAATGTGACCGAGACTGAAGAGGACTGAGTGGAGTCAGAGTGAGCGAGTAGGGCTGACTGAGACTAAGTGAGTAAAGGTGACTGAGACTGAAGAGGACTGAGTGCGGTCAGAGTGAGTGAGTAGGGGTGACTGAGACTAAGTGAGTAAAGGTGACTGAGACTGAAGAGAACTGAGTGGAGTCAGAGTGAGTGAGTAGGGGTGACTGAGACTAAGTGAGTAAAGGTGACTGAGACTGAAGAGGACTGAGTGGAGTCAGAGTGAGTGAGTAGGGCTGACTGAGACTAAGTGAGTAAATGTGACTGAGACTGAAGAGGATTGAGTGGAGTCAGAGTGAGTGAGTAGGGGTGACTGAGACTAAGTGAGTAAAGGTGACTGAGACTGAAGAGGACTGAGTGGAGTCAGAGTGAGCGAGTAGGGCTGACTGAGACTAAGTGAGTAAAGGTGACTGAGACTGAAGAGGACTGAGTGCTGTCAGAGTGAGTGAGTAGGGGTGACTGAGACTAAGTGAGTAAAGTGACTGAGACTGAAGAGGACTGAGTTGAGTCAGAGTGAGTGAGTGAGTAGGGGTGACTGAGACTAAGTGAGTAAAGGTGACTGAGACTGAAGAGGACTGATTGGAGTCAGAGTGAGTGAGTAGGGGTGACTGAGACTAAGTGAGTAAAGGTGACTGAGACTGAAGAGGACTGAGTGGAGTCAGAGTGAGTGAGTAGGGCTGACTGAGACTAAGTGAGTAAATGTGACTGAGACTGAAGAGGATTGAGTGGAGTCAGAGTGAGTGAGTAGGGGTGACTGAGACTAAGTGAGTAAATGTGACTGAGACTGAAGAGAACTGAGTGGAGTCAGAGTGAGTGAGTAGGGGTGACTGAGACTAAGTGAGTAAAGGTGACTGAGACTGAAGAGGACTGAGTGGAGTCAGAGTGAGTGAGTGAGTAGGGGTGACTGAGACTAAGTGAGTAAATGTGACTGAGACTGAAGAGCACTGAGTGGAGTCAGAGTGAGTGAGTAGGGGTGACTGAGACTAAGTGAGTAAATGTGACTGAGACTGAAGAGCACTGAGTGGAGTCAGAGTGAGTGAGTAGGGGTGACTGAGACTAAGTGAGTAAATGTGACTGAGACTGAAGAGGAATGAGTGGAGTCAGAGTGAGTGAGTAGGGGTGACTGAGACTAAGTGAGTAAATGTGACTGAGACTGAAGAGGACTGAGTGGAGTCAGAGTGAGTGAGTGAGTAGGGGTGACTGAGACTAAGTGAGTAAATGTGACTGAGACTGAAGAGGACTGAGTGGAGTCAGAGTGAGTGAGTGAGTAGGGGTGACTGAAACTAAGTGAGTAAATGTGACTGAGACTGAAGAGGACTGAGTGGAGTCAGAGTGAGTGAGTAGGGGTGACTGAGACTAAGTGAGTAAAGGTGACTGAGACTGAAGAGGACTGAGTGGAGTCAGAGTGAGTGAGTGAGTAGGGGTGACTGAGACTAAGTGAGTAAATGTGACTGAGACTGAAGAGCACTGAGTGGAGTCAGAGTGAGTGAGTAGGGGTGACTGAGACTAAGTGAGTAAATGTGACTGAGACTGAAGAGCACTGAGTGGAGTCAGAGTGAGTGAGTAGGGGTGACTGAGACTAAGTGAGTAAATGTGACTGAGACTGAAGAGGAATGAGTGGAGTCAGAGTGAGTGAGTAGGGGTGACTGAGACTAAGTGAGTAAATGTGACTGAGACTGAAGAGGACTGAGTGGAGTCAGAGTGAGTGAGTGAGTAGGGGTGACTGAGACTAAGTGAGTAAATGTGACTGAGACTGAAGAGGACTGAGTGGAGTCAGAGTGAGTGAGTGAGTAGGGGTGACTGAGACTAAGTGAGTAAATGTGACTGAGACTGAAGAGGACTGAGTGGAGTCAGAGTGAGTGAGTAGGGGTGACTGAGACTAAGTGAGTAAATGTGACTGAGACTGAAGAGAACTGAGTGGAGTCAGAGTGAGTGAGTGAGTAGGGGTGACTTAGACTAAGTGAGTAAAGTGACTGAGACTGAAGAGAACTGAGTGGAGTCAGAGTGAGTGAGTAGGGGTGACTCAGACTAAGTGAGTAAAGGTGACTGAGACTGAAGAGGAATGAGTGGAGTCAGAGTGAGTGAGTGAGTAGGGGTGACTGAGACTAAGTGAGTAAAGTGACTGAGACTGAAGAGGACTGGGTGGAGTCAGAGTGAGCGAGTAGGGGTGACTGAGACTCAGTTGAGTGAGTGAAGAAGCGGGGCTAAGCCAGAGTGTAGTTGGTGTCAGAGTCTCAGAGAGCAAGGGTGATATATGTGGTAGAGTTGTAAGAGGAATGATGTGAATGAGACTGAATTCAAAGCTGCAATGCTGAATTATATAGTAATAGTGTAACTTTTCAACAACATTCAACTACTTATACTATCAATTATAGATAAAATTTTGCATTTTCCTAAATATTTTCAAAGTCGTCTGCAGCAAATTTATGAAAATGCACCTGATTATGTAAACAAAAACAGAATCGATAAACCATTTATCGAATAATTTCTTAGTGTAAATACTTATTACAGGGACCACGTTTACGATTATTTTGCATACAGTTGAATACTACGCTATTGTGTCTTGTAAGCTATGACGCTAATCGATAGCTAAAAATAAAACTAATAATCAAATACTGGTCAGCAATACGAATACATAAATCATGCCAAAGTTCGAGAAAATTCTACTGTTTCTGTTTGGCAGATTCATTTCAAAGTGGTCACACTCATACCTTGTGACCAGACGAACGGAAAAATACTAGGCACAAAACTCTGGTCTGCTTATTTTAGTATTTATTCTATTTTGTCTTACTAAGTTCGGCCATTGTCTCAATACATATAGGTAGGTAACTTATGCCATGCATATATGCAGTGCACACTAACCATGACTCTAGCATGCTGTTTTTGGAGTGTGTATTCTTTTTTGTCTTTTTAAGTTCTCACTTATTTTATGACTTTCGAATGCAACACATGGAAGGCTCTTGTTCGTTTATGAGTGCTTCACCAAGCTTAAATTACTTTTTTCGAAGCGACCGACTGACTTTCCGTCTTTTTGACCGTCCGTGCGTATGTCTGTCCGTTACTGTTTGCATTAATTGGTCTAAACGTTGTTTCTGTTAGGAAAATTCATTTCATGGATATACTTATACATTGTGATCAGGAGAAGGACCCAACATTTCGATCATAAATATGATGAGTGTTTTTTAGGTAAAATCTCCATTTGCCATGTTTGTTCTTCGGCCGTTGTCTCAATAAAGTTTCCATGTATCAATTTCAAACTTGGTTTATAGGAATGAATGAATGAATGTATATTGTTTTATGGCGCATCAACAGCTAAGGTCATTTAGCGCGCAATTAAATTTAATTATTCATGATCCCTGGGTAAACAAACCAGTACTAGGCTAGAAAATGTGCCTTGCCCAAGGGCACTCCACCATGAGGTTTATAGGAAACTTATAACCTGAAGATGTGAATTGTACAATTACCATAACTATAGCATGCTTTAGATTGGCTGTCATTTACTTTAATCAGCATTTATCCAATTGAACAGTAAATATATTATCCTTAAGGGTCGCTGCTCGGTTTGCCAATCTTTTGTAATTCATGATTTTATTTTGGTTACACAGAAAAGCCTCAAACTTTGATAATTTCCGCATTGGTTATTGGAAGGCAATTTGTGTTGTTTCAAACATGTTTGGTTTGGGATTTTTACATGCCGATGAGACATTGTTTCAACAACATGTGTCCATATAAACTGTTAACCCCAATCAATCAAACAATAAATCACTGTATGCAGATGATACAGGATATATGGTCACTCAAAGAGGCTGAAATCTGTAGGTGCTGTGACATGTGTTAAAACGTCTGTTTGCATATACAATATAAATCGTGTTATCTCTTTCACTGCCGAATTCCACAAAGTCGACTCTTACATGTTGAGAATTGGACCACTCCATTTTTCGTCCAACAAGAAAGTACGTCAACTGTAATATCTTAGAGGCAAACAATGCAGATTTCAGGTTAGAAGCGGTCGCAGCTGAATCTGCATTGTTTACAAAGGCCTGATTTACCTTTGGCAGCGAATGGGTAAAACATATACTGAGATGTTTCGGCAGAATGTATCTTAAGAGTTCGTGAAGACTGCAGGTTCAGATCAGACTGCACGGACGCCAACATTGCCATTCATCTACATTTGTCGTGGATCTATTGCTATTGGATTGTTCATACAGCGCAGCCTACATATGAGCCGTTCCACGAGAAAACCAACATTATTGACTCTGCGTAATGTATCGAACCAGTCCGCTCAGGGGGATAGAGGTATAGAGTAATGATTCCTGAAACAGAAAATCCACAGGAGGCGAAACGTGTCTGTCTGGGTTAGCCAGCACGGCATGCTTAGGCTGATCCGGGTCGATACATTACGCACTGTTGATTTTCTCGTGGGATGGCTCATATATATATATATACATGTTGTTGATAACCTATGATCCGACAATGGAAACGTCTTTTTCTGTCTACTTTTGAGTGGTATCAAACGAAAACCAACCTGAAGAGTTATTGGAATGATTGGCGATTACCTACCTGTTCGCTGAAATAGCTGACTTCTGTGGTCCGGTAAAGTTGATTGATTGATTGGTGTTTTACGCCGCTTTCAACAATTTGTTCATTTATATCACGGCGTTTCCTGGGTAAGTAACCAGTACTACTGGTCCATTTATCCTGATACCAGCAAGTCAGTGGTAATGCTAACCCCCACAACCCTGAGCGCTAAGGAGGGCAGCCATTACTACCATTTGTTAAGTCCTTGGTATGACCTGGCCAGGGATCGAACCCGCGACCTCTTGCTCCCGAGGCTGCTGAAGCTGTATCACTACACCATCGAGTCGGTTGATCAGGTTAAGGTCTTAACCGTGCCCAATAGGCTACCCGAGTGCGTGTTATCTATATGATGTATAGGGAAGATCTTGATCACACTTTGTGGAGGCATAGGTCGATTGTGGATCTTCGCTGGTTTAATAGGTTTGTTTGAATGTATCGTGGTGATTTACATTCCACGGATTGCAGATACTAAACACTATCGGCTTCAAAGTGTGTTTTCAATTATTAAAAGTATGGCATGTTAGAGTCTTGAACATGGAACCGTCATAGCAGGACGCAAAACTGTAACGAAGAGATAAAGTGGACGATTCTTTCTTCGTTATTTTCATTTTAAAAATTTACCAACGAACATTTCAATCTTGAAAAAATTAAAAGAAATGTTCTTGTTTCAGACGATCTACATGAAAAAACAGGCCATGAATACAAAGAACATTTTTCTTTTATACAAACTGCATTCTAATTATACATTTGCATGTATGTGCATAACTATTACTATGTGCATAATTATTACGTGCACATTTAGAAGATTAAATTAATTTTCTACGTCTCACATAATTATAACTGAGTAGTCCCAGGTTTAAAGCGTTTTTGACGATTCAGCTGGGCAGCCTGTTGATTTTTTATCAGAGCGTGTAAACATTAAATGTAAGGTTTACGTTTTGTTTTCTTTTAAATAAAAATAAACTTCCAATGCGAACAAAACTTACAGCTTATAACTAAGTAAGTAAATCATTTATTTCAGTGACATGTGTACAAATGAATTTAATACATATATACAAAAATATATAAATAAATTATATTAATCGCGCTTGATGTCAGCTTACTGGAGACTTAAAAGTTACTCGGGCCGTTTGTTGGGGGAAAATCCAATATGAACATCTCGATTTCGAATCTGGAACTTGTGTACGACCGTCCGACGATTTTCCACAGCATCACTGTTTCCACACAATGCATTATATGTGATAGATGACGTTAATGTTGAATTGGTTTGCTTTAATTGGTGTTACACACCACTTTTAACAGTATTTCAGTTATAGCAGGTGTAATACACCATTTTAAGCAGTATTTCAGTTATAGCAGGTGTAATACACCACTTTTAACAGTAGTTCAGTTATAGCAGGTGTTATCACCACTTAAAGCAGTACTTCAGTTATAGCAGGTGTAATACACCACTTTTAACAGTATTTCAGTTATAGCAGGTGTTATCACCACTTTCAGCAGTATTTCAGTTATAGCAGGTGTAATACACGGCTTTTAACAGTATTTCAGTTATAGCAACTGTTATACATCATTGTCAACAGTATACCAGTTATAGCAGGTGTTATCACCTCTTTTAACGGTATTTAAGTTATAGCATGCCTTATACACCACAGTCGACAGTATATCAGTTATAGCGGGTGTTATACACCACTGCAAACATTATATTAGTTATATCAGGTGTTATATACCACTTTTAACGGTATATCAGTTATAGCAGGTGTTATTCATCACTTATAACACTATTTCAGTTATAGCAAGTGTTATCACCACTTTTAACAGTAGGTCAGTTATAGCAGGTGTTATACATCACTGTCAACAGTATACCAGTTATAGCAGGTGTTATCACCTCTTTTAACGGTATTTCAGTTATAGCATGCCTTATACACCGACAGTATTTCAGTTATAGCAGGTGTTATACACCACTTTTAACAGTATATCAGTTATAGCAGGTGTTATACACCACTGTCAACAGTATTTCAGTTATAGCAGGTGTTATATACCTATTTTAACAGTATATCAGTTATAACAGGTGTTATACACCACTTTTAACAGTATATCAGTTATAGCAGGTGTTATACACAACTTTTAACAGTATTTCAATTATAGCAGGTGTTATACACAAATTATAACAGTATTTCAGTTATAGCAGGTGTTATACATAACTTATAACGGTATATCAGTTATAGCAGGTGTTATACACAACTTATAACGGTATATTCGTTATAGCAGATGTAATACACCACTTATAACGGTATATTAGTTATAGCAGGTGTAATACACAACTTATAATGGTATATTAGTTATAGCAGGTGTAATACACAACTTATAACGGTATATTAGTTATAGCAGGTGTTATACACAACTTATAACGGTATATTAGTTATAGCAGATGTAATACACCACTTATAACGGTATATTAGTTATAGCAGGTGTAATACACCACTTATAACGGTATATTAGTTATAGCAGGTGTAATACACAACTTATAACGGTATAGTAGTTATAGTGCTATAACTAATATACCGTTATAAGTTGTGTATTACACCTGCTATAACTAATATACCGTTATAAGCAGGTGTTATACACAACTTATAACGGTATATTAGTTATAGCAGATGTAATACACCACTTATAACGGTATATTAGTTATAGCAGGTGTAATACACCAATTTTAACGGTATATTAGTTATAGCAGGTGTAATACACAACTTATAACGGTATAGTAGTTATTGCAGGTGTAATACACAACTTATACCGGTATAGTAGTAATAGCAGGTGTAATACACCACTTTTAACAGTATATCAGGTATAGAAGGGGTTATACACAACTTATAACAGTATTACAGTAATAGCAGGTGTTATACACAACTTATAACGGTATATTAGTTATAGCAGGTGTAATGCATCACTTTTAACAGTATATCAGTTATAGCAGGTGTTATACACCACTTTTAACAGTATATCAGTTATAGCAGGTGTTATACACCACTGTCAACAGTATTTCAGTTATAGCAGGTGTTATATACCTATTTTAACAGTATATCAGTTATAACAGGTGTTATACACCACTTTTAACAGTATATCAGTTATAGCAGGTGTTATACACAACTTTTAACAGTATTTCAATTATAGCAGGTGTTATACACAAATTATAACAGTATTTCAGTTATAGCAGGTGTTATACATAACTTATAACGGTATATCAGTTATAGCAGGTGTTATACACAACTTATAACGGTATATTCGTTATAGCAGATGTAATACACCACTTATAACGGTATATTAGTTATAGCAGGTGTAATACACAACTTATAATGGTATATTAGTTATAGCAGGTGTAATACACAACTTATAACGGTATATTAGTTATAGCAGGTGTTATACACAACTTATAACGGTATATTAGTTATAGCAGATGTAATACACCACTTATAACGGTATATTAGTTATAGCAGGTGTAATACACCACTTATAACGGTATATTAGTTATAGCAGGTGTAATACACAACTTATAACGGTATAGTAGTTATAGTGCTATAACTAATATACCGTTATAAGTTGTGTATTACACCTGCTATAACTAATATACCGTTATAAGCAGGTGTTATACACAACTTATAACGGTATATTAGTTATAGCAGATGTAATACACCACTTATAACGGTATATTAGTTATAGCAGGTGTAATACACCAATTTTAACGGTATATTAGTTATAGCAGGTGTAATACACAACTTATAACGGTATAGTAGTTATTGCAGGTGTAATACACAACTTATACCGGTATAGTAGTAATAGCAGGTGTAATACACCACTTTTAACAGTATATCAGGTATAGAAGGGGTTATACACAACTTATAACAGTATTACAGTAATAGCAGGTGTTATACACAACTTATAACGGTATATTAGTTATAGCAGGTGTAATGCATCACTTTTAACAGTATATCAGTTATAGCAGGTGTAATACACAACTTTAAACAGTATATCAGTTAAAGCAGGTGTTATTCACCACTTATTACAGTATATCAGTTATAGCAAGTATTATACACCTCTTTAAACAGTATATCAGTTATAGCAGGTGTTATACACCACTTTTAACGGTATATCAGTTATAGCAGGTGTTATACACCACTTTTAACGGTATATCAGTTATAGCATGTGTTATACACCACTTTTAACGGTATATCAGTTATAGCATGTGTTATACACCACTTTTAACAGTATATCAGTTATATCATGTGTTATACACCACTTTTAACGGTATATCAGTTATAGCAGGTGTAATACACAACTTAACAGTATATCGGATATAGCAGGTGTTATACATATATTTTAACAGTATATCAGTTATAGCTGGTGTTATCACATTGTTTAGCAGTTGTTATCACCATTTTTAACAGTATATCAGTTAATGCAAGTGGTATACACCTCTTTTAACAGTATATCGATTATAGCATTATAGATGTTATGCTATACATTTGAACTGTCATTAAAAGAACATAATGACTAAACCGGGGGTCGAACCATAATTTCCCGTATCAGAGGCGGACGCTCACCACTGAAGCGGTATAGATCTAAAATGGAAGCACAGTAGGATCAATTCACATGTTAAACTAAAACGCATTAGTTTGGTTAGGTTAAACATTATATTTGATTTACATCCATTGCGAAACAAGCCTTTTGCTTCTGCTTCGATGATACCTTATCAGTTTTCTTGCCGTATGTCTGAACTAATCTTATCCGAAGAACCCCACTTATCATGCACTTAAAGCCCAGGACATTTAATAGAAATTGCACGATTGTCTTCCACAACGAGAAACTCTTACGATCGAAACGATTGGCAGTTCAAACTTGTTCTTTTACGGATTAGACACGGGTATATTATATGAACTGTAGATTTTGACCACGGGAATAATTGATTGATTGATTGAGTGATTGATTGGTGCTTGACGACATTTACAGCCAGTCAGTGGTTATACAAGCCCCCAAACTCTGAGCAACAAGGCAGCCATTCCAACAATCATTTTGACTTTAGTTTAAACTTATTTATTTTACATCGCTTGCGAAACAAGCCTTTTCGGCTTAGATTAATTACGCTCGATGTCTACTTCCTGGAGACTTAACAAGTACTCGCGCCGTTTGAGTGGAAAAATCCCTAAGTCAGGACCCGCTTTTCACGGGACTCGAACCAGGGACCTTTGATACGAGAGGCCGACACTCTACCTCTGTATGACCTGACCGAGGATCGAACCAAGCTCCTATGACGGACGCTCGACCATTATAAAACCGAGGTCGTGCACGGAAAGCAACGTGCTTCTGATACATCAAAACTTTTAAGCGAGTCTTAACCCTTTCAGCGCCGAATTGTTTAAAGTAGACTCTTCCATGTTACAAATCGGGCGTATCCATTTCTCATGTAATAAAAGTTTTGGATTATTTTGATGAGTAAAACGCAAACAATGCTGATTTCATGTGAGACAGCTCGTTACGAGCTGACTCGCCTGAATCAGTATTGTTTGCAAAAACCTCAATATTGCCTTTGGCGCTGAAAGAGTTAAAAAGAAATACAGAACTTTGAAACACTTGGTACTTATTTAATTATTGATTCTTTTTCATTGAAAGCTTAAACATTTCTCCTTTTGAACAAATTATTACTTCTGTCATGGATGTTTAAAAAAGATAACATTTGTGTTCTATATGTAGATAGGTTTTTAAATTAAACTGTCACAACACGGGGTCCAAAAAATCTGTCAAATATGCTGTTGACACTAATTGAGAACATCACTGATAAGAAAAAAGTCATCAAAAATCACTAGTTGTTTTTCATTTTAGGTCATAGATATTCATTTTTTCCGGTCTCTACGATTGCCACCCTTAGAGTAAACATGTATATAACACGTGTCTAAAACGTCCATGATGTTCAACAATTGTGTGTGATCTAACTGTTTTCAGTAATTATACCTGCTAGTGTTCTACTACTACTTCTACTTCTACTACTACTACTTCTACTACTACTTCTACTTCTACTTCTACTTCTACTACTACTACTACTACAACTACTACTACTACTACTACTACTACTATTATTACTACTACTACTTCTACTACTACTTCTACTACTACTACTACTACTACTACTACTACTACTACTACTACTATTATTATTATTACTACTACTACTTCTACTACTACTTCTACTACTACTACTACTACTACTACTACTACTACTACTACTACTACTACTACTACTACTACTTCCACTACACCTACCACTACTACTATAACTTATACTTTTACTTCTACTACCACTTCTACTATATCTTCTACTATATCTTCTACTATAAAAACGTTTACTACTTCTGATACTACTCTATTTATTCTTTTACTACAACAACTAATTCTATGTCTACTACTACATTCACAACCACCACCACTACTTCTCCTTCTAGGTTGAAGAGGTTGTTTTGGTAAATCTTCAAGTAGAAGCTTAGTACAAGTTAGCTTCTTAAATAGGTGACCGCTAACACAACTTTGACTGTACATGCTTACAAATGTAAAGTAAGTTGACATGTCAGTATTTCACAATGCCAACCAATATTGATCATTAATAAATAATGCACAAATTAGTCAGGAACAAAAATTAGAAAAAGTAAATTAAAAATAAATAAATAAATAAATAATATTAACCGTAGAATGATCCCGAACCTTTTTAGCTCAGAGGGTAATGAACATATCCAGAGAGAAAAAAGTGTCAATAAATATTTAGAACTTTATACGTTTTACCCTCCAGATGAATCTATACATTCACTTGAAAAATAAATAGTGAAGAAACAAGTCAGACTGTCGAATTGATGAGCGATCCATTTCTTGCTTCGTTTACTAAAATATTATCATTTTGAACAATCATTTAGATAAAAACAACCTATTACAATCGAAAACATGTATTTGATTAAAAGAGAAATTATTGAGTCAAGGGTGAACTTGTTTGTCAAAACATATCACCAAGGTCACTCATGTTCAGTTCCACGTGTCATAAACACATTATTGTGAACATTCGCAGACTTTAAGGCTTACCATGTGGACGTTTTTCTACATCAGCCTCATGATCGGTTTGACGTTCGGCAACATTCGCATTGCACCTTTCTACAATAACCCGCTGAACGATGGCATGACATGTGCACCGAAGGATGCTATCTTTGAACGTGAAGCTGGCAGTGTGCTATTATGCAGCGCATTATGCAAGAAGAATTCAATTTGTTTGAGTTTTTTCTATAATAAAGAAACGAAGACATGCAGTGGTTGCCTTGCTGCTTATGATACAAGAGTTGAATTGGGGACCCACACCGCCTCCAGATATTATTCCGGTAAGTGTGTAGTATTTAATAATATATCTATAGGTGCTACTTATTTACGAAAAAAAAGTAAGATGATTGTAAATAAAAAGTGCATACTTTGGCAATAAAAAATGATTTATAAGTAATTGACTAGACGATAATAATGTTAATCTCATGTTTTCTGCATGATCACAAAATGTTTGGAATTCGTTTATGACGCCTCTGTAGCAGACAACTTTTGAAATCATTGTGGCAAAAAAAGAAGTTGCTCATAATGATCTCGATATAGACTGTTCATAACAGCCAACTAGTTACTTTTCCCCTCAATAACTGGCTTAGTTAGAACGGGGTAATAAAGTAGTACTGGTACGCCGTTATATAATGTTGAAAGCGGCGTAAAATACCAAACCATCAATCATATGAAGATTGGAGATCAAATGTCTTGAAGCAGTCCCTTAAGACACAAGTGTAACAGAACGCCGTACGATATTTCATTCGTGTTAACGAGTACAGCCGAGGTTATACGACTGGTTTTCAGAACGGCGTACGATATTTCATTCGTGTTAACGAGTACGGCCGAGGTTATACGACTTGTTTTCAGAACGTAGTACGATGTTTCATTCGTGTTAACGAGTACAGCCGAGGTTATACGACTTGTTTTCAGAACGGCGTACGATATATCATTCGTGTTAACGAGTGGCCGAGGTTATACGACTGATTTTCAGAACGCCGTACGATATTTCATTCGTGTTAACGAGTACAGCCGAGGTTATACGACTTGTTTTCAGAACGCCGTACGATATTTCATTCGTGTTAACGAGTACAGCCGAGGTTATACGACTGGTTTTCAGAACGCCGTACGATATTGCATTCGTGTTAACGAGTACGGCCGAGGTTATACGACTGCTTTTCAGAACGCCGTACGATATTTCATTTGTGTTAACGAGTACAGCCGAGGTTACACGACTAGTTTTCAAAACGCCGTACGATATTTCATTCGTGTTAACATGTACGGCCGAGGTTATACGACTAGTTTTCAAAACGCCGTACGATATTTCATTCGTGTTAACGAGTATGGCCGAGGTTATACGACTAGTTTTCAGAACGCCGTACGATATTTCATTCGTGTTAACATGTACGGTCGAGGTCATCCGACTGGTTTTCAGAACGCCGTACGATATTTCATTCGTGTTAACATGTACGGCCGAGGTTATACGACTAGTTTTCAGAACGCCGTACGATATTTCATTTGTGTTAACGAGTACAGCCGAGGTTATACAACTGGTTTTCAGAACGCCGTACGATATTTCATTCGTGTTAACGAGTACGGCCGAGGTCATCCGACTGGTTTTCAGAACGCCGTACGATATTTCATTCGTGTTAACGAATACAGCCGAGGTTAAACGACTGGATTTCAGAACGGCGTGCGATATTTCATTCATGTAAACTAGTACAGCCGAGGTTATACGACTGGTTATCAGACAGTGCAATCTTAAACGTTCGAAAATCTCATAAATCCGCGAAAGCGTAATAAATAGTCCACCACTTAGTACATTGCGGGCTAATATTCAAGATTTCCTACCAACTTTCAGTTTGCCCGGCCGTCCGTCCTTCTGTTCTTCCTTCCTTTTACCATTTTGTCAGTCCGCCCTTCTGTCAGTCCGTCCGTCTGTCCGTCTGTCCTTACATGTTTTTAAATGTCGAATCGCAATAATTCGGATCGGTCATTCATTTTTCCGATAATTGATCAAGTGCTTTGTGAATAACGTCATATAACGTTTCAAATAACTTCATATGCAATACAACATGCAGTCAGTGTCTCGATACATATGGTAGATTTTTAATTATATGCAGTAGTTTTACCTTTATACGTTTGTATGTACGAAATGCAATTTCCGCTTTTGTCACGATGTTTTCAAATGCCGTCTACTGCATATGCGTTAACAAGCGTCAGTAACATGGAAATGGTTAAATCGTTTCCATTGTTTAATGACTGCATTATGCTCATGTCAATCATTGAATTGTTCTGAGTATTATCGAATTTGAATTTGAATTTGAATTCGTTTGTCTGTAAAGCTGAGAGGCACTTATGGAGCTGGCTGTCTGTCTGTCTGCTGTCTTTCTTTCATTTTTTCCCTTTCGCTCTCTCTCTCTCTCTCGTTTTCTTTCTTCCTCTGTTTCTCTCTCTCCCTCTCTCTCTCTCTCTCTCTCTCTCTCTCTCTCTCTCTCTCTCTCTCTCTCTCTCTCTACACTCACTATGTCTCTCTTTCGCTTTCTCTGTCTGTCTCTATTCTCCCCCTGTGTCTGTCTCGTTCACTTTTAACTGTCTCGTACTCATAAATATTCGTAATGTTTTTTTCTAAATTTAAATTTCGTGAGACACAGTATAATATATGTACAGCATCCAATTTAAAATAGGTTCTACACATCATTGTTTCGTAGATAGCTCTGTACTTAACACACATAGCTGCAATTGCAATTGTCACGGGTTAGAATATCTAAATCGGAATGTCTTTTACAATTTTGGCCTTTTTATCATGATACTCATTTTGTTTTATGCGAGCATGTTTCTTTTTTCTTTAAATGATTAAAGTACAGGTATGCCGATTAATTATATGTATTTTATATTGTCGAGTTAATCTTATAAAAAAATATATATGTTCATGTAAGATAAGTTGTAACATTTGGGGCAAGATTACACGTACATTGACATTGCACTAGAATTGAAACATTTGAAGATGAAAGGAATCTTATGATCGACTGAATGAAATTGTCTGAAAAGAAAAATAGATGGTCGTATATGTAATATATACAAATCAAATTTAGAAAAAAGAACAGACAGACAAAAATACACGCCTAGCATAAGGATCGAACCAATGAAAAGTGAACGTTACGGTTTGAAGCGCTTCGTTCGTAGCAACTAGGCTATAACAACGGTGTTATTTTAAGCACCTGCGTTTACGTATTAATAGGTTTCAGACTAAGATTGATGGGTAAACCTGTAACTTATATTCATTTAGAAATAAATTTAAAATGTTTAAAATTACGACACGAATACTTATATAATTATGATGAGATACCACTTTATGTCGATGATAACATAAAACATATTTTTAATATTACTGCGTAGTATTGACCTGGTAATTAACTTTTCATAAATATATATTTTGTAATTGCATCGATTAGTATGAAACTCGGTAGCTCTGTAGGTAGAGCAGCCGTCTGTCAATTCAAAATACAAGCGTTGTGGGTTCGAGCCCCAGCTAGGTCAACATTGTTTTTGACATTTGTCAAACGTGTACGAGGGTTGCTGTGAGTGAGTGGCTGTGATATAGTGGTGGGTGGCTGTGAGAGGGTGATGGTGGCTGTGATTGATGGTGGCTATGAGATAATTAGGGTAGCTGTGAAAGAGTTATGGTGGCTGTGAGAGAGTTATGGTGGCTGTGAGAGAGTAATGGTGGCTGTGAGATAATTAGAGTAGCTGTGAAAGAGTTATGGTGGCTGTGAGTGGGTAGCTGTGAGAGAGTGATGGTGGCTGTGATTGATGGTGGCTGTGAGATAATGAGAGTAGCTGTGAAAGAGTTATGGTGGCTGTGAGTGGGTAGCTGTGAGAGAGTGATGGTGGCTGTGAGAGAATTAGGGTAGCTGTGAAAGAGTGATGGTGGCTGTGAGAGAATTAGGTTAGCTGTGAAAGAGTTATGGTGACTGTCAGAGAGTAATGGTGAGTGATGGTGGCTGTGAGAGAATTATGGTAGCTGTGAAAGAGTGATGGTGGCTGTGAGAGAGTGATGGTGGCTGTAAGTGGGTTATCTGTCTGAGAGTGATAGTGGGTGTGAGAGAATTAGGTTAGCTGTGAAAGAGTTATGGTGACTGTCAGAGAGTAATGGTGGGTGATGGTGGCTGTAAGAGAATTAGGTTAGCTGTGAAAGAGATATGATGGTGGCTGTGATTGATGGTGGATTTGAGACAATTAGGGTAGCTGTGAAAGAGTTACGGTGACTGTCAGAGAGTGATGGTGGCTGTGAGTGGGTGGCTGTGAGAGTGATGGTGATTGACTTACACTGAATGGAGTGAGTCATAATGAAGTACGTCTGGGTCAGACAGAGACAGAGTAAGAGTGTTGTAAGAGGAATGATTTGAATGAGACTGAATTTAAAGCGTATTGCTGAATTATATAGCATAATGTAATTTTTTATCCATTTATACTACAAATTATAGATAGAATAGAATTTTTCATTTCCCTAAATATCGTCTGCAGCAGATTTATTGTATATGGGAAACAATGCACCCGATAGAAACAAATAAAGCAGTGATAGGAGTTATTCTATGTTTCCTTATAATGTTCGGCCATTGTCTCAATACATTTTAAAACTTGTTTATAAGGTAACTTATCTCCTGCAGATGTGCAGTGCACACTAACACTCTAGCATGCTGTTTTTGGAGAAGGTCTTTATTTCATCTGTCCATGTTCTCACTTATTATATATGACTTTCTCGAATGCAACACATGGAAGGGCTCTTGTTCTTTCACCAAGCTGAGTTTACTTTGTCTGGAGCGACCGACTGTATTTCCGTCTGTTTGACCATACGTTCGTCACGGTTTGTATTCATTGGTCTAAACGCTGTTTCTGTTTGGCAGATTCATTTCATGGTCACACTTATACACTATTGTGATCAGGAGAACGATCCAATATTTCGAACATAAATATGATGTGAGTGTATTAGGTATAATCTCTATTTGCCAATGTTTTCTTCGGCCATTGTCTGAATAAATTTTCAATGCATCAATTTCAAACTTGGTTTATAGGAAACCTATGACCTGCAGATGTGAATTGCACAACAAACATAACTCTAGCATGATTTCGATTGTCTGTCATTTACATGTAACAGCATGATTCCAATATACAGTGTGGATATTTAGTGTCAACTGAACAAGAAATATTATGCTTAATGGTCGCTGCTCGGTTATTGGCAGGCAATTCGTGTTGTTTCAAACATATCTGCTTTCGATGATACATTGTTGACAGCGTGCATCCATATACACTATGCCATATCTGTTCAACTTACAGACACCCCTTTACCATCAATCCTTTCAGCACTTTGATTGAAATAGACTGTCATACTCGGTAATTTCCGAAATTATTCCGTAGAATGCCGAAAGTACGATCCTCGTAAAGAAAAATGCACCGCATATAAAGGTAAATCAACTGTATATTAATCAAACTACCACCACATGTTTTGAAAAAAATGACTGCATATAATGTCATTTGAACTGCAAATAATGTTGTTTGTATTGCATATGATTTGTTTGTACACCACATAAAGATTATTCTAGTGTATCTACACTTTTTTGCATTGCATATTATTAAATAACCACCATGTATAACATAAGAGGCACTGCATATCATGTAAACTGTACCATGTCAATGGAAATATGTACCTCGTATACGTGAAAATGTACGGCGTATAATACAATACAACATATTAAGATAGTAAAGACGTTCCATATCCGAATATACACATAAACAAAAGTTCCTAGTTGCGTGTGGTTAGCGATTCAAGTATATCATATGGGCCGTCGCACGAGAAAACCGACATTATGGACTTTGCGTAATGTAAATCTAACCTATGAAGACGAGGTTCTTCTTTCTCGGTCGCGTGACCATTTATGCTTGTTAGAATATGCCAAAATATCGATAACAATATTTCCCACGAAAGAGAGATTTCTACAAATAAAATCGAAAACTTAAACGCTTTCCCACATGAAGACGCTCTTTGATGTCTATAGTTTGGCATTGATGTCTTCAAAATTGTCTGCTGCATATGTATTATATGTGGAAAACACACTCAAGGTTAAATTTGAATGAAACATGTTCCGTTATTTTAGTTTAAGTTGATCTTATTTTTATTTTAATCGTTTTTTACGCCGTTTTCAAAATTATTTCAATAATATCACGGCGACAGTTCATGTTTCCTGAATGAACACACCTGTACAAGGCTAGCAAAAAGTGCACTCCACAGTGAATACATTGATCTAAACAGTTACATCACAGAATCGCCGAACTCAATCTTGACGTAGTTTTTAGGAGGGAAGGATTGCTTTTCAAATTTAATTTACTACGACTTTAGTTTTCCGTAAAAATGCCGCAATGTATATTTCGCCCGGCAGATTATACTCTTCAAAGAAACATTTTTTTAATTGATGTTTTACACCATTTTCAACATTATTTATCTTATATCACGGCGACAGTTCACTAATTCATGACCCTGGGTAAACAAACCGGTACTAGGCTAGAAAATTTGCCTCACTCCACCATGACCGTAATGCCGCGACATGGGATCGAACCCGGGACGCCCGTTTTCAAATACACGACACTAACCACTCGAACACGGCGCTTCCAAGAATCCCGAGGTATCTTGCATAGAACCTATAAACAATTTCATATTTGTTGAAAATTGTCAGTGATTGCGATAGCACGAACATTCTATAACTTGGATACACCGTATAACTCGAACCAATTCCTGTGAGGAATCTGTCGTTTGGAAATAGTGTAGCAGCAGTTCTTATTGGTCTGACGTGCAATCAATCAGAACTGCTTCTGTGCTGTTTTTCTTGATATGATCTTATGACTGGCTTGTTTTTCATAATAAAAAGTTAAGTATTAGTGAATTATGAAGCTGAAAACACATATATTAATATATAAGAATAGATTGAGGAATCGCTCGAACATGCCGATATCTCGAAGTATTTTATCGGCCTCCTTCGTTTTCGGGGTATAGTGAGACCACTGTACTTGGGTCGTCCATCTAACACATCGATATCTCGAAGTAATTTATGGATCCCATTCGATTTTGATAGCGACTCCATCGTATTGAGCATACATCGAGGCTTTACTTTTCAGTTATATCACGTAGATCGAATCCATGCTATAACATTCACCTAACCAAGCCTGTCTGTCTTGCACTAGTATTACACACAACAAATCAAGGTCATAAATTGACTTTTATTAATACTCGTCGTACATGAAATATAATAATTTTTAATTTTCTTTATTATGTTTACGCCGCTTAAAAAAATAAGTCACTACTGGTAAATTTATCAATATACTTTGAAGAAGTGAGTCAATAGCTCATGTATAGGAATTTGGGGTATTGTATGTTGATACCACATTTGTTGCGGGAAACGACGTCGCTCCATTGGCGTTACGCCAAGATGAAGTGTTACGGAAATGACGTCACGTCCTTCTTTGGCTACAATACAGTCAACATTTAGGTTCGGGCGTAAGGTCACTAATGCTGTCGTTTTTTTGACGAACGGGAAAACATATTTCTTACAGAGTTTCATTTATTTTTAACTTTTCGTACAAATGTTAATTCCCACATTATACAGCACTTTAATGATCTTAAATATCGATTTTAAAGAAAAATGATTAAAAAGACGACAATAATTTTCAATCCATGTTTTTCGTCTCATTTTATACATATCCAAAATGGCGGGCCCCAGGATTTGGCCAGTTTCATTTCAGAAAGCTTCATGGGTTATTGAAAAATTAGCATGCATTTAAGTTTAATTTGTACATATATATCTGTTTTATTTTTTATTAGGTCAGGATTGTAATAGACTGTAAGATTTCGAAGGAAGTTGATGGAAAACAACACTAGAAGGCATTGAAGAATGTTCTGATTTATTTTTACAAATGCCAGTTATTTGTAAACTAGTAATACATATAATTGGAAACTGACTCTTACCATGGTTGATTAAATGACCTGCGCTTAACATTACTTGCAATGGTACTTCAGTTCACCTAACATTTTCCCCTGGCTTTCTAGAATACTAAAATACTCCACACAACAATCTTCCAAGGCAGATGGCTAACTTTGCATGATCTGGCTGAATGTATAATCTTGAGACAATTTAAGATGAGAACACTATGCATACAGACTGAGAAAACTAATTTTTGACACATATTTTCAAAAGTCCCATTTATAATGATGTATGTTGGAAAGGGTAAACTTTAGCCCCTTGTCTGATGTAAAAAAAATTATTTTTATTACTTGATTTCTGTGACTAATCCGAATACATTGTCGGAATGGTGTAATTGATCCAAATTGAACATATCCAAAATGAACAATATGTTCCTATTCAACAACATTTTCACTTTGAACACCTATCTCCTTTTCTGGTTTTTAATTTGTAAAACATGAAACAGCATCAGATTATTTGTTAATATTAAAAGTACCAGACTTAGTGTCAACAACAGTTACTGATTATATATACATGTATCTGAAATATGTTGTTTGAAAAAAAATGGATAATGAAAGATCTGATCAATATATTCAATATACATTTTATTGCATAAAACAATAAACAGTATGTTTATAGCAAATAAAGAAATTATAAAAAGTACAAACAGAGAAATGGATTTTCCAGAAGAATTTGCAATAATTTAACATTGTTAGTGATCATGTTAAAATTGCTCTATTATAAAAATATGATGTATAAATTTCGTTAAAACTTTGATATTAGAACGGTTATCAAAGCTGGATCAAACCTTGAACATGTACAGATTCTCAGAGTTATCAATGTTGATAACCATTCCTTTTCTTAATTGTTATTGCTCAATTATAAAAGCTTTTGAAAAGGGTACAGGGAGTAAACTATTTTCACTAGAAGCCTGGATAAAAATGTAAAAAGTGTTTAAGTAAGACAACTTCCCACAACATAATTGTTTCATGTATACATTGTTAAGTTTAGTTGCTTCTTTCAAAACATGTACCTGCTGAGATTTGATCTTAGAACTCTTGTTAGACCATGTGTTTTAGCATTAAACTACAGTATAGGTTTTTATTTTGAGCAGCAGTTCATGAAAATATGTGTAATTTTATTACCAGTAAAGTATAAGAATTTTTTTGTTACAATGAATGTATACCAATTTAAATTTTACCATTTCTATTGTATAGATTATACAATTTCACACAGAAAAATGGATATCACAATAAATTACATAGAAAACAGATACATTTCTGTGGTATTTCAGTTATATCAGAGGACAGAACACTTATGTGAGGTCACTGGGTGACTAATATAACTGACATTAATTATGAACTGCCTTATAGCCTTTTTCTGTTGAAAAACAGGTTAAGTTTTCTTTATTTTTCAACCAAAATGTTTATACAAATTTATTTGAATAAAAAGTATTTTGAGTGTTTGTTGAATTTAAAAAGAGACTGATCCTCTTTATCTACAGATTTCAATGCTCAGTTTGTTTTTACCTTATTTGAGTTTGATATAGTTAGTGTACATTGTCCTGTTTCATAGACGGACCTAAATCGGTGACCGTAAAAGGCTTTTATTTTGCATTTGCTCTTCAATTTGAAGAGTTCTATGACATCATTGGTTGTTGTGCTCCCAAGTATGAAAATAGTGCAGTCAATAGATGTTGAATCTTTTTTAAATGTTGTTTGAATACATACATGCAGAGTATTTAAAATAACCTAGTGAAAATAATGTTTAAATTCTTAGTACCGAGTTTGTCCAATCTGATCAATAAACACATTTTGGATAAAACAAAAAAAAATGAAACTACTAGAAATTCAGCCTGTTGAAAGAAAAGTAATGTGTTTACTGATAGCCCCCATATGACATCATTTCTTTTAAACAATCATGACTCATTTGAGTTTGATCAATTAACAAATTTTGGTTAAAAAAAAGATGAATCTACTAGAAATGCAGCCTGTTGAAAGACAAGTAATTTGTTTTACTGATAGTCCACATATACATGACATCATTTCTTTAAAACAATGGACTCATTTGAGTTTGATCAATAAACACATTTTGGATAATAAAAAAAGATAAATCTACAAGAAATTCAGCCTGGTGAAAGAAAAGTAATGTGTTTTATTGATAGCCCACATATGACATCATTCCTTTAAAACAATGGACTCATTTGAGTTTGATCAATAAAGAAATTTTGGATAAAAAAAAGATGAAACTACTATAAATTCAGCCTATTGAAAGAAAAGTTAAGTGTTTTACTGATAGTCCACATATAACATCATTTCTTTAAAACAATAAGACTCATTTGAAGGCATGAAAGTGTTTTCCTCTCTTTCAGGTTGGAGGATATATGGCTTAAGACATTTACTATGTATACCCAAAAAAACCAGGGTGGACTGATTCTGGTCATACTTTCATGATTTGACAAAGACTAGGTCATAGACATAAACTGTTAAACTGTACAATGTAAAAAAATAATGTAAATTGAAGGCAAATAATTTGAAATTGACTGTAGTTTTGTTTGTTTGCTACATTTACTGCAATAAATAGATAAACGTCTTAAAGTCAATACAACTAGACAGTCGAAGATATGATAGTTTAGCTATTTTCTTTAGTGGAGTCAACATTTGACAAGACGGCTTCGGCTTCAAATGACAGATACAGACAAAAACGATACACACCATGTGACGTCACGCGATGTGACGAAAGCATCGTGGAACGTTCCCAACAGATACTAAACAAATAATTTAGAAATGAAGTTATATTTTTAAGCAAATTATTGATATGATAAATAGCTTACCTTGAAATGAAGCTATGCCGATACAGAAACAGAATGGTTCGTCCTTTTCAGTTAAAATAATATCCGAGGCCAGTGTAACGAACGATAACTTCCGTTGAAATATTTACAATCATTTTCAAGTGTTTATAGCTTCTCTATATTGCAAAGATATAAAATCCATGAAATAATAATGACAGGTACAAAAGAGTAGTCGACTTAGCCTTCATAAAGTCCTTCCAGTGAATGAAATCCATTTGTGACGAGTCAAACTATCTTTTCCTACCATTCCTGTCGTTTTCCTTTTGTTATTTATGTATTACTTGCCTTACAATGACGTTACTTTTCGTTGCAATGACGTCACATTTGGATGTATTTACTTCCGGTTGAGAAAATATTATTTTAAAAATAGAAAACGAGTGCAATTACACGCAAATTATCACATATCAGATTCCTTGTTTTCATTCCTTTATCGAGAAGGAATTTAATTTAATTTTTCTCTCTAGTTCTAAGTATTTTTTGATTTGTCAAAACATACGAATATCGTGTTTGTGGGTTTTACCGGTTACGAAATGAATAGGTTACGATAATTTGTCCGTCCAGTAAGACCGGAAGCAAAATGGCCGAAAAAAAGTGCTATGGGGTTGAGATTTGATATGTGAAAAACAGTAAGATTGTACTGAATTCTCGTTGTTTTGATCTCGTATGATGTGTTCGTACGTGTAACCTATAGGCGTGCTTCGCTCGAGCCTTCGGCTTGAGCTTTCACACGTATTAACCTACCTCAAAATGGGAAAATCACATTTCGAAAATTTGCAACAAGGGGGAAACCAGATCAGCCTGCGCCGCACTGCAGTCTTACCATTATCTTTCTTGGTTCCTATAACGTTACACAAGCACCAGAAGAACGGTAAGGATCAGCATGTAGTTGATTAAAATTATTATTGTTTTCTAAACCTTTATATTTGGGATTGCAACGAATATAAGAATTAGTATTCGAATATTCGACCTATTTGTTAATGCCTTGTCAACAAAGAGTTTATAAAATAGTTTTTTTGCTGTAAAGTTATCTTATTGCTTTTATAGTTTGTTCATCTTCCAGTCCGCGCATTTACATTTCCGTTTAACCGATGAATTTGAATGAAAAGAATGTTCGTGTAAAACACTTCAGTAATGTGCTCTGATTTTAATTAATTGATCACTTGCTTAATGCATTTTTTACGAAACAGTTAGTTCTGATTTCCATGTATACAACTAAAATATTGTTAAAAATGACGTAAAATGTTCCCAATTCTCAAATATTTTCAAAACATAACACATCCGACAGGGATCGTCGTGAATAGTGAAGGTCGCTACTAGACTGCCCATTAGGAGCAATTTAACCTTTCTCTTGCTGTATACATGGTAACTGAAATATTGTTGAAAATGGGCACTAAATGTTCCCAGTACCATATTGCTAAACAACAAATAATTACACGGCAAAAAACGATGGATTTGTCTGATTGATGTATCATTCTAAAAAGCGGTAACTACATTTATTACATATTTTTTTTAAAATTGCTTTTCGATATATATAGCGGTGCATTTGAATTTATTTTTCACTTCACGGTTTAAAACATTATTTTAACACATGTCAAGATTAGCGCCGGTTTCTCAACTTTTACTGTGTATATACTGCTTATTAAAATATTATGCATAACAAATCTGCGATAGATGTATTTATTTTGTGTCAATTAGTTTTATAATTACAGTCTCTTGTAATTCTAATATTGAATGTCCATGTACATTGTATGTGTTATGTGTTATTGAAGTGTTTTATATGTGTGTTTGTACATAGATGAGACTTTAATAAAGATAATATATATATGATGAAGTTACGGCAAGGCCTATCAGTTTGGTATGTTATCTAAAGTATTGACACCTTATATAATACGCGTGAAATGGACCATCGATAACCCTTAACTTGCAGATTTTAGCAAAGAAGATGGGGTAAAGAATTTCTAGTGTCATCCATTTGATTTATATATATTTTAGAATACACCGGATTTTCATCAAATCTTCGAACAATGATATAGCATTCGACCATACGATCGAATATTCGAATAATTGTTGCCATCAATATTTTTTATATCATGTTGTGTTAGGCGTGGATCATATTTGAAGACAATGGAGGCTAATTGAAGCTTTTCTTTACGAATTGAAAAAATCCTACCACATTTTTTTTCACAATATTTTCTAAAGTGGCGAACACGTTTGGCCATTATTGTAGATTGCCATCGAACCACATATAATTATTCATAATTATACGTACTTATATTGACTTTTTATATCTACCTTATTTTTCTTTTGGAGATGAAGTTGATGGAATGGATGTTTTTGAATGGTACTGCCCGTATATGCCTATTTAATATTGTCGTTATGGTGTAGAACGATACCAACACAACACATTTTCTATTTTTTTTTTTTTTTTTTTTCTGAAATATTTTTCTTTTGAAAGTGACTTATAGGCCCATTGGGCAGGGTAATATTTATTACTTTTTGTACCATTGTTTTGTTGATGTACATACACATGGCACTATGATAAAATATTTACTTACTTACTTGCTCAGATCCGTGTTATTAAGTCAATATAAAGATTGTATATATGACAAATACGTTTATGTGTCCCTTACAAAAAAACGAATCTAACTCACACACACATTGTGTCCTTAAATGCTCAAATTTCTCCTTTTGCCACAATGTTTTCCACTTTTAGTCATAGGTTATCCATTCAAGTATAGAAATTTTCTATTTTTGACAAAATATGTTCAAAGTCGTCTGCTGCAGAATTGTCGTATATAGAAGCTTTCTGACGCCGCTTCAGTATACGTTTTTTGAAATAATTCTAGTAAAATGAGAAATTGCTCGTTATTAGTAATTTATCCATTTGCCACAATGATTTCAACTCTATTCAATAATTGAAACTATCAAAATATATAAATGACAATAAGAAAACAAATATCGAACACTCTGATTGCATAAACTACTGTGAATGAATTATTATAACATATAACAATATAATATATCGATGCTGCTTATCGTTGTCAACTTTACCTAACTTATTCTTACAGTACTTTTTCTCCATCGCGATGTTTGAAAATGCCTACACATGAAATCCTCCCTTTAAATTATTGTTCCATTCCTTGCTTATCTTTGTTCTCTTGTGTTTATTTATTATTCATATTTATTCACTTTGTATTCACTTTTCTGTCGTTGACATATTTCAATTGTAAAAGGCTAAAGGCAATGTGGTTGCCGATGCTAATAACATGCAAGTATGTATTAATGATACTATCATTTGAAGAGATTTTCTATATGTTTTGGACTCGATAATCTTTCAAAGTCGTCTGCTGTATCTTTTGTTGTATGTGGGTACGGGTTAAAACACCTCTGTAACAGTCTTTCAGGTATATTTATTGAATGCAGTCAGTATTTGAGCCGTCCAGTGAGAAAACCAACAGTATGGAATCCGCGTGATGTATCGACCCAGATCAGCCTGCGCAGTCCGCGCAGACTGACCGGGGCCGACACGTCACGTATCAGGGGGATAGAGGTATATAGTAATGATTCCTGAAACAGAAAATCCACAGGAGGCGAATAGTGTCTGGCCGGATTAGCCTGCACGGCGTGCTTATGCTGATCCGGATCGATACTTTACAGAGAGTCCACAATGTTGATTTCTCGCGGGACGGCTCATTTTATTATAACTCGTGAGCGTATTTAGAATGAATCTACAAAGGCTCGAGCCATCGAACCATTCTGTGTGGATTTCTGCTGTGAGATAGCAAGGAGAATATAGATAAACAGCTATCAATCAAGTATGGCATGATCATTAACATCTGCAGTAAACGACATAAAACATCTAGGCAAAAGTATGACATTTTAATTATTAAATAGAGTTTTAAAATTATAAAGTTTCTTTCTTAAATAAAATTTATTTAGTTTATTTATTACATATAGTTTATTAAGTTAATTTATTAAATATAGTCTATTAAATAATTATAGTTTATTTATTAATTATAGTCTATTAAATAATTATAGTTTATTTATTAAATATAGTTTATTTATCAAATCTATTTTTTTATAAAATATAGTTTAATAATTCAATAGAGTTGAACCATTATGGCAAAATGAGAAATTGGTCATTATAAGCAATTTCGTTTTTCGTCACAATGTTTTCAAAAGTCATCTGCAGCAGATGCGTCAAAATACTTGTGCAAGCTGGGAAGGTTTAACCAAACAATATTCGCCTATGGTGTAAAGTCTGCTGAATTGAAAAAAAGGTAACATTAGTCCAATTTGTACAAAGACAAAATAGCCTTTTTTTGTTCAAGAATTTGGAATTTCATACTTGCAGATATACCTACAACGGATTTGATTACATCAACTACAAGTGAAACCACGTCAGACGGTTCTGCGACAACATCTGAAGGTCTAGGAACAGTGTATGTGACATCCACGTTGTTGTTATCAAGTACACAAGTACCTTCTGCAAAAACTACATCAGATGGACCCGAGAAGTCAGACACATCTTCCCCACTCGTTGCTTCAACATCTGCAGAATCACCTGCAGAAGCAACAACATTGGAATTCACATCTTCCTCACATATACCTCCGACATCCTCAGAAACTGAATATCGAGCGACTCCAACCTTATTGATTCCGACTTCATCACCAGCTGCAACTTCGGAAATGTTCACATCCTCAGAAACAAAGGCCTCAACCACTAACGCAATGGAAACACCACATACTTCGACATTGGAAATGGAGACATCTACACTTTATGACAATGGTGGGTGGGTTCAGTTTCAAGAGAGGTTATACTTGTTCGTTGACCAGAAATTGTCAGTGGATGAAGCCTTTGTAAGTATTTCATCAATATGATGTCTGTTGGCTGTAACTAAATAAAAGTTTCAATACGTTATTGACTATTCTCGGCAAAGCATTTTAACTTTGGCCATTTAAATATTATATAGATATGGCAAATATATATATATACATAGACAAAATATAACATAATATACAAACTCAATTTATAAATTTAAAAAGTCTCCATTTCGATCAGTCAACAACCACTAGCATATGAATCGTTATTCGTATTTTGAGCCAGTTCGAGCGTTAACTCGAATTTATATCATGTAATTTTACTTAGAAAGCCAAACTTTATTATCGATGTGTGTTCTGTATGTCATGTGATTCTTGAAGGTCTAAGAAGTGACTGTACAGATACAAATCAGACTACGCCGATGTACTTGGTGATCTGGCTCTACACTGGAGCCTTACTTTTAGTAATCGATGTAACATATAGCCCCGTCAATGCAGGTTTCGGTACGGATCAGTCGGTATCGGGTTGTTTGATGTAGACATATAGGATCTGACATGAGTGGTCATTTCATATAACGTTTTATTAAACAAGTTCAAGAATTTTGTCATTAAGCGAGCCTTTGGCTTTAACGAATGTCAGATGCTTATTATAACACGAAGAAACACAGCAAGAAAATCGGGTTTTCCAAAGCTATTTCAATTTCGTCAGTAAACCGTATAACAATGTCTCCAATACTTATGCCGAGGTCATATTCTGCTTAGTTAACGAGTTTATTTCAAGTGATGACATTTACCGGTTTTCGCGCCAAGTGACGTCAAACCACTGACGTGACGACAGTTACATAGTGAATCGGTCATGTTATATTACACACGTTGCATATATATAGGATCTGACATGAGTTGTCATTTCATATAAAGTTTTATTAAACGAGTTTAAGATTTTTTGTTATTAAGCGAGCCTCTGGCGAGCTTAATAACAAATATCTTGGACGAGTTTAATAAAACTGTTTATGAAATGACAACGAATGTCAGATTCTTTTTATCACATGACGATAAACACACAGTAAATCGGGTTTTCCAAAGCTATTTTAATTTCGTCAGTAAACAGTATAACAATGCCACAAATAATTATTCCGAAGTGATGTTCAGCTTAGTTTATTAAAAGGTATAATCAATAACACTCATGCGATATTATAGTTATCACATAAAGTGACTTATGAGGCGTATTTCGATAAAAAAGTACTTAACGTTTACAATATTTCTAGATGAAATTTACAGGTTTTGGCGCCAAAGTGACTAACGTGTGACGTCAAAATGATGACGTGACATCATTTTTTCCTAGTATTAGGTCATGTTATATTACACACGTTGTATAGAGAAATACGTAATGGGTATATTACATGGGATACAAGCATTGTCATGTGATAAAAAAAAATACGTAATGGGTATATTAGATAGGATACAAGCATTGTAATGTGATTAAGATATATACGAATACAGAAACTAAGAGATATTGTACATGATCTGATTAAAAGTCTGTGTTTCTTTTTATAAACTTGACACATATTTGACTGGCAAAATAAATATTCAGTGTGATCCCGAATTGGTTTGGTCTAAAAACCGGAATGGTAATAACTTTATTCTGATGTCTCCGTTTAAAAATAAAGCTTTTTGTTTGAAATCTCTTAATAACAGTTATATCTACTTACAATCAACATCAACTACTCAAATTTGATTGACTCCTGGGTAACCCATTATAATTATCATTTCAAAAATGTATGCTGTTTTTGTCTACGTTGTGGTATTGAATTATTATCTAGCACATTTTCATATTTATCATTTGACGTCAATGTTTATAAATGGGTTCTTGTACATGGTTATTCAATTTCATTGTCATGGTGGTAATCTTTGAACAGTAAAATAATGTAACTAGATCAGCATAACACCAAATAATGTCATGCTCATTTTCGTTGAATAATTGAGATATTCACACTAAAATTTAGTTGAAACTTATTTGCGAAACAAGCTTTCCGCTTATATTAATCACGATTGTCTGCTTCCTGAAAACTTAACAAGCACTCGCGCAGTTTGTTTAGACACATCTCTTAGGCTGAACCTGCTCATCACAGGTGTCAAACCCGGAACCTTTTGTACGAGAAGCCGAATCTCTACCACTGCACCCTTGTGTGTTAAAACACGGTGTGTCCCGCATATGTATGCGACTACCGTTTCTATGATACGGTTCACCACTAACAATAGTAAAGAATAGAAAGTACACGGATGTGTTTATTGGAAGAATTTCATCAAAGTGTATCAACACTTGCATTTTTTTTACTGTTAGTCCTGTTACTTTTGGATAATTCCTCGTATTTACAGGAATACTGCAAGCTGGCTAAAATACCAACTGCGGCTAAGACCAAGGGGAGAAGATCAGTGCGCCTTGTGGTTGTTGAAACAAAAGAGGAAAATGAATTTGTGCAAGAATTGATTACAGCTAGCAAAGAAGGTTTGATTAAATGATTTATAACTGATTTAGTGAGTGAACAAACGATGACGTAATTGAGTAAATAAGTGAATGAACTAGTGAACGAACGAACGAGTGAGTGAATGCGCGGATGAACTAGTGAACGAACAAACGAGTGACTGAATGAGTTATTAAGGTGGTTTGTAGGAAAACGAATGAGTTAGTCAGTTATTGATGAATCAATCTAAGAACAGGAAGGAACGGTTGGAACTATTTGTTGGTGGGTTGATGTTTTGAGGCATAATTAAATTAATTGATGGATACAAGGCTAATTTGATGTATAAACGGATGAATGAATTGATGAATAGATGGTCAGATGCAGTACTGGTCGGATTGCTGGTTTGATAGCCGGAATGCCGGATGGATGGATGGATTGATAAGTGGACTGACGATCGGATGGATGGATGGAAATACAAGTTTTTAAAATGTTTAGCATACATGCTTTCTTTTCTATATTTCATATTCAGATGTAAGCATGATATTGCTTGGAATGGAGTTCGATGAAAAGGGCGTTCACGTCTTGAATGTAAATGAGTTAATTGCATATGCAAATTGGTACAAACATCAACCAGATGATACAAATGGGCACGTTTTAATGGGAAACAACGGGCAGTGGTACCGGAGTATTAGTGAAAAAGCCATGCCATTTGTATGTGAAGCCACACCTTAATACTTTCTCACAAACAAGTCTGCATTAGACGACTTTGGAGTAATCAGAGCATAATTATTGAAAATGTCTATAAATTAAAGAACAAATGTATAAGTGTTACATATAATTGAAAAAAACATAGCGGCAAAAGCAGAAATTACTAAATATGAAATGTCGTCTGCTGCAGATGCCAGACAATATGTCTGCAAAAGGAAATGTTTTAAGGATCAGGATAACCTAAAATGAAGGACCAACCTTCGTAATATTTGGAATTTGGGTAGTAGCAATCAATTTGCATAGTTATTTTATCGATCTTTGATCGTTTTATAGATGTTAATCAAAATGTAGTTGAATCTGAATTTCATTTTCTTTTAGTATGTACACAAACAACATAGTTCACTTATATCTAAATCCGTAGGGAAAGTTAACATGGCGATCAATGCAAAATTTCATTCCAATTATGGCTTTAACACACAACAAGAAACTCATCACTCTTGCTAAATATATCAAGGAAGCTATGTCAATTAGAAAATAATACCCTTGATGATATTGCTGTTTCTTAAATGTCTATTATCGTAGGATTGTTTGTTTTTGTATGTATTCATAACTGATGTCTGTCTTTGCCATCCATATAATTATTATTTTAAATGTCCAAAAGCAATGAATTTGCTGAATACCAATACATCTGAAGCCTTGACACCCTGTAACTATGATTGAAGGATAAGAACGTCGTATCGGACTGAACGGAGATGTAGATTTTACCCGGATCTTAAAGGTGCTGAGCTCCAAATGGAGATCAACATTTTGAAATGTTGAAACTTCTGCAAATCTTGCTTATAGTGACAACAAAGTAAGTAATAAATAGTTCCAAACTATTTTGGCAGTAAATGATGAAAAGTCATGAAAATGTACACACTTTGGCTTACTGGTGTCTACCCGGTAAATATGATGCATATACGATCACGTTTTAGATGTTTATTGTACTGGAAAGTTACATTATTACTTTAACTATTTATCGGGGTTCATTATTTCATGTGTAATGTTTACATCACTCTGCTGACTACCGGAACCGTCATTGTGGAGACTTTGCGACCGGTTTAGAGCAAGGCCAATTGGCATATGTGCGCCGTCTGATCAGGGACTGAACTGTCGATATTTTATATCGCTATTCCTGAAATTGACCAGGAGTTCTTTCTAATAGAAAAGCAGAAAGAGTCCATTTTAAGCATCAATTATTGCAAGGTTTAATAACTGATTTACTATACATTTACTTAAATAATCTAATGATGTTTCAAAAGAGTGGAAATCTTCAAAATTCAATTGGCCATTTAAATGCTGAATTTTTCAATAGGACTTGTTCACATTTTTTTGACGAACTTTTAGTTTTTAGCAAGGGGCTCGTTAGAGCCAATTGCTATAGTAGGCGAAATCCAAAGACGCTCATCATTTTGAGACTGGAGTCTAGACTAGTGTTTTACAATATCGGCATTGAATTACTTCACATCAGTTATTCCATATCAGCTCCCCGTTTCTGAACGCCTTCTCGATTTTGGAGAGATGTCTTGGTAGTTGCAGCAGATCGTATATAATGTCAATTCAAGTGGATGATATGTGGACTATTTTTTAAAGATGAATGGACTGTTGCCAACTTATATAGCTAAAATAGTTTTTGTCTAAAAATCAAAATGCGGTAACTTGTTGACATATCAGCCGGACAATATATTTGATTCGACATCACTTATCAAACAGAAATAACTCGAAAGAAATTTTATGTTAAGATGTGTGAATTACATGATTAAAAGATGAAATGCATTTATTAAGCTCTCAACGTGACTTGATCACGCGCAACAAATTAAAGAAGTATGTGCATACTTTTTTCAGGTGTCATTCACACACTGAACACATTAAAGCAGTATGTGCATACTTTCCGCGGGTGTAAATATAACTGCGATTTCAATATTGAATTTGAATTGATGACTTTACATTTGAAAGGGAAGAGTGCTGTGTATATTGTCTTAACTAATTAACTCATGATATAAGGTATATCCACTCAAAGCCACACCTCTTAGTGTAACATATTTATATATAACCAATGCATTCCATGTTAATCTTTGTAGTATTAAATATTCTGCTAAGCTATATGGTTGTTCCTTCATTTAATGCTGTACACATACACAACAAATTGGCGACGAGGTATATCCCATGACTTTTAAGTTAATCTGTGTAGTATGAAATACTCTTCTACGCTATTCAGCTGTTCCTTCATTTATCGTTGTACACATACACAACACGGCCCTTGTGTTTATAAGTTCAACTTCTCTATGAGGGTATAAATATCAATGGAAAATTGTGTATCGTGAAAAACACTACAAAAGTACCACCGACCGATCTATAAGTACCTTTAGATCAACAACTTCTAGACCTGCTCATTGAATATTCACACTTATTGAGAATTTGAAAGTGCATGTATTTGTACACCTATGTTATGGAAAACTAACATGTCCAGTTGATTTGAGGCAGCTGTGACTGTATAAAGCCATGCTCGACTGATCCCTACAGTTATGATTATTTTGTATAAACGTAGTTTACAATAACATAATCTCTAGGCATGGACCATTCATTATTGTTCTATTATAGCACAGTGTAAATATTCTTTAGTTTATGAAAGGAATTATTTTAATTTTAAAAGTATTATACAAATTAGTTCAAACAAGGTAAAATAAATATTCCACCATATTTTGTTTTTAGTAACCAGAAAATGTAGATACAGATTTTTTTTGCTTAGTTATTTTTATTGGAGGGTATAAATATCAATGGAAAATTGTGTATCGTGAAAAACACTACAAAAGTACCACCGACCGATCTATAAGTACCTTTAGATCAACAACTTCTAGACCTGCTCATTGAATATTCACACTTATTGAGAATTTGAAAGTGCATGTATTTGTACACCTATGTTATGGAAAACTAACATGTCCAGTTGATTTGAGGCAGCTGTGACTGTGACTGTATAAAGCCATGCTAGACTGACCCCTACAGTTTGGATTATTTTGTATAAACGTAGTTTACAATAAAATAATCTCCAGGCATGGACCATTCATTATTGTTCTATTATAGCACAGTGTAAATATTCTTTTGTTCATGAAATGAATCATGTACATTTTAAAAGTATTATACAAATTATTTCAAACAAGGTAAAACAAATATTCCACCATATTTTGTTTTAAGTAACCAGAAAATGTAGATAAGGTTTTTTTTTGCTTAGATGTTTTTATTGGAATTTCTATATTGTTTTCATTCTTATGTAGCGCTATTTCTGATTTTGATAAAGCATGCATTGTTATTAATGCATCGATGAGTGTGCAAACTATGCAACGACCTCTGTGAAATAACGCCAGTCAATAAAAAAAAAATGAGATAGACCCCTATACTGTGTATAGAATATTGTGCATTCAACTCAAATAGTATTCAATTAACGGACATAACAATGTCTTCTTGTAAAGTGTTTGTGATAAAAAAAAGAAAGATAGGCAAAATCCTTGTCCTAATGTGTTCTGTGATCTGCAGTTAGGCCCTTGCTGACAGCACTTTTAGTACTTTGATTATTGAAACCAGGCCAGTGTTTGAGATGTACGAAGTGGTGTCACGGTTTGATGGCACAATTGATCACAGGCGCAGATTTACAACTTAACATTGTTTATTATTCATAAGTATTAGAACGGAAATAAATTGAACATTTGTTATTGTCTATATTCTGGCTTTGCTAAGACATATCAATTTCTTTAATGGCATGCCAGAGAAGGTGTCAGCTAAGATAATGAGTTAAAGAACTCGGTCACCCTAGCTACGTTATAATTTGCTTTTAGAATATCGTTCCGGTTGGACATTATCCGGCCTTGAAATCAATATTTTTCACAGTTGTATGCACGCAGAACAATACTGTCGATTACTGCTTTGATTGACTTATTGATTGATTGATTTATTTATTTAGGTCATATATCTTTTTTAACATTATATTTATTAATTTTAATGGAAGAAAATGTTGAAGAATGCTACAAAATAGCAAACGAGGCGAATGTATTCACTGTTCTATATTTAGTAACACAATTAGGAATGGAAAGTTACACGACTGTGCCTATATGCAACCACGACATTAGCCATACATTAGATCTGTCTTTTGATGCTTTTAATAATAAAAGAGAAAATGTGTTTGTCATTACAAACCTAATTGTCGATTTGAAAATAAGACATGTGGAAAAGGGGGTCAAGTAGAAAGACGCATGCGTATGTATCAAGAGGTCCTGTGTTCGAATCCTGTCCTGAACAAGGGCTTTGCTTTCATGAACGAATCACTCATCCAATGCTCTTACCTTCACATGGCTATGTTACAAGGTACATTACAGAGCAACATATTGTTGTGTCATGGAAAATATAATTCATTGGTTATATTGGTAATTTATTTTTCACAATTAATAAAAGTTATTGTGACCAACGGCATTCGTTCTCCATCATTTGAAACCGGGTGTCCCGGGTTCGATCTCCAGTCGCAGCACTACGGTCATGTTGAAGTGCCCTTGGGCAAGGCACATTTTCTAGCCTAGTACTGGTTTGTTTACCGAGGGATCATGAATAGGGAACTGTCGCCGTGATATAACTGAAGTAATTTTGAAAGCGGAGTAAAACCCCAATAAAACATAAAAAGATCGTTCTCCATCAATGAGACACATCGTCCATTTGGGAAGGTAGCCAGTTATATAGGAAGAGTGTTGAGTGATATACTGGCGTGAAATATCAGCTAACAAATACACAGGCGAACTGACGGTGCTATAACTGAATCATAGTAGAAACCATGTTTAACCACACTTATTAAAACCCACTGGATACCAAAGCTCAGTTCTACATTAGCCTGGTGAGGACAGTCTTAGAGTATGCCTCCGCTGCCTGGGACACACACACACCTGAAGACACATATATCACAACTGGAGAAGCAAGCGGTCCAGCGAGATTCGCAACTAGTTATAACAAGACCACCTGCAGCACCAGCCCGATGTCCAACCTAGAATGGGAACCTCTACAAAAGAGACGACCAGACAACCGTCCGGTGATGATGTCCTGGATCACCAATGGCCTCATTGACATACCAGGTGATAGAGTTCTCAACCCAGTCACACTTACGTTACGCTCCATGCGATACATGCTACCTTTCTGCAAGACGGACATCTACCGCGGCTTATTTTCCCAGCTGGAATTCGTCTGTGGATCCAGCTACCAGAGGTCATCGGACCTTGGAATCCTTTAAGAACGGGCTGGCGGGCTACCACTAGTTATGCACAGTCGTTTTTGGTAGACTTGCGCATGCGCAGAGGCTGCCATAGTCATAGTGAGTTTGAAGTCACGTGATGTATATGCCCTTCACCACCAACAATTAAGTGCAATTTTTGGTTTGACTAATTTACGAATGCTCACAAAAGCAAACATAGAGTAACGAAAAAAAATCCGATTATTCAAGCTTATAATAGAAAACAACAAGTCTTGTAAGTGTAAATATCATATTTAAAGTGTACACAATTATTTAGATATCACTACGCCAATATAGCACTGCACCGCGCAATTACCCTTTGTAAATTGTAACCCTTTTTTACCTCTCGGCAGAGATGTAAACATCCACTCGCCCGCTAGCATAAGCGAGTGGAATGAAGGATCGGCTAGTACGAAATTCTAGGCGCTAGTCCATACATATTCGTTCATGTCCTTATTCATAAAGATAGTATGCATTGCTAAGCCTTTTCTTTCTCTTTCTCTCACTCTCAGTCCATCTATTCCTTCGACAACGAATTCATTTTGGATAGGTGCTTTCGACAAGGTCCGCGTCTAAAGAAACAAATTTCATCAAATAATTTGAGCGCTTTAAATCACTTGTTTATAAAGCGTTTAGAATACTTTGATTATAATAGGCAGAACGAATAACGAATAAATCTTGCAAGAAATCGATCATTTCTTTCGGCCAAAATCAGGTAAATGACCCGCGGATATTGGTTGTTACAACATAACTGATTCATCCTTTTATTCTAAATTTGTATTACACAGTTCAAAATTAGATTTTGACAGTTTGTTCGTTATGATTTTGACGCGATTCAAGATTTTGACGCGATTATTTCGTTCATAGAGTTGATTACTAACAGATGACTAAGTTGATGATGGAAAGAACATTAACAAGTTAAGTTAAGCTAAAACATGCACAGGCAGGCGAGTGTTTCATTAGGATAAGTGCAACACTCAATTCCCAATCCTGCTTGCCCTTTAACAAATCACAACCCACCCCACAATATAAAAACTCTGCAGCAGACGAATTAAAAAAGATCTGAGCAAAGATACAGAAAATCACATTTATTGGAAGTGTAATCATTGAATATAGTTGAAAACATTGTTGCAAAAGGAGAAAGCTTGTTATGAGCAATTTCTTCTTCTGCATCAATGTTTTCAAAAGTCGTCGGCTGCAATTACGTATGCAAGTGGGAAAGGTTTAAATAAGAAACACTTTTTCAAATGATAGTCCGTTGGCTATGCTAGTATATAATGCCCGTCTTAAATAATAATGACAAAACTTTCAAAAAACAAGAAAAAGATTTTTTACAATTTAATTGAAAACATATTTAATCAAAGTTGGGAAAGTTGTCCCTTTCCGTGCTTTTTTTATGAGAGTTCAAATCACAAGCAAAACTTATGGGACAGAGTTGACAAATAACACATTGACACAATTTCAGATTTAGGCTTTGTTTTTGTCACTGCTGAAGAAGACAACACTGAGACACACATTTTGATTAAAAGTTTATTTAAAAAAAGGAATAATTTTATTTATGATAAACAACATTACAATGATGGTGTAGAAAATACATGTCAACAATACATTTTTCAATTTGTACATTCATTGCACAGACCAAATCTTAGCAAGTTTGAAATTATGGACCTCTCAGCACATTTTTTTCTAAATTCATTACTTCTTGGCAGGATTTTACTGCTAAAATTGATGTTTTTTTTTTTATTTTTGGCCGGATTGCTTTAGCAATTCCGGTCTATAGATTGGCGATGTCTGTCTCTCCGTCTGTCTGTTCGTCAACATTTTGGTTAAAGTTTCAGGTTGAGGCAAAATCTCAGCACTGGAAAGGGTTACACACTTGAAACTTTGCCTGAAGGTAACCGGTAAAATAAATATTCATATATGCACTTCTGTATCTCTTCTTAAACGATCGCAATTCTACCTTCAGTACTTTGTACTTTGATTAACTATTGTATCTGCATTTCCTTTCGTGTTGTGCACATCAAAGCGGACTTGTACATATTTCACATGCGCAAGAGTGAGACGAAGATAATTACATAGACGTACACCATCATTTTCCCGATGTGGTCCATTATATATTTTAACGTTCGACCGTTAAACATTACATTACATTACGGTCCATTGCTGTAATAATTTGAGTAAATGGACATTGTATGTCGCCATTGTAAAACGTCAATTAATGTTGGTTTATTGCTTTCTCAATATGACGTGTTTTAATCTTAGACCTTTCCGTGATCAATACAAACGACAATTGAAAGCATTGTGTGACGAAAAGAACAGGGAAAAGGGAACAAAGCAGGTTCGATGTCGACATGACATGATGCTCGTAAAACTTCCCAGTTTAGAAAGCATTGATTGATATTAATATATCTTGAACGTGCGCTCTGCCTTATTTAATTTGGGTTGTGTGTGGCTATTTTATTTTTGGTAAGCAAGATCGCTTTGATGATGTTGATTCCGAAAGTCTTACTATGGAAAACAGATATGCACAATTCTGGCTAAGTATTATGCTATTTTTATATAACTGTTTATAAAGGTGTGTACTGGAGAGCTGACTTTATTGATCTTTATTCCTAAATCTGTTTCTACGGAACTTCCATCGTGGAAAAAACACAAAATAAAAATGAAAAATACATTTATGTTTAAAAATATGAACAATGCCCGAGCAATGACGGAACTGTTTCCGATGAAAACAATATTTCCGTATTCTTCTCAGATGAAGTTCAACCGCACTTGATGTAAAATTGTAGTAACGCTGCTGCGAAACACGTTCGGTGAAAAGTTCATTTAAAGCAGACAGAATTTGGCCACCGCATTCTTCAGACATTAGTCCGTTGGATTTATTTTGATGGGACTATTTGAAAAATAAAGTTTATAATCCAAAGCCAAATACACTTGAGACGTTCAAACTAGCCATTCGCAGAGAAATGAGAAAGATTACACCAGAAATGTTCATGAATGTGAATTTTAAAAAGAGACTTAACGTCGTAATAGCACAAAAATGACGTCATATAGAACATCTGTTGTAACTTTTGATAAATAAGTTCCATTGATATAAATCATTTAATTCATATGAAACTTTGAGATCTCTAGTTTAGATAGATGTTTTAATTTCTAAAATAGTGCGACATTTGCTAACGTTACAAGACGTTGACATGGTGTCATATATGAGCCGACCCGCGAGAAATCTAACATTATGACCTCTGCGTAATGTATCGACCCGGATTAGCCTGCGCTGTCCGTGCAGACTGATCAGGGCCGACACATTCCGTCTCAGGGGGATATAGGTATAGAGTAATGATTCCTGAAACGGAAAATTCACATGAGGCGAAAAGTGTTTATCCGGGTAAGCCTGCGCGGCATACTTAGGCTGACCCGGGTCGATACTTTACGCAGAGTCCACAATGTTGGTTTTTTTGCGGGACAGCTCATATTATGATCGCGCTGTACCAATTTGTACGCGTAAGTGAAGATATGAGAGCAGCCTGATAAGACCGATGCTCCGGCTGTCATGCATGTATACTGTAGGCACAGGCGCTTTAAACATCGAAGGCTTAACCCATACCTCATTTATTTGTATATATCCTCAGTGAGAATATATCCTCTTACTTTATTCAACAAGATACAAAGTAAGAATACACATGAACTAACGGCTTTTAACCCTTTCGCTGCCAAAGGAAATTAAAAGCTTTTGCAAACAATGCAGATTCAGGTTAGATAGCTCATAACGAGCTGTCTCACCTGAAATCTGCATCTATTGCCTCTTAGACATTACAATTTACCCACTTTCCTGTTGGACGAAACATGAAGTGGTCCATGTTTTAACATGGAAGAGTTTACCTTGTATAGTTCGGCAGGGAAAGAGTTTTAAAAAAACAACAATGAATCCGCAAAAAAGCATTGGGGGTTATTTACAAGGAAATTCAATTAAGGTTCAAAAGTGTGTTTGTTATCAATAAACATATGAACCAGTCATATACACATCGATGGCTTGGCGTGAAACGGTTGTAACTAAAATTGGTATTTTTTTACCAAGGTTAATCAACTCGCCATAAAGTCTTTATAAGCGTTAAATCATTTTTCTTGGTAAACAATGGAAATTTAGGTGTCATTGCTCGTTCTGAACAATGGCACCTACATTTGCATTGTTTACAAAGGGGTCAAAACCAGGGTTTTCAAAATAGGGTTTTAGTTACAACCGTTTCACGCCAAGCCCTCGACATGTATGTGATGTAACATTCTGAAGTTAGTGCTTAAGTATCGACACACGTATACTCATTTACATATGACGCGAAAACGGAGAAGCATATAAGACATTTTAAAGTGACACGCATTTCATCTTAAATTGCATGTTCATAGTAGACATGTATTGTGAAATGTACGCAAATTAAGATGATGCTTTAATCACACAGAGTTCAATATCAGTCATATATGCAGATAGTATTTATAGCGTAGAGCTGTTTCATAAATAATAAATTATCAAAATACTTCAGTTTATTGTGAAGGAAGTTGATTAAAAAAACCAATGGAAGTGATTCAGGAAAACAACAACGTGTTAACGACTCTCCAACAAGATCCGTTGAAGAAATGAAAATCCGTCTTTAAGTGGCAATTCAGCATCGTCAACCTGACAGCATATCCGCCTCTCCTTTTATAATGTCTGGTATAAAAGCCACACTAAAGTTCGTTCACCGTGCACTTTTAAACATCCTTATAATGGAGTCGTCCCGTGAAAAAAAAACCATTGTGGACTCTGCGTAAAATATCGACTCAGATCAGCCTTAGCATGCCGCGCAGGCTTACCTGGATAGACACTTTTCGCCTCCTGCGGATTTTCTGTTTCAGGCATCATTACTCTATACCTTTATCCCACTAATACGGAATGTTTCGGTCCGGATCAGTCTGCGCAGATATTTCAAGTCACGTGATGAATGAGAATAAAAGCATCGAAAGCTATTTATAAACTTACCCCGTTACTGATAGGGTAGAATTTGCGATGGAAAAAGTATCGAAAACAAGAAAATCTCACCGATTATAGGGGTATGTAATATGTCAGTTATCATATGTTAATCAAATACAAAAATAACACTTATTTTCTTAAAATTGGAAATTTTAATTTTTTTCGACAGTTGGGTATCTGGAGCTCAGTCGCTTTAAGGGCACCCACAATATTGGACAGTGTTCCAAAGCCATTACCTAGAGCATCAACTGTCTAGGGCTTTAACCTTATGAAGAAAGGGATCATCTGCTGGTACCAAAGGTACTGACCCGATTTGAAAGCCCTTTGAGGTAAAGTGGCATTGGATGGCACACTACAAGATCGGTCAAAATGATTCGGATCCGATGTAAGACATGGCCAACAGTTTAGTTGTGTTTTACGGCACAGCAACACAATTTAGGTGAAAAGTTGCTGGATCCACATCTCATGTACATCGAGATAAAAATATGTGGTATGGATCCGGAAACTTAACACCTGCTTGAGAATCAGAGATGCAGATACTCCAAATTCACGTTAGACCCCTATCAGTCGCCTCTTACGATCATGCAAGGGTGGGCAGTGGTCCCAATTATTTTGCCATTCAGGCACGCCACAGAACCACATGGGGCCATGGCCAAAAGGGGGCGGGGCTTGTTTTCCTTATATGTATATGGTTAAAATAATATTATTGTCCAAAATACTGGCCCCCATTTAATCATTCATTATTTGACACACATGTGAAGATCGTCTAAAATTATTTCGATCTTTTAGTAAACATGCTGCCAGGGGGAGATGCAAGTTTTACTTTTAAGTATAGAGTTAGAAAATCACACACCATTCAAGTATTACAACAGGTGAAATATAAAGATTCCTCAGGGTCCACTTGACCCAACCTAGGTCCGAACCTAGGTTTCCCACTGTCGAGGCGATCACTCTATCAACATACCTTACTAAAACGGGGAAACAGGGTCCTGATAAACATGAATATTTATTACCCTAAAAGTGTACCTATAGTGGTCTTTCTCTTCATCACCTGCATAATTGTTTGGTTGTCCGATATTTTACGACGCTTTTAAACTTTTTATTCAGTTATACCATGGTGTTTCCTGTGTTATTTCTTTGAGCGCCGAATTGTTTAAAGTAGACTCTTTAAAGTTCAAAATCGGTCATCTCAAGTTCTCATGTAATAAGAGTTTTGGAATATTATGATAACTAAAAGGCAAACAATGCTGATTTCAGGTGAGACAGCTCGTTAGTTGTATTACAACAGGTGAACAATAAAGGACCCTCATGGTCCTCTTGACCCAGCCTGGGTCCTAACCTGGTGTCCCAGTCTCGAGGCGATCATTCTATCAACCTACCCTAGTAAAACGTGGAAACAGGGTCCTGATAAACATGAAAATTTACTACCCTAGTAAAACTGGGAAACAGGGTCCTGATAAACATGAAAACATGTGCCTATAGTGGTCTTTCTCTTAATCACCTACAACATTATTTGGTTGTCCGATATATTAACTCTTTCAGCGCCGAATTGTTTAAAGTAGACTCTTTAATGTTCAAAATCGGTCGTCTCAAATTCTCATGTAATAAGAGTTTTGGAATATTTTGATAACTAAAAAGGCAAGCAATGCTGATTTCAGGTGAGACAGCACGTTACGAGCTGACTCGCCTGAATCTGAAATTGTTTGCAAAAACCTCAATATTTCCATTGGCGCTAGAAGAGTTAAGTTACCAATACTACTGGTCCATTAATATTGAAACCAGCGAGTAAGGCGTTATGCTAACCTGGGACCGATCGTTGGTTTCCCACTCTCGAAGTGACAACTCTATCAACCTACTTCACCAAAGCGGGTAAACAGGCTCCTAATACACATGCATTTTTACACCCCTAAAAGTGTAGCTATATATAAAAAGAAAATATATAATGGTCTTTTTCCTCATCACCTGCATAATTATTTGGTTGACCGTTATATTACGACGCTTTTAAACTTTTTATTAAGTTATACCACGGTGTTTCCTGTGTTAAGTTGCCAATACTACTGGTCCATTAAAACTGAAACCATCGAGTAAAGTCGTTATGTTAACCCCACAATTCTGAGCGCCAAGAAGGTAGATCCATTACTTATATCCCAATCTTTCAGACGTCTATGTAGCAGATGACTTTTGAAAACATTGTGGCAAAATGAGAAATTGCCCATGGTGAGTCTCCAACTCGATTAAAAAAAATCATCCTTTCAATTTTTAGACATTTTTCCTATTTTGAACTAGATATTTTCAAAATCGTCTGCAGCAGATGTGTTTTTACGTGGGATAGAGTTAACCCTTTCCCTCATACAACAATTCTGCAGCAGACGACTTTGAACATATTTTGTCAAAAAAATAGAAAATCTCTATAATTAAATGGATCACCTATGACTAAAAGTGGAAAACATTGTGTCAAAAGGAGAAATTGCTGGTTTTGAGCAATTTCTTCTTTTGTCATAATGTTTTCAAAAAAGCCGTCTGCTGCATAGGCGTCAGAAAGCGTCTATATGGGGGAAAGGGTTAAAGGATTACTGGCTTTCCTGCACACGAAAAAATGAATGAGAGGCGTTCTTGAGAAAATAAATGTAAAGGTCATTTGCGAACACTGTGCAACCATGTATTCAAATCTACATATCAAGGATTTCTTGACAGAAACCGGGTTTTTGTAACGGGTAGTATGATCTTTATAAATGTAAGCTGCTCAGTTCTTTGTCAATCTTTTGTCCTTCGTCATTTATTTTGTTTATACAAGATAAGGGTCAAACTTTGATAAATGAGGTATTGGTTATTGGCCGGCATTCTGTGTTATTTCAAACATATTTGGTTTGGTTTGTTTAAAGGCCGATGATTTATTTTTTAAACAATGTTTGTCCATATTAACTATACCATATATTTTCAACTTACATATGCCCCTATACCATCAGCGCTTTCAGCGCTTTGATTATAAATGTTATTTATACGTTCAGGTTAGGGCATTATAGTTTTTACTGATCTGAATATATTGAACTTGTTAAGTATTATAAGTTCTCAGTTCGACCGCATTTGCTCGATGTCAATTTCTCTTAAATTCCCCTTGTTATATCGAGGGCTTGGCGTGAAACGGTTGTAACTAAAATTGGCATTTCTTTTTACCAAGGTTAATCACCTCGCCATAAAGTCTTTATAAGCGTTAAATCATTTTTCTTGGTAAACAATGGAAATTTAGGTGTCATTGCTCGTTCTGAGCAATGGCACCTAAATTTGCATTGTTTACAAAGGGGTCAAAATTGCCCCTAAAAAAGGGATTTCAAAATAGGTTTTTAGTTACAACCGTTTCACGCAAAGCCCTCGATATGCACTTTAGAACTTTTTCGTTTGCTTCAAGTTCTCGTAGTAATTTCCCATTTCGTGGAATGATTTTTATGCGGGGGATTCAGCTGTGCTGAATACCTCCGTATATTGTCATGCCCAGCTTACAGGAAATGAAAATTTGTATTTTTTTTGTGCTGCCCTCTGTTTTTTTCAAAATGGACAATTTGTCTTGATTGCCCAGGGATCAGTTAAATACGTTTCACAACAAGCTAAACAGTATGCACATTATACAAAGTAAACGTACACAATGTAAAGTTTTAATCCATAAAGTTGTATACATAATTTAGAAATTTAAGTATAAAATATAACACAAATGTAACTTCATTATATATAAAAGTATAACAATTTGCTTTAGCAAAAATAACAAAATGTAAATTTATATTGAAACCATTTTTTGTTTGAGAAAAACCCTAGTCATAGCGTTTGTTTTATTTTTACACAACGGGTAGAAATGTTCACTTTAATCCCTAGTCATAGCGTTTGTTGTATTTTTACACAACGGGTAGAAATGTTCACTTTAATGATTATTACAAGAGAAAGTTGATGCAATGCATCACTGTCGCCGGATATCCATAGTGCAGTTATGCATAACACTAACAGTATAGTAGTTGAATAAACAGTTATCAACTGAGGGGCATATTGGAACATCAGGGGTGGGGTCAAGTGAAAATGTATCATAACTTACATTGTTTTGTCAACGAAGTGAATGATAATTGAAGCCTTTCATTGTTTATGATCAATCTCCATTCCAAAGTAGGTTGACTAGACACACAACCAACTAATTATTGATCATAAACAGTAATGGAAATGAGAAATCTTGCCAATCATTAGTATGTATACAGTGCTTTCATTAAGGAATAATTATAAGATTTGTGAATTCCACATACACTTTTCAAGATGTTTGTCAGAATATTTGAATTTTATTATTTTTCAATAAAACCACAAAACAGACAATTTAGGATTTGCATGCAATAGCACATCATTTTACCTTTCCTCTATTAAAGTCAACAGTGGACACCTTTGCAACAATATACTTTTAAAACAATGAGTTAAGGGTTAAATCGCTGAGTTTTCTCTTTTTCTCAAAATGATATTAGCTTGGCATCCTAATTATATCATACTTTAACAAATGTTGAAATGTAGTCCAATATTTATAAATTAGACCACATTCGAAATATAATATCAACTAAACAGTTAAATCTCATTGAAATTGTTGTATAATTTAAACTTAATTTCGAACATAAACTGAGCCCTACAACATGTTAATTTATTTTAATTCTTTCCTTCCTTTTTTATAATGAAAATAACAAAACTACTCATGTTTTAAAATTATATTATGATGAGCGCCCTTGTGTCAATGATCCATAACAATATGCAGATTGGAAGCAATATGCCTTTAGGGAATTAAATGACACATTTAAAATTGTCAAGGACGAAATAATTTTGTACGAAAGACCCGATTCTTTCTTATTCGCAGAGGTGTCGTTCTTGAAACTCTCTTTATAGGCAGAGAGTGTTCGTTCAAAGTAATTTTTCTATTAAAACTAGTTTTTATCTCGGTTTGTTCTTTTCTTCATTTGTTTCGAACCAAATAAACATTTTAAATCACCTACGATTTACTATTTGTAAGTGAGTGTAAAGAGACGGCTCTCTGCAAAGGAGATTGATCTACGCAGTTGGTATTCGCGAGTCACGCTTCAAGCAGGTGCGCGTATGTAAACAAATTAGACTGCGACGTAAAGGTTTGTAGTTATCGCCTTTTGAGTACATGTAGTATATATAGTGTAAAAATAAAGTATACCAGTCTAGCTAATAGGGACTGTTTTATCTTCGTAAATAAAACAACAAAACATAAATGCGAGTCAAAATAAAGAAACTGAAAATACCTAAAACATCGGAATATTTATTTCATTTTAGATGTGTCATTACTTAGTGTTTTTAAACAAACACAATTGTAATATGTTCAAGACATCTGAATGTGTTTCTTTCTAATAATAATCCCTCCTCCCATGTGATTTCCGAAAACCTATTAAAAATAGAAGTCGCGGGCTTCTGCCCGGCGACTAATTATATATAGGGTTTTACGCCACTTCCAACATTATTTCCGTTATATCACGGCGACAGTTCACTTATTCATGATCCCTGGGTAAACAAACCAATACTAGGCTAGGAAATATGCCTTGCCAAAGGGCACTCCACCATGACCGTTGCACTTTAATGATACTGTGTTTCACATTTAAAACACATGGCTGTCAATGTGCAAGGTTACTAAGAGCTCATAAGTCTGTATAAATGCTTCTGACAAATAATGAACTATACATATTGCCCCCATGTATCTAGTTAATTAAACGCTCCACTGTTTGCTACATCCCCCGCATTTTATTACTTCAGTACTTTGATTAAATAAAGCGTGCTACAAAAGTGTTATAACAAGTGCTATAAATATTTGCCGTAGTAGCTTTGCGGTCCTTTTCCGAATAGACAATATTTGTAAAAAAAATTGTCTTATAATCTTCTCTGACCAATATGTGAATAATAGAACAGAATCAGATCAGCCTCTGTGGATGCGCCTGTTTATAACAGGATATGTCTTTCTCTTATATAGGCGGCGTTAGACACCTGACTTAAACAGATCTTTGGAAAGATCTTTGGAAAGGGTAGAAATTGCTTAGACTCTATTATAGAATTAAGATATCAAATTTGTCTCTCATATATAATCAAAGTAGACGACTCCAAAAGAATAGGTTGATTGATTTGGGTTTAACGCCGTTTTTAACAATTTCTCAGTCATATCACGGCGGCCAGTTCACCTAATCATGTGTTTCCTGGTTTTCTCACACCAGTACTCCACATAACAATCTTCCCAAGCAACTGGCTGCTTTTCCACATAGACTTAGCCCATTGGTGGAAGACGAATGACGCATGTCGCAATGACTTTTGTCAAACGTCGGAAAGACAGTTTGCCGAGCCGGGATTCGAACTCACAACCCTTGGATTGACAGCCCGCGTCGTTAAAGACTGAGCTACCGAGACTCGGCTACCAAAATAATAGGGTTCTACGAGAAAGTTAACAAAAACACCTCACCCATTAAAACAACAATAGTGCGAGAAATTAATGATACAAATATGCAAAGAATGGCAAAGTTGTCACCTTATGAAACGGATTTTGTGTGCAAATTTATGCGCCCTGTCTATAATGGATGGTTTATGGGCCAGACAACTTGTTACCTTCGAGCAAAATGGCTGTAACGATATTTCATGTCAAGATGGAAATGCGGTCGCTTTGCCTGGCGCCAGCCAGATATTATTGTGGTATTATTAAAAGGGTTTAGTTGTTTGAATGATGTTTTATATCGTTTTTAAACAGACATAACATTTTATCATTGGCGTGTGCAAATGAGCCGCCGCGCGAGAAAAACCAACATTGTGGACTTTACGTAAAGTATATGCCCGGATCAATCTAAGCAGGTCGCGCAGGTTAACCCGGATACACACTTTTCGCCTTCTTTGGATTTTCTGTTTCATGAATCATTACTCTATACCTCTATCAGTCTGAGCTGATCTGGGTCGATACATTACGCAGAGGCCATACTGTTGTTTTTCTCTCGAGACGGCTCAAATTACATGTCCAGAAACATTCTTAGATGCTATGTTGCGAAATAGATATGTCGGTGTGTACTGAACTACGATATGCGAAAATGATATCCCGCGAGTCCGACGTTCCAGTGAGATGTCAATTTTCGCACGCTCCAAGTAATTTAGTCCAGTGACTTACTGCTACTGCAACATAACTTTCCTTTCATTATAAACGTAGAATATTTTTCAAGAGAGAAAAGGTAAAATATTATACAAATCTAACTATTTAAAACAAGAAGGCCAAGATGGCCCTAAATCGATCACCTGAGTGAAAGTAAATTAGTAACAAATATTTAACTGCAAATATCTGGGCAATTTGATCAGGAGTGCAAATGAAACTGCAAGTAGTGGACACTGTTAGAGAAATATATTATCAGTAAAGGACATTTGTATTTTGAAATATATCAATAACTTTGATAAGAATGGAATTATAATGTTTTGTCATTTTGCGCCTTTCCTGATACCGCCATGCTGCCCTGTTTTTTCAACGAAATCAAAATGGCTTGAGCTGATTTTGTAGAGGGTCACTCAAGGAACAATCTTGCCAACTTATCTTGCAATCGGACAAGCAAATTACGGAGAAAAAGTATTTTTAAAATGTGGGTATTTTTCTACTTTTCTGATGCCACATTAACCAAAGTTCTACACAGAATGTAATTTTTTGAACAATTTTGAAAGAAGACCAACAAAGGAAGTAAAGTTGAATTGATCAAGTAGAATGGTAGGAGTTGTCATTTGTAGCTAAAAGGTCAATTTACCCCTTTTGTGATGACGCCTGGTTGCTATCAGTTTGTAACCAATCAATACGGCTTGAACGAATTAAGTAGAGGATCACTCAAGTAAGATTCCTATTAAATTTTCTTAAAATCAGACTCAATTTCAAATGTTGTCATTTTTCTGCTCTTCTGATGCCACCTGACTGCCATGTTTTTCGACCAATCAGTATGGCTTGAACAATTAGGGTCACCCAAGGAACATATCTACCAGATTATATTGGAATCTGACAAGCAGATTTGGAGGAGAAGATTTTTAAAGTTTGGACATCTTGCCCCCTTTCTGATGCCGCAGCAACCAATTTAAATCTTTGAACAATTTTGAAACAGGACCACCACAGGAACAGTCCTGTGATGTTTTGTGGAAATTGTTCCTGTTGTTTAAAAGGAGATGATGTTTAAAGCTAAACGTTAAAGACGGACCACGGACGACGGACGACGGACAGAGAGTGATCAGAATAGATCACGTTGAGCTTTCGGCTCAGGTGATTAAAAAAACACAGGAAAAACTACAATTTACACACTAAAGACAATTTAAGAACGGCGTGTGCATGACGTCGCACTACCGTATTTTGAATGAAGCGAATTCATATTTCAATGATGTCACATCATACTTCAGTGACGAACCGTTAACATATTTGGCTTCCTCAAATACAAACATTTTAATTGACTGTGTTGTAAAAATGTGTGGGTGACAATCTGCAAGTATTAGCACCAGAAAATCTGCAGGTATATACAAAATGCGTGACAGGAAGCTAAAGACACACGTGAAGTAAGTCGAATTAAATATCATGATGAATCAAATCTGAGAAAGCTATAACAGTTATGAAGAAGAGCAATGTAACATGATGGTGTGATTTTGAAAAATATACACTCGCAACTATAGTTAAATGGCGAAATAGTAGTATGGAAAGGAAGAATATATCATGTAATGAATGATGAGTGACACACGCGCCGATGAATTATTGAACGAGTGAACGAATTACTTCACGTATTTCTATGTACAGTATATAAGACTTTTGACACCGATCACCAGTCTTAACTCTTACAATGTTGAATCTTTAAATAGACTTGTCCGATTTTGGCTTCACAAATTAATTCCAGCAGTGCAGTCTGAGTTAATGATACATGCTTCATCAAAATGGTTCCAGCAGTCTTGGTTAATGATACATGCTTCATCAAAATGGATCCAGCAGTCTTGGCTAATGCTACATGCTTCATCAAAATGGTTCCAGCAGTCTTGGTTAATCAGACATGCTTCATCAAAATGGTTCCAGCAGTCTGAGTTAATGATACATGCTTCATCAAAATGGTTCCAGCAGTCTGAGTTAATGATACATGCTTCATCAAAATGGTTCCAGCAGTCTGAGTTAATGATACATGCTTCATCAAAATGGTTCCAGCAGTCTTGGTTAATGATACATGCTTCATCAAAATGGTTCCAGCAGTCTTGGTTAATCAGACATGCTTCATCAAAATGGTTCCAGCAGTCTTGCTTAATGATACATGCTTCATCAAAATGGTTCCAGCAGTCTTGGTTGATGATACATGCTTCATCAAAATGGTGCCAGCAGTCTTGGTTAATGATACATGGTTCATCAAAATGGTTACAGCAGTCTTTGTTAATGATACATGCTTCATCAAAATGGTTCCAGCAGTCTTGGCTAATGATACATGCTTTATCAAAATGGTTCCAGCAGTCTTGGTTAATGATACATGCTTCATCAAAATGGTTCCAGCAGTCTTGGTTAATGATACATGCTTCATCAAAATGGTTCCAGCAGTCTTGGTTAATGATACATGCTTTATCAAAATGGTTCCAGCAGTCTTGGTTAATGATACATGCTTCATCAAAATGGTTCCAGCAGTCTTGGTTAATGATACATGCTTCATCAAAATGGTTCCAGCAGTCTTGCTTAATGATACATGCTTCATCAAAATGGTTCCAGCAGTCTTGCTTAATGATAAATGCTTCACCAAGTTGGTTCCAGCAGTCTTGGCTAATACTACATGCTTCATCATAATGGTTCCAGTCTTGGTTAATTATACATGCTTCATCAACATGGTTCCAGCAGTCTTGGTTTATGATACATGATCCATCTAAATGGTTCCAGCAGTCTTGGTTAATGAGACATGCTTCATCAAAATGGTTCCAGCCGTCTTGGTTAATGAGACATGCTTCATCAAAATGGTTCCAGCAGTCTTGGTTAATGATACATGCTTCATCAAAATGGTTCAAGCAGTCTTGGTTAATGAGACATGCTTCATCAAAATGGATACAGCAGTCTTGCTTAATGATACATGCTTCATCAAAATGGTTCCAGCAGTCTTGGTTGATGATACATGCTTCATCAAAATGGTTCCAGCAGTCTTGGTTAATCAGACATGCTTCATCAAAATGGTTCCAGCAGTCTTGGTTAATGATACATGCTCCATCAAAATGGTTCCAGCAGTCTTGGCTAATGATACATGCTTCATCAAAATGGTTACAGCGGTCTTGGTTGATGATAAATGCTTCATCAAAATGGTTCCAGCAGTCTTGGTTTATGATACATGATCCATCTAAATGGTTCCAGCAGTCTTGGTTAATGAGACTTGCTTCATCAAAATGGTTCCAGCAGTCTTGGTTAATGAGACATGCTTCATCAAAATGGTTCCAGTCTTGGTTAATTATACATGCTTCATCAACATGGTTCCAACAGTCTTGGTTAATGAGACATGCTTCATCAAAATGGTTCCAGCAGTCTTGGTTAATGATACATGCTTCATCAAAATGGTTCCAGCAGTCTTGGTTAATGAGACATGCTTCATCAAAATGGTTCCAGTCTTGGTTAATTATACATGCTTCATCAACATGGTTCCAGCAGTCTTGGTTAATGAGACATGCTTCATCAAAATGGTTCCAGCAGTCTTGGTTAATGATACATGCTTCATCAAAATGGTTCCAGCAGTCTTGGTTGATGATACATGCTTCATCAAAATGGTTCCAGCAGTCTTGATTAATCAGACATGCTTCATCAAAATGGTTCCAGTAGTCTTGGTTAATGATACATGCTTCATCAAAATGGTTCCAGCAGTTTTGCTTAATGATACATGCTTCATCAAAATGGTTCCAGCAGTCTTGGTTGATGATACATGCTTCATCGAAATGGTTCCAGCAGTCTTGGTTGATGATACATGCTTCATCGAAATGGTTCCAGCAGTCTTGGTTGATGATACATGCTTCATCAAAATGGTTCCAGCAGTCTTGGTTAATGATACATGCTTCATCAAAATGGTTCCAGCAGTCTTGGTTAATGATACATGCTTCATCAAAATGGTTCCAGCAGTCTTGGTTGATGATACATGCTTCATCAAAATGGTTCCAGCAGTCTTGGTTGATGATACATGCTTCATCAAAATGGTTCCAGCAGTCTTGGTTAATGATACATGCTTCATCAAAATGGTTCCAGCAGTCTTGGTTTATGATACATGCTTCATTAAAATGGTTCCAGCAGTCTTGGTTAATGATACATGCTTCATCAAACTGAAGAGTACCAAATAGGGAAGCCATTACTATACACTTTTTCACACTTTCCCATATACAAACAATCTATAGCAGACAATTTCGAAAACAACTAGAAATCTCTATAAATGAAAGTATGGACAGTGCTTAAATTGTGTCATTATAATCAATTTCCTCGTTTGCCACAATGATTTCAAGAGCCTTCTGTTGTAGATACCTCAGATCTTTTATTTCATTTTCATGTTGTTTATGGCAACATGTTACCTTTTTCTTTTCCTTTTTGTTTAAATGTGCACATGTTCAGTTCATTATCTTAACACATACTGCTAAACTAGAATCAAAACGGTATTACTCTGCTTAGTTTTGACATTCAGTCATACTTGAAACAACTGTTATTGTGTCGCTCCCACAGTCCCTTCAACGGCAATTGGTAACTCATGTATTTGAAGCAAACGTTTGCATAAAACAAACATTTACACTTACACGAAGTGTGGTTTCGCGCTGCCAAGATTAGTGCGCATGTCATTAATGGCACACAGTCCGGACACCACACAGCCATCGTAACGCATCGGCGTCGTGCAATTTCTATGGAATCTGGTCATGACCATCCTTTATAATATGTCATGCTAGACTAAATGGGAACATTCTAAAATTACACCACCTATATTTCCACTGTTGTATGTATTTACTGCCACAGTAAGACTGGTTAGATTAAGGTTAACCGTGTCTTAAAACATGAAATAATAGTTAAAGTATACCAAATCACCATTTCTAGATTGACTATACAATCAAAATTTGACATTCATGTTTGTTTACAAAATGCATAAAGAAGTTCCAAAATGCACAGTATGGTGTACAAAGCATGACAAATGTTATGAAATTATCTCCCATATAAGTTAATCTCCCAAAATGATATTTGAACATTTACTTTAAAAGGGAGGTAATTTTATAACATTATGTCATGCTTTGAACATGCTATAGTCACAAACGCAATTGAATAATTTATTGATTGATTGTGGTTTAACGCCGTTTTCAGTAATGTTTCAGTCATATCACGACGGTTTTCTTTCTTTCACCAATACTCCACACAACAATGTGTCCAAGCAACGGGCTTTTTCTCCACATAGACTGTTAGCCAATTGGTGCAGGACGGGTTAAACTGTGGCGCACGTTTGTCTATATGCAAACTATTATAGTCATCCATTTGATTTAGTATGAGCAATACCGTTTTCAAAGATTAAAAAGACACCCTGATTTCTTGATTCAACGAAAGGAACATATGAATAGATCCAAATCAGCCTGTGCATACGTATTGTCTGGTCAGGGTCTGACACATTCGCCATATGGTCAATGGAAATTTTAACCCTTTCCCAGCTACAGACATTTTGACGCAATAGCAGCAGACGACTTATGAAAACATTGTGGCCAAAGGTGAAATTGCTCATGATGAGCAATTTCTCCTTTGGCCACAATGTTTTCAACTTTATTTAACAATTAAGCTATCTTTTATGGAGATATTCCAGATTTTCTTTACTATGTTTTCAAAGTCGTCTGCTGCAGATTTGTTGTATGCGGGAATCACTGTGTCGCGATGCTGAGAATCGCCATAAACGAGTTGGTAATGCTATCGTTGTAGTCTGCTGAAATAACGACTCTGTCATTCAATTTCCGATAACCATTCAAATTCATCGTAGCTAGCGCCATACATCATACGAAAACCAAACATGTGATCAAATTTGACAATTGTACTTCTTCGCATTTTCTGAATATATAAGCATTTACCATGGAAACAAAGAACGATGAAATTGGTGTAATGTGACCCAAATGCAAATGTTTGTCTCTTAATTCGAGTTTTGTGCCGTTTTCAACATTGTTTCAATTATATCACGTCGACAGTTCACTTATATTGATCCCTGGGTTAAAAAAACAGTACTAGGAAATGTGCCTTGCCATAGGGTACTCAACGATGACCGACGAGAATGGGGATCAAACCCAGGACGCCAAGCTCCAAATCGCCGACGATTACCGCTCGGCTACGACGGAATTAGAATATAAATGGAGGTGACAAATTTGGTATTGGCAATACTATTTGAAGTAATAAATTTTAAAAAAAGCAACACTTTTAACTAAAATTTAATAACAAACATTCCACACTTCAAATTAGCACACGAGAAAAGGTTATTACAAAATGAAAGTATTTATTATGCTTCGAACCATCGACGACTTTGCTGGATGTTTAAAAACTTGTAAAAACTTCGACAGAGCTTTTAAGGTCGTTCGGCCATGTTGTATTGTCTATCTATAGGTGATAAAATGCTTTTAAAAAAAGAAATGACATGACTTGAAGAGGGAAGTAATTTTCAACTGTCTGTTTAAATTTGTCTCAAAAATAGAATTATCTTTATATTGAATACAAGTATCGCCAGTAAATAAAAACATTCAAATGAAATAAACTTAGGACTTCATTTTTTTTTATTCCGAATTTGATTATAATTAAAACAATTGATTAATCGATACTGTTTTGAATTCCTGTAACTTTAATAAGTGACATAATAAAACATCAAAGACAATTATTTAAATTAACATTCTATGCAGCGAACGCGTCTATTCATTGATGCATTGTTTACAACGTTATAGGCACTCCCACACCCAGAAGTAGTTGTACTTCTACCAATGGTAGTAGTAGAAGTGGTTTTAGCACATGGTAGGGTATCGTAGGTTAATAGCAACAGTAGTAGAAGTGGTAACTGTAGTGTAGCGTATGGTAGCGTAAGGTAGTAGTAGTAACAGTAGTGTAGGGTAAGGTAGAACTAGTGACATTAGTGGTGTTGGGTAAGGTAGAAGTAGTTGTGTGTACTATTGGACAGGTTAATGTTGTAGTAGTAACAGTAGTGTAGGGCAGGGTAAGGTAGTAGCAGAAAGTAGCGTAGGGTAATGTAGTTGTAGTAATAGTAGTGTAGGGTGAGATAGAGGTAGTAGTGTGTACTATTGGGCAGGTAAAGGTAGTAGTAGTAACAGTTGTGTATGGTAAGGTAATCGTAGTAGTGTGTAATATAGGGCAGGTTAAGATAGTAGCAGTATCAGCAGAAAGTAGCGTATGTTAAGGTAGTAATAGTAGCAGTAGTGTAGAAGGTATAAGTAGTAGTGTTCACTATAGGGCAGAGTAAGGTAGTAGTAGTATCAGCAGAAAGTAGCGTAGGGTAAGCTAAAAGTAGTAACAGTAGTATTGGATAAGGTAGAAGTAATAGTATGTACTATATGGTAGGGTAAGGTAGAAGTAGTAGTGTGTACTATAGGGCAGGGTAATGTAGTAGTAGTAGTGTGTACTATATGGCAGGGTAATGTAGAAGTAGTATTGTGTACTATATGGCAGGGTAATGTAGTAGTAGTAGTAGTGTGTACTATGTGGCAGGGTAATGTAGTAGTAGTATTGTGTACTATATGGCAGGGTAATGTAGTATTAGTAGTAGTGTGTACTATATGGCAGGGTAATGTAGTAGTAGTATTGTGTACTATATGGCAGGGTAATGTAGTAGTAGTAGTGTGTACTATATGGCAGGGTAATGTAGTAGTAGTATTGTGTACTATATGGCAGGGTAATGTAGTAGTAGTAGTAGTGTGTACTATATGGCAGGGTAATGTAGTAGTAGTAGTAGTAGTGTGTACTATATGGCAGGGTAATGTAGTAGTAGTAGTGTGTACTATATGGCAGGGTAATGTAGTAGTAGTAGTGTGTACTATAGGGCAGGGTAATGTAGTAGTAGTAGTAGTGTGTACTATAGGGCAGGGTAATGTAGTAGTAGTAGTGTGTACTATATGGCAGGGTAATGTAGAAGTAGTAGTGTGTACTATATGGCAGGGTAATGTAGTAGTAGTAGTAGTGTGTACTATATGGCAGGGTAATGTAGTAGTAGTATTGTGTACTATATGGCAGGGTAATGTAGTAGTAGTAGTGTGTACTATATGGCAGGGTAATGTAGTAGTAGTAGTAGTGTGTACTATATGGCAGGGTAATGTAGAAGTAGTAGTGTGTACTATATGGCAGGGTAATGTAGTAGTAGTAGTAGTGTGTACTATATGGCAGGGTAATGTAGTAGTAGTAGTGTGTACTATATGGCAGGGTAATGTATAAGTAGTAGTGTGTACTATAGGGCAGGTTAAGGTAGACGTAGTAGTGTGTACTATATGGCAGGGTAATGTATAAGTAGTAGTGTGTACTATAGGGCAGGTTAAGGTAGAAGTAGTAGTGTGTACTATAGGGCAGGGTAATGTAGAAGTAGTAGTGTGTACTATATGGCAGGGTAATGTATAAGTAGTAGTGTGTACTATAGGGCAGGTTAAGGTAGAAGTAGTAGTGTGTACTATAGGGCAGGGTAAGGTAGAAGTAGTAGTGTGTACTATATGGCAGGGTAATGTATAAGTAGTAGTGTGTACTATAGGGCAGGTTAAGGTAGAAGTAGTAGTGTGTACTATAGGGCAGGTTAAGGTAGAAGTAGTAGTGTGTACTATAGGGCAGGGTAAGGTAGAAGTAGTAGTGTGTACTATAGGGCAGGTTAAGGTAGAAGTAGTAGTGTGTACTATAGGGCAGGGTACGGTAGAAGTAGTAGTGTGTACTATAGGGCAGGGTAAGGTAGAAGTAGTAGTGTGTACTATAGGGCAGGGTAAGGAAGAAGTAATAGTGTGTACTATAGGGCAGGTTAAGGTAGAAGTAGTAGTGTGTACTATCGGGCAGGTAAAGGTAGAAGTAGTAGTGTGTACTATAAGTCAGGGTACGGTAGAAGTAGTAGTGTGTACTATAGGGCAGGGTAAGGTAGAAGTAGTAGTGTGTACTATAGGGCAGGGTAAGGAAGAAGTAATAGTGTGTACTATAGGGCAGGTTAAGGTAGAAGTAGTAGTGTGTACTATAGGGCAGGGTAAGGTAGAAGTAGTAGTGTGTACTATAGGGCAGGGTAAGGTAGAAGTAGTAGTGTGTACTATAGGGCAGGGTAAGGAAGAAGTAATAGTGTGTACTATAGGGCAGGTTAAGGTAGAAGTAGTAGTGTGTACTATTGGGCAGGTAAAGGTAGAAGTAGTAGTGTGTACTATAAGTCAGGGTACGGTAGAAGTAGTAGTGTGTACTATAGGGCAGGGTAAGGTAGAAGTAGTAGTGTGTACTATAGGGCAGGGTAAGGAAGAAGTAATAGTGTGTACTATAGGGCAGGTTAAGGTAGAAGTAGTAGTGTGTACTATAGGGCAGGGTAAGGTAGAAGTAGTAGTGTGTACTATAGGGCAGGGTAAGGTAGAAGTAGTAGTGTGTACTATAAGTCAGGGTAAGATAGAAGTAGTAGTGTGCACTATAGGGCAGGGTAATGTAGTAGCAGTATCAGCAGAAATTAGCATAGGGTAAGGTAGTAGCAGCAGAAAGTAGCGTAGGGTAAGGTAGTAGCAGCAGAAAGTAGTGTAGGGTAAGGTAGTAGCAGCAGAAAGTAGCATAGGGTAAGGTAGTAGCAGCAGAAAGTAGCATAGGGTAAGGTAATATCAGCAGAAAGTAGCGTAGGGTAAGGTAATAGTATTAACAGTAGTGTAGGGTAAGGTAGAAGTAGTAGTGTGTACTATAAGTCAGGGTAAGATAGAAGTAGTAGTGTGCACTATAGGGCAGGGTAATGTAGTAGCAGTATCAGCAGAAAGTAGCATAGGGTAAGGTAGTAGCAGCAGAAAGTAGCGTAGGGTAAGGTAGTAGCAGCAGAAAGTAGCATAGGGTAAGGTAGTAGCAGCAGAAATTAGCATAGGGTAAGGTAATAGTATTAACAGTAGTGTAGGGTAAGGTAGTAGCAGCAGAAAGTAGCGTAGGGTAAGGTAGTAGCAGCAGAAAGTAGCGTAGGGTAAGGTAGTAGCAGCAGAAAGTAGCATAGGGTAAGGTAGTAGCAGCAGAAAGTAGTGTAGGGTAAGGTAGTAGCAGCAGAAAGTAGCATAGGGTAAGGTAATATCAGCAGAAAGTAGCGTAGTGTAAGGTTATAGTATTAACAGTAGTGTAGGGTAAGATAGAAGTAGTAGTGTGTAATATAGGGCAGAGTAAGGTAGTAGTAGTCTCAGCAGAAAGTAGCATAGGATGGGTTATAGTAGCAGTAAGTGGTGTAGCATAAGGTAGTAGCAGTGTAGGGTAATTAGTGGCTATGGTACGATAGCCATGAATGAACATCAATGATATTTGATTGATTGATTGATTGATTGATTGGGGTTGAACGCCGTTTTTAACAATTTATCACTTATATCACGGCGGCCAGTTCACCTACTCATGCATTTCCTGGTTTTCTCACACCAGTACTCCACACAACAATCTTCCCAAGCAACTGGCTGCTTTTCCACATAGACTAAGCCCATTGGTGGAAGACGAATGACGCATGTCGCATTGACTTTTGTCAATCCTCGGAAAGAAAGTTGGCCGAGCCGGGATTCGAACTCACAACCCCTGGATTGACAGCCCGCGTCGCTACCGACTGAGCTACCGGGGCTCGACCAATGATATTTGATATTAAAGCTGTTCCATTTTTGAAGTTTCCAATATGGAAGGTTTTTCGTTTTCTTATAAGACGTAAAGTTTGTTAATCTTTAAACAAACTGCAGTGGTAAAAAAAAGTATTCAAATAAGGTAAAGACTCTCCCAGCGTTACTTTGTATTGGTATAAAGCATTTATCATGATAAATAAAGTAGGTAGTTTGTTTTCACAAACATGTGCATACAGTGCCTGTCTGCATTGTACACAAACACTTTGATTGATTGTTTGGTGCTTTACGCCGCTTTAAGATTTTTTAAGTTATATCACGGCGTTTTCTGGTTTAATTTACCATAACCAAGGGTCCATTTATTCTGACACCAGCCAGTACAACCTTATATGCTAACACCGCAAGCCTGGGCGTCAAGGAGGGCGACAATTATTATAATTTTTAAAAGATTGGTAAGACCCGGTCGGATATCGAACCCATGACCTCTCGCATTCGAGGCGGACGCTAAAACACTACACCACAAACACCTTGACAACAGTTATTTATCAGATAGGACTTTATTCTGGTTACTTAGACTTTCTATGTACGTTTTATGATTCGTTTTATTGAGGTTTAACGCCCTTTATTCAACATCATTTCAGTTATATCACGTACAGATGACAAGAAGGTAACTTAACCAGTTTGCTGGTATAGATGACAAGAAGTTAAATTAACCAGTTGGCTGATAGAGATGACAAGAAGATAAATTAACAAGTTTGCTGGTATAGATGACAAGAAGGTAAATTAACCAGTTTGCTGGTACATATGACAAGAAGGTAAATTAACCAGTTTGCTGGTACAGATGACAAGAAGGTAAATTAACCAGTTTAGTAGTACAGATGACAAGAAGGTAAATAAATCAGTTTGCGTGTACAGATGACAAGAAGATAAATTAACCAGTTTGCTGGTATAGATGACAAGAAGGTAAATTAATCAGTTTGCTGGTACAGATGACTAGAAGGTAAATTAACCAGTTTGCTGGTACAGATGACAAGGAGATAAATTAACCATTTTCCTGGTACAGATGACAAGAAGGTTAATTAACCAGTTTTCTGGTACAGATGACAAGAAGGTAAATTAACCAGTTTACTGGTACAGATGACAAAAAGGTAAATTAACCAGTTTACTGGTACAGATGACAAAAAGGTAATTAACCAGTGTTCTGGTACAGATGACAAGAAGGTAAATTAACCAGTTTTCTGGTACAGATGACAAGAAGGTAAATTAACCAGTTTACTGGTACAGATGACAAAAAGGTAAATTAACCAGTTTACTGGTACTGATGACAAAAAGGTAAACTAACCAGTTTGCTGAGGTATATTAACCAGTTTACTGGTACAGAAATTAACAAGTTTACTGGTACAGATGACAAGAAGGTAAATTAACCAGTTTACTAGTACAGATGACAAGAAGGTAAATTAACCAGTTTACTGGTACAGATGACAAAAAGGTAAATTAACCAGTTTTCTGGTACAGTTGACAAGAATGTTAATTAACCAGTTTGCTGGTACAGATGACAAGAAGGTAAATTAACCAATTTACTGGTACAGATTACAATAAGGTAAATAAACCAGTTTGCTGGTACAGATTACAAAAAGATAAATTAACCAGTTTGCTGGTACAGATGACAAGAAGGTTAATTAACCAGCTTGCTGGTACAGACGTATGAAACTTAGCTTCAGGTGTTCTTAGAACATGTTTGCATCAGACATATTAATATAATGGGAAAAAGTGAAATTGCATCATTATCAGCAGCATTACACAATGTTTCGAAAAGTCATTCGCTGCAGATGCGTCAAAAGCTATACGAACTTTGAAAAGGGTTCGTTGTTATTTTGTTTTATATATAACTATAAGAGTTTAATAAAGTGTAATCCTACTCTAGGTTGACAACCCATAAACGATATTCAATGTACGCTAAAATGACCGCGGTTCTAATTACTCATCTGAGCATGATTCCGAATCACAACTACTGCTACGCTTATTTTCAAAGTACGGAATTAGTTCAGGATTTGCTTCGAGTTAAACGAGATTTTCGAATAATCACATGTTCGAGTTATAGCGAGTCCACTGTAGAAGCTAGGACGAGGTCAGGCGATAAAAACCGAGCACATCGAATATTTTGATAAAGTAACCAGGGGAGGTCTAATACATTATCTATCAACACAGGAATTGTTTCGAGTTAAACGAGATTTTCCAAAAATCATATGTTCGAGTTATCGTGAGTCCACTGTAGAAGGACGAGGTCAAAGCGAAAAAAGCCGACCACTTCGAATATTTTGATAAAGTAACCAAGGGAGTTCTAATACATTATCTATCAATTACAGGAACTGTTTCGAGTTAAACGAGATCTTCGAATAATCAAATGTTCGAGTTATCGCGAGTCCACTGTAGAAGGACGAGGTCAATGCGAAAACAAGCCGAATAATACAACTATTTTGATAAAGTAACCTTGAGATCTCCTATACATTATCTGTTCAAGTGTAAATATTGGCTTACTTACAGTACGTAGCACTGATAAAAATAGATGATGGAAGCCCTCTTCTTAAGATATAACATTGTTACAAGTGTGGTCGAGTTAATTTCACATACAGCAGTTAAGATAACACCGTAAATTAATCATGCATGTATGGTTACTAGTTGAATTATGCTTAGCGTAAACATGTTAGTGTTTAACTATTCTATATTTATCTCTCTTTAACCTTTTCCCTCATACAACAATTCTGCAGCAGACGACTTTGAACATATTTGGTCAAAACATAGAACATCTCTATAATTGAATGGATAACCTATGATTAAAAGTGGAAAGCATTGTCGTTTTGAGCAATTTCTTCTTTTGTCACTATGTTTACAAAAAGCCGTCTGCTGCAGAGGCGTCAGAAAGCGTCTATATGAGGGAAATGGTTAAAGTAAAATAAAGATATATTTTCTTTCGAATCCCAGCAATTAAGTTCATTTATTTAAAGTTGAATGGATAAGCCGGTTAACTAACTCGCGTCGAGTGTCCACATAAAGAAAACGATGTGAAATACAGTGTTATGGCGACTCGGATTAGTAGAATTTTCTTTTAGGCAACAGTTTGATTTATTCCTACTTCTGATTAGAATATAATGGAAAATATGGTAAAAGCGAATTCATATATTCAAAACGGATGAAATGAGAAAATGGTCGTATTCGGCAATTTTTGCATTTTTATACAACGTTCCAAATAGAATTCCTACAGATGTTTCAAAATAAGTTTCTATCAAGGTAAGATATTAACCTCTTTTAAAGAGACACCTCTCTGAAGCAGCTGTTTTTCTTTGCCTTTGATATACAGTAAAACCTGTGTTTAAAGACCAGACATGAGAAGTGAACAATCTGGTCTTTGTTCAGAGGTGATCTTTAACTGCAGGATCATTTAAACATAAAATGAGTATTTGGGAATCTAAAATTGTGGTGTCGATAGAAAGGGAATTGCTATTCCAAGGTGATCTTCAGCACAGGTTCGACTGGATGTTGCTCAGGAGAGGTTGCACTCAATCTTCAATTAACCCTGGTATCAAGAACCAATTATGACGTTCTAAATTTGAAAAGTGAAAACGACAATTGAAATAATGGTAACGCTTTTTGTGATATCTTTGGCCTGATCTGGCCTGACCAACTTTCCAACCTGCAGACACATATTTACGCAATAGCAACAGAAGACTTTTGAAAACATTAAGAGCAAAGGTGAAATTGCTTATGATGAACAATTTCTCCTTTGGCCACAATGTTTTCAACTTTATCTAACATTTAACCTATCTTTTATGGAGAGTTTTCAGGTGTTGTCACTATGTTTTCAACGTCGCCTGCTCTTTGTGGTAAAGGGTTAAACTATAGAATAGGATGAGAATTGTAGAATAATGCTGTCATAATTATAATGAAGCTGCAATCAAATATATGGATGTCTCAATGATAACTTTGGGAAAAACTACCGCATGGTTTTATTTCTATAAATAACGAGTGAGGTTGAAATAAAGCTGTCATTTATTTGAATGCAGTTGCACGGGCATGCTATCTCACCTGTAATTGCATAACGAGGTGATAGGGACTCTCGTGTCTAGTAGGGGATCATTAATCAATTGGTTTATATTGACGCAACAAGGTAAGATTTCATTAACATTCTAGGTCCGTGGCAATTTAATCATTTAATGGTAGAATGTGCAAACAGTTGTGCTTGTCTATGAAGTAAAATAGTTAAGGAGAGAGCTTCCCTGATAAGCTTAATGCTTTCTGCTCAATCCTGTATGTTTTTTATATTTGACATGAAGTGCATTAAGGTGTACATGCAAATTAGAATATAAATAAAGTATTGTTTAAACCAAGTAAAATAGTCATTTTCAATGTCTCCTTCCAGAGAACGTAACTTATTGTCACACCGAGTGTGTTAAGTATTCTGAAATATACAATTCACTAACCTGAAATGCAGTGGAAACAAGTATTCGTTAGAATGCAGTTGCAGCAACATCATTGTCTTCTTGTGTAATGTGGCGGATGTTAAAGCAAAGATTTGTTTGCGTATTATATTGTATATTATATAATTGCTTCCTTATGAATGCTGTTCGGTGTTATGGAGATGTCATTTTATTTAGTATGAATTGTAACTTACGGAAAATATATGATATGTTGTAATCTGCCGCACGGACACTAAGTTAAGATGAATATTCACTGATTAAAATTGTGCAATATATTCTTCATTTAACGAAGAACAAACTTAACTGTTTCTTCGCATGAAATACTTATTAATACGAGTATATATGTCTCTGTCCCGGCATCACATGTACAACGGTGACAAGCCTCTGGTGATATAACATAGATATAAAGCGATTCTACCTCAACTTGTCATATTATCACTAATAATATTTCTAATACTACTACAATTACTACTACTTCTACTACTACTACTACTACTACTACTACTACTACTACTACTACTACTACTACTACTACTACGACTTCTACTACTACTACTTTTACTACTACTACTGTTACTACTACTACTACTATTACTACTACTACTAATACTACTATTACTAGTACTACTACTACTACTTCTACTACTACTACTACTACTACTACTACTACTACTACTTCTACTACTACTACTACTACTACTACTACTACTACTACTACTTCTATTACTACTACTGTTACTACTACTGTTACTACTACTACTACAACTACTATTACTACTACTACTTCTACTACTACTACTACTACTACTACTACTGTTACTACTACTGTTACTACTACTACTACTACTACTATAACTACTACTTCTACTACTACTATTACTAGTACTACTACTACTACTTCTACTACTACTACTACTACTACTACTACTACTACTACTACTACTACTACTACTACTACTACTACTACGACTTCTACTACTACTACTTTTACTACTACTACTGTTACTACTACTACTACTATTACTACTACTACTAATACTACTATTACTAGTACTACTACTACTACTTCTACTACTACTACTACTACTACTACTACTACTACTACTTCTACTACTACTACTACTACTACTACTACTACTACTACTACTACTTCTATTACTACTACTGTTACTACTACT
>JASEVX010000015.1:18372451-18437451 GCA_031761405.1 Serripes groenlandicus | reverse complement strand
CCGTCTACTACAGAGGCGTCAGACAGCGTCTATATCAGGAAAAGGGTTAAAAGATAACAATGCTATTTTAAGACGAACATAGTGCTATTAATAGAGACCACTTTTTCTCAAGCATACAACTATGGATCAATATGTCTCCGCTAGTAGCAATTCGACCATAATCATCACTACTTTTAAATGTTTTTATTGCGCACTGCTGCCAAAATAATCAAACTTCTTGGTCAATCAACCGAACCCATTAACGTTTATGGGTACAAAATAACGAAAGTTGAAATTTGGGTGTATAATTGACCTGGATAGATATAGTTATATTATACGATATGCAATATTTGTAATGAAAATTTGCTTTACATTTTAATGTGTACTTTCTAGATGTATATTTCGACAGGAACGTAGATAAATCTTGTTTTACGTCCCGTATTATGGGTGTAAAGTAAACATTGAAACGGATTCGTCGGCTCCAACAGTATGGGATGTTTGTACTGTCAGGGACGTAGATAAGATACCAGGGACGTAGATAACGTCCCTGGAACTATTAATGTCATGATTTCCAAAAGGCATTGGACATTTTCACAATATTTTAAGAACGTTTTTAATGTGAATATATTATGTTACTATAAAGAAAATCCTTTATTTTTTTGTTGTTAAAGATCATGTTGATGCCATCAATCTTTTTTTTTAAACGGAGAAATGTATCACATTGGAGGATATTTGTCTTTTCTCACACTATTTCGAAAAGATTTTAATTAATATACGATAACGTTTTTGTACATGTATTATTAAACGATATGCATAAATTAGCCGTTCCACGAGAAAACTAACATTATGGTATCTGCGTAATGTATCGGCTAAAGATTAGCCTGCGCAGTCCGCGCAGGCTAATCCAGACCGACACATTCCGTCTTTAGGAAATATATGTATAGAGTAATACTTCCCAAAACAGAAAATCCCCAGGAGGCGAAACGTGTCTGTCCGGGTTAGCCTGCGCGGTATGTTTAGGCTGATCCGGGTCGATGCTTTACGCAGAGCCCACACATGTTGGTTTTCTCGCGGGACGGCTATATTAAAAGAAGACACATACGCATGACCAGTCCATTCCCCGGTTATTTACGTTCCCTAAGAAAGGCCACTCATGATTTCAACATTGTTATTAACCCTTTCCCCCATATGACAATTCTGCAGCAGACGAATTTGGCATATTGTGTCAAAACATAGAACATCTCTATAATTGAATGGACAACCTATGACTTAAAGTGGAAAACATTGTGACAAAAGGAGAAATTGCTCGTTTCGAGCAATTTCCTTTTTTGTCACTATGTTTTCAAAAAGCCGTCTGCTGCAGAGGCGTCAGAAAGCGTCTATATGAGGGAAAGGGTTAAACGAGAAATTGTTTTCCAACAATATTTTACAGTATGTATGAAAATTGTAGTAATATTTTAGGCATATTTTATCAGGTTAATTGATTGAATGGGGTTAAGCGTCGTTTACAAAGAATAACTGCAATCAAATCTCGGATCGAGGCGCGTTCACAAACCCACGTGTTTCCTTGCTATCGTATACTAGAACTCCGCACATCCATATTATATCCAAGCAATTGACTTCTTTTCCACATAGACTGTTTGTTAGTCCATTGATGGAAACGGAGGACGCATGTTGCATTGACTGTATTAAACGTCGGAAAGAATATATACCGAGCTAGGGTGTGAATTCACAAACCTTGGATATATAAGAAGGGTTATTCCTATTCCTATTTCTTATTGGGTCAACCAAGAGTCGGCGTATGTTGATTGATTGATTGATTGATTGATTGATTGGTTGATTGATTGATTGATTGATTTATTTATTTATTGGTTGATTGATTGATTGATTGATTGATTGATTGATTGATTTATTGATTGATTTATTGATTAATTGATTCATTTATTCATTGGAGTTTAACGCTGTCATATCACGGCGGCCTGTTCACCTACTCATGTGTTTCCTGGCTTTCTCACACCAGTTATCCACACAACATCCTTTCCAAGCAACTAGCTGCTTTTCCACAAATACTGTTTGTCCTTTAGTGGAAGACGAATGACGCATGTCACAGTGACCTTTGTCAAATGTAAGCCGAGCTTGGGTTCGAACTCACTGGCTTGACAGCAGGCGACGCTACCGGGGCTCGGCTCGGCGTATGTAAATAAGTGAATACATTAGATAGAAAAAAATGCGACAAAGTAATGAACAAATCACGCTTTTCTTCTCTGATGGTCTCACAAATGAGGCGAGGGAATAACCATGTCCCTGGTAGGATCCAGTAATTCATGCAGTGAAATCATATATCTCATCACTATCTGATCTGTCGAATTTATAAAAGTTGATTATATATAAATATACAGTTAGAGAGGTAAATACGTACAGGACTAGTTCTATAGAAACACGTTATTGTCTATCAGTTTTAGCTTGAGATAACAAAATGCACGACAACAGTAAAAAGTGTACATTAAACAAGTCGAGAACGTTAGGAAAAGAAAATAATCATAAATTTCTGTAAATAGACAGAAAAACAATACCTGGCTATATTTCGTAATTACCCACAATTCCACTGACAGCTTCCTCCTGTTATGACTCAATGAATGTATGTGAACGTTGCGTTTCTTCATTAGCACCAGCAACAGGCGTAATAGATGGATTATCAATATCTCTTAAAAGACACTTTATGACTTATAAGTGCAACTACCATATATATACAAAGCATTACGATAATAAACTGTAAGAACTATTTTGTGAAAGTATTTCGTTGCTAATGGTTTGCCAAATCGACCAGACAATTGCCCCAGTCGCGGCACTACGGTCATGGTGGAGTGCCCTTGGGCAATGCACATTTTCTAGCCTAGTACTGGTTTGTTTACCCAGGGATCATGAATAATTAAATTTAATTGCCCGCTAAATGACCTTAGCTGTCGATGCGCCATAAAACAATATACATTCATTCATTCATGCATTCCAGATAATTGACTAAACACTAGTAAAGCGTCATACAAAGACCACGTAAAAAACCAAGGTGATTTATTTTTTATAGAACTTTATTTGCCATGTGCATAGATTTGTGATGGCCGCGGTGATTATACGTAACAATACATATGTTATTGGTTAATCTATGTTGGTATATACAGTTTATAATACACATTATATATATGCCAATGATATAAAAAGAACTCCAATTTCTATGGTTTTCCCTATGGTAATTTATTTTAATCCTGTTTAACACCAATTTCAACATCATTTTCAGTTATATAACTTATTCATGATGACTGGATAAACCAGTAATGGGCTATGAAACGTGTCTTGCCAAAGAAACAATCCACCATGACCGCTTTTTCCAATGGTATTTTTTTTTTAATCCCGTTTAACACCAACTTCTAAGGTTTTTCCTATGGTGATTTATTTTAATCCTGTTTAACACCAATTTCAACATCATTTTTAGTTATATAACTTATCCACGCTCACTGGATAAACAAAGCAGAACTGGGCTATGAAACGTGTTTTGTTAAAAAAAACAATCAACCATGAACGCTGCACTTGGGATTGAACTGGGGAATCCCGGTTCTTAATATCCGACGCTAAGAAATGTTGTATCTTTATAAAGGTTTTATAGTTTCAAAAGTGTTATTAAACTTATACATTTACATGATGGGTAGAGGATGCTAAAAAAAACAAAGACAAAAAGACAAACGAAAACATAAAATAAAATGTTCAAACATAAAATAAAATACATGTATTTTTCTGTTAGTAATATCAAGGGACATAGATATACTACGTTCCTGGCTGGTTATATGTATATAAATCTATATTTGAATGTAAGAGTGGAGTGTTAACTGTACCGTCAGTCAACACGCAAGAACGAAGGAAACACACACCAATACAACAACATTACGTGCCAACGCGACAAATAAGGCATTTGGCGTGCGGGCTGCAAATAAGGCAAATACAGATTTTCGTCTTGTTGTCGTGTTTTGGACCATCGGCACGCCAGACGACTTATCTGTCTTGATTTATTGCATCTATTGTCTTTTGTCATTTATTTCTGTCGTTCTTGCATCATATTGCTTACTTGAACAGGTACATATATGGTCTTTGTTTGGGCTTTGCCGTTCTCCAAATGAGTAAGGACGCTTTTTTACGAATGGATATCTAGCAAACGGGAAAGTTTCTGAAAATACTTCGCGGACGAGGACTTGTTTATTGGATGAACCAAAGGTTTATCAATTACATTATTGTGGTGCGAAACAAGGCTTTTCCTACCGAAAACCCCTTACCGGACGTATTAGCATTTTGAGATAAGTATAAATGTACCGTTTGCAAATATTACGGGAACACTACCTTGTTTTATTAAATGTGTCGAAAACAATGACGAAATGATCTTGTGCTATTGATATAATTATGTTGTATACCGACAGCTTTAACTTCAGGGGCAAACGACTTGGAATACGTCTCAACTTATTTCAAGCACGCTTACATATAAGAAATGTAGATAGATATATGTTGTTTACTTCAACTAAACAACATATAACTAGTATGGAAATCAAATTAATGCACATGACACATTCAAACATTCGCGCAATCAATCACTCGCACACTCATAATTTATATATATATATATATGTGCGGATAACGCTGACAAAACACATGTTTTGTCATGCAGTAACTTATTTTCTCTACGTGACATAGTACGTCACAGTTTTTTCGCTTCCTATTATAGCTGACTTTAAGCCACAATTGTGAACAATGCGGGCCAAGATAAGCCTGAATATTCGCGCAGCAGAATCTTGGATAACACTATTCGCGTAAAGTTTTGTCCCGGATCAGCGTAAGCATGCCGCGGAGGCTAAACCGGACAGACACTTTTCGTCTCCTGTGGATTTTCAGTTTCAGGAATCATTACTCTATACATCTATCCCACTGAGACGGAACGTGCCGGCCCGGATCAGTCTGTGCGGACTGCGCAGGCTGTTCTGTGTCGATACACTAAGCAGAGGCCATAATGTTGGATTTCTCGCGGAACGGCTAAAGTGTCGACAGTCCTCATTCGACGACCTGTGTTTAACTCGTTCACGGCCGATTTTCACCATGTCGACTCTTCCACGTTGAAGATTGGACCATTCCATTTTTCGTTTAACGTAACATTCGGTAAAGTTTAATGTCTAAGTGTGTAGAAAATGCAGATTTCAGGAGAGACAGCTCGTTACGGGCTGTCTCAGCGGAATCTGCATTATTTAAAAAAGCCTTTTTATTGCCTTTTGCAGCGAAAGGGTCTAACCTACTTAACACAAGAAACGCAGTTTATAGTTTTCGCTGACCATAGGTCAATGGCTGAAAGCTCCACTAGATATATGAACTTAGCCTTGAAGTAAACGGACAACACATTAACCTTCAGAAATAGGCTGTAATGTCCTAGAAGTTGACATAGATACTTCGGCCATCTAAATTTGATTGTCGAATTTTACGGACTTACGCCTCAGTAAATTAATACAAATTACCTTTAAAGATGTAGAATCTGTTTCTATCCTTGTCGCTCGGAATAACATTAGATATATTTACGAACTTGAGCCTCAGTAAATAATTGCAAAATTAACTATAAAATTGTAGAATTTGGTTCCCTTCTTGTCGCCTAGAATAACAGTACATGTGTCATTCACTTGAGCCTCAGTACGTTCATGTAAAATGCCTATGACGTTGTAGAATCTGGTTCCCTCAAACGAAAGGTAGATATGTTACGGACTTGGGTCTCAGTACGTTCATGCAAAATGCCTATAACATTGTAGAATCTGGTTTTTCCTCAGACGAATAGTAGATATAGTACGGACTCGAGTCTCAGCAAGTTCATGTAAAATGCCTATAAAGTTGTAAAATCTGGTTCCCTCACAAAGGCAGTAAATGTATTGCGGACTTGAGCCTCAGTAAATTCATGTAACATGCCTATACCGTTGTAGAGTCTGGTTCCCTCCTTGTCGCACGGAATAACAGTACATGTATCATTGACATGAGCCTCAGTTAGTTCATGCAAAAAGCCTATAATTTGGTAGAATCTGGTACCCTCAAACGAATAGTAGATACATGTATATATATAGGACTTGAGCCTCAGTAAACTCATGCAAAGTACATTTTTAAAATGTACAATCTGGTTTCTCTCCTTGTCTCCCGGAATAACAGAAGAGGTATTAACCTACATCTGATGTAGACCAACTTGTAGTAATGCAGTGTGATTGGTGGTGGCAAACTATTGCTACTATGACGCAATAACAGTAATCTAAGTAATGCCTTGCTATCATTCGCTAACGCGAAATGTAACTGAGGTCACCGATGCTTCATTCAAATCAAAAGTCACTGTGACCTGCGTCATTCGTCTTTCACCAATGGGTTGTTTACCAGTCCATGTGGAAAAACAGCCAATTGCTTGGAAAGTATGTTGTGTGGTGTACTGGTGTGGGAAAACCAGGAAACGCATGAGTAGATGAACTGGACGCCTTGATATAAAAATTGTTGAAAACGGCGTTAAACTCTAATCAATCAATCAATCAATCATCCAAAACAGTAACGATATCATATGAATGCCTATGCGTTCATTTATTGTTTACGTTCGCAAACAGCAGCGAATCCACTAGCCAAGTAGCAACATTTCACTTGTGGTACTAATCATTACAATCAGTCTGCCATCCAATTGATACACTTAACACAAGGACGGCAAACATTTGCTTACAGAAACCAATCACACGATCAGAGCACATTTCTAACGATTGTATTACGATAATTGATCTGATATTAATGCACTCGTCAACGCTAATGGTTTTTACACTGGTATATAACATGAATTAGTTAAATAATATATCATCGTTAAGATCTAATTATGAAAAGTTAATTGAATAATCAATTTAGACATCAAATCATCTCCACTGACTGACAATATTCAAAAATTGTAGAAACGGTATGTTTGTGAATGGCCTTCGAACTCGTCGTGGCCGAGTAGTTATCGGCGGGGATTGGGTAACGGACGCCTGGGTTCGATTCACGCTCATACTGGTCACGGTGAAGTGCCATAGGACAATGTACATTTCCTTGACTAGTAATGAGTGGTCTATCCTGGCATTATTATTTAGTGAACTGTCGGTGGTCTAGTACTGGCATTATTAATTAGTAAACTGTCGCCATGATATAAGTGTAATAATGTAGTTTATAAGCGAAACCTGAATAAACCAAATCGTCGCTGGCATCATAAATTGCGTTAAATTTATCCTTGTCATACAGTATGCACTTTTTTAGTGAGCAGGCATGAGCGGTGCCCTTCAAAAACTAACCGTAAGGCAATTGCGACCAGTGTTTATCAAGATCAGTCAGCGCGTTATACATGTTGGATCAGACTCTGTACGGTTCGCCAATCAACCATAGGAGGTTTAAATAAACGTCTGTTTAGCAATATCCATTTAGATCCTTCGTGCAGGTCTTTTCAAAGGCGTGCAACAATTACTTTAAGATTGGGTTCAAATGTTGTCTCGTGCCCGCGCATCATAGGAGGCGACCCGCCTACGTTAAACCAATCTCCTATCGCAGAGTGACCGTTCCTTACACTGACTATCATCTCTGCAACAGGCTGAATAATCAAGATTCTTGACGAAACATGATAACTGTATTTTAATTGACTTAGTTGTCACTGATGTAAGCACTAACCTTTTACACTTGTGACAGGATCTTTTTCCTTACTTTTCTTTTACTTTCTAATGGCCCTGTCACACTACAACGTATGGACTTAACGTATGCCGAACGAATGATTTTTTTTTGAAAAAGTGTCCATACGCCGGCATACGTCGACCCGGGTACCTAAAAATCAAATTTGTTGTGGATTGGTCGCATACATAACGTATACACAACGAATCTAACGTATACAGAACGTATGTCCAACGTATGTCCAACGTATGTATAGCGTATCTTTAACTTATACATAACTTATGGGAGCGTATCTGGGCGTATTTTCAACGAGTGTCTGACGTTCTCGACGAATGTCCAGCGTATGGGTAGCCTATGAGTAGCGCATGCACAACGTGCTTGGTGTGTCTAACACTCACGTGACATAACAGTACAAATACCTCGCCGCTTTTTAGGAATTTCCTCATTCAGTCAGCATCTACGTACCATGCCACCCAAACGGTCTAAGGCACTTTCCAGAGGGAGAGGGAGAGGGAAACTCAGTATGCATCAACCTTCCAAACCATCACCACCACCTGAAGAACAGCAAGACCAGCTTGATCAGCATGTCCAGTCAAACCAGCCTGACCAGTGCAACCAACATGCCAATGACTCTCCTCCTACCAGCCGATCGCAATCGAGAGAACCTCGCTCACCGACTCCTCCATCCCGTGAAGGCTCTGTCGATTCTGTTGCCTCCAACTCCACCAGCCAGCCTAATCAGCTGCAGGCAAAGAAGAGGGCTAAGAAGATTGTTTTTTCACTCAACGCAGAACAGGAGGAGAGTATGCTGGAGTTCTTGCAAGTACATCCAATGATCTGGGACTGCAAATTAAGTGGGTACAGGCGAACTGACATTAAGGCCAAGCTTTGGGAAGACCAGGGTGCTAGTATGGAACCACCAATAAAATGTAAGTACAACATTTGATACATATTTTTTCTTGAATATTTAACCTTTTCACATTCAAAATGAATACTAGTATTGTGTTTATGTAAAATGTGCCTACGAGTATGTTGAGAAATGTGTCGTTATGTTGAAACATGTAAATGTAGACTAAGAAATTAATTTGCGACCAACATGGACTTGCCTAATTTGGCATCGTAATTGTTAATGTTTTCATTGGACTCATATCAATCCCTATTTGTATTTTCAGCTCAACATCTTCAAGGATGGTTCAAGTCACTCCGGGATACACATACCAGGCTGCACAAGAAGAAGAGTGATTCTGGAGTTGTGGATACCGGATCCTCATCAGATTATGCAAAACCATGCATGCTTTGACGATGAGCTTGACGGTGGAAGGGTCATGCTGCATTGTAGTCAGTAGAATCTGGAATCGGTTTGCCAGGATACCGAAGGCATTCTCTACTACTCTTCTGCTTCGAGAAAGCCTGTAGTTGAAGATCCTTTCATCGTTTGTCAAACCCCGGTGACCGTACGGTTTCATCATGGTCGTTCGGAGGGCGAAGGCATCGTCGCCGATGAAGAAGTAGGGCACATCCTGGGTGTCGTTGGGGAGAGGTTCTGGGTCCGGGAAACCTATGGTACCAGCTTCAGCGCATTCCTTCAGCTCACAGTCATTGTAAATCTGAGCGTCTGATGCTGATCCCATACCACCGACATCTGCCCAGATGAATTTGTAGTCTGCATCTACAAGCGCCATAAGTACAATGGAGTAGAATCCTTTGTAGTTGTAGTACATGGATCCACTCTTTGGAGGACTCCGGCAGGCAACATGCTTCCCATCAAGTGCTCCACATGTATGAGGCAAGTTCCATTTTTGAAAAAACTGGTCAGCAATGGCACGCCATCCATCAGAATGGGTGGGGCAATTCATCACCTCGCTAAGGTATTCATCAATGATGGCCTGACAGACTTCTCGGACGAGGAGTGACTGCGTGTTGTGAGGTACTCTCCACCCGAACTTCATCGATGCATACTTGCTCCCACAGGCAAGGTGACGCAGAGTCAGGGCAAGCTTCATGCCAGGCTCGATGGGTTCCCTGTAACTAGTATGTCCTTTGGTTATCCGGGGACCCACTCTGGTTAGCAGTTCGTCAAACATTTCTGGAGGCATACGCATGAAGTTGTGGAAGGATGCCCTGTCCTCGTTACGGAGTTCCACAAGAAGCTGGTCATATATGCCAAACTGACGTCGTCTACCGATCCATGGTCTGATCCAGAACCTCCTCCTTCTAGCTCTATGCCTCCTCCTTTTAATAATGGCACGGACCTGTGCGAGTTCTAATTGATTGATGTCATGCTGATGTTGGAGAACGGCTAGTTGGTATGTATCCATCCTCTCTGGTTGAACTGCTCAATGGTAGTACCGATTGAGTTACACATGGACCCTATATATATACACTATATTGTTGTAACATATGTGTTGGCTATAAACACGCAAGTTGTTGTTGTTGTTATATACCCCGCCTGTAAAACGCTCATTGTACGCCAAAGGAACGCTAGCTATACGGTAGATATACGTTACATACGTTACTCAATCGCCTAGCATACGTACAATACGTTTGAATACGTCAATACACGTTTCAAATACGCCAACATACGTTATAAACACGTTAGAAATACGTTAGAAATAAGTTACTCAATCGTTGTCAATAAGTTAGCTGTACGATACACCCTCCGCTGACGTATGCCTAACATACCAGCAACGTACCTCTAGCGAGTTTCAACGTATGTCTAACGTACCTCCAACGTATCTATAACGTATGCTTAACCTATGAAATATACGTTGTCATACGCTCAAAAGTTTTGAACATACCCAAAACATTTTTTTTTGTCTCGGCGTTCATGAACGTATGACAGCGTATGACAGCGTGCTGATAACGAACACCTAACGTACCCCTAACCTATATCAACGTACACCAACGTATTGGCAAAAAATCTCATACGCTGGCATACGTTAAGGCCATACGTTGTAGTGTGACAGGGCCATAAAGTATTTATTTAGCAAAAAGCTACGGACTACTTTTCGGTAGTTTTACAAATTTAAAGATTAATACATCTGTTATGTAGGTCACCTATATAAAAAGTCACGTGAAACCCGAAAGTAGCTCGAGCCTGTGACAGAGGTAAATGTAATAAACCGATAGTGTCAGAGAGTGGCGTTACACTCGGGTTAACAAAGGGACACTATATAACAATATATTGTAATATAGTGTCCCTGGGTTAACTTAACTTCGGTGATCGTTTTTTTTTGGGGGGGGGGGGGGGGGGGGGGTTACGCCGTTTACAACATTATTTCAGTAACATAAGGGCGACAGTTCACTTATTCATGATCCGTTGGTTAACATTGCCTTGGAAAAGTGCCTTGCCCATTGGCAATCCACCATGACCGTTGTGCCGCGACCGCGACTGGGGATCGAACGTTAGACGCCCGGTTTTCTAATGCTCAGACGCTAACAAATCGACCACGGCGGATTCCTGTGTGTTAACTTACGTCTTTTCTTATACGTATATATATAGGATCGGACGAGAAACGGTGTATCCCACGTGACATGGCCGTAGACACTACATTATATGGTGAGTCTTTGTGGAGATTAATGATCGTGAAATGAAAGAAATAGTTCAGATTCGGTCAATCTGGATGTAACACATAGCCTAAAAAAACTTGGCGTCCGGGATTAAACAACAGTTCACCATTAATAAAGTTTGTCTCCAAGTGGTCACCCCTGATACAATAATATCATTGTCATTAAAGAACATGACCCCCATACAGTATATGAGCCGTCCCACGAGGAAAGCCAACAGTGTGTACTCTGCGTAAAGTATCGAACCAGATCAGTCTTATATTGCCGCGCAGGCTTACCCGGATATACTCTTTTCGCCTCCTGTGGATTTTCTGCTTCAGGAATCATTACTCTATTCCTATATTCTCCCGAGACGGAATGTATAGGCCCGACCCGAATTAGCCTGCGCTGACTACACATGGTGATCTGAGTCGATACATAACGCATGGCCCATAATGTTGGTTTTCTCGTGGAAAGGTTCTTATTCGTTTCTTATTCATAGGAGATTCATAAAGTGCATGTCAAGTTAATTAATTTGTTTACACTTAAATATTTTTGTTATAAAACCGTCTGAACCGGGCCCCGTTTGCTCAATTGGTAGCGACGTGGGCTTTCAATCCAGGGATGTGAGTTCGAACCACAGCTCGACAAACATTATTTCCAACGTTTGACAAAAGTCAATGCGACACGCGTCATTTATCTTCCAACAATGGACTCACGGACTATATGTGGTAAATCAGCCAGTTGCTTGGAAGAACTGTGGTTTGGAGAAATGGGATGAACTAGCCAGGAAAAAATATCAGTCGGTGAACTGACCGCCATGATATGACGGAAACATTGTTGAAAGCGGCTTTAAACCCCAACCAATCAATCAATCAATGTATTGTCCTGGTAAGGGATTAGTAATATATTGCTTAAAGTGAAGAAGGCGATGGTGTTGTGTGATAATATAGACTGGTTTAAAGTAAGTTTACTCGCTCATATTCGTAGCTAACGGATCAGTATGATAGCTAACTAAATAACTCTATTTGAGCCGTCTCGCGAAAAAACCAACATTAAGGTCTCTGCTTAATGTATCGATCCAGATCAGTCTGCGCATTCCGCACAGGCTAATCCGGGCTAACACATTCCGTCTCAGGAAGATAGAGGTATAGATTAATGATTCCTGAAACAGAAAATTCACATAAGGCGAACAGTGTCTGTCCGGGTTTGCCTGCACGGCATGCTTAGGCTAATCCACAATGTTGGTTTTCTTGCGGGACGGCTCATTTCTTATATATAACAAGAAATATCTTTAAAGATGATAAACGGTGATCAATATGAGAAAACACTAAGAAATGGAACACGCAATAATCTATGTGTTTACCAAAGGCTAATCGGCCATCTCCATGCAGCTTCAGTTTCAATAAATAAATGATCAAGGCCCAAGAATACGTCACATGACTGGAGATTAAGCGGCTTCCAAGATAAATAACTGAAAACTTATCATATTTCAAAAATAATTAAATTTTGCTCTTAAATATTAGATTTCATACGTTTTAACTGATTTTTTTATATGAACTTTATTTCTTAAGGAAAACAATTAAAAGTTAGTATGCAGAACATTTCATTTTAAAACTTCATCTTATTAGTGCCTCTAGAAGGATCGCCATCTTAACTATGAACCAATCTAAACGTTCCATTTCCTTTATTTCTTCGACATTATTCATTAAATACAACATTTGATTGGTCCACAATCTAGATCATTTGTTTAACATCTAGGTCAAAACTGAAGTTAAACAGCTATCGCCGAAAAAAGGACAGTATCAAAGGTTATTTATAGAATCAAATATAATTGTATGTCAGCTGTCCCGTGAAATAACCAATCAGCCTTTCCGACAGATGTTTGTCCGACTCAACATGCGCAATCGGGTAAGGAGACCAAGACTCTGTTGGCTTACAGAAAGCTCCTAGAAAATTCCCACAAATATTGTTAAATTGGATCAGCACAAAGAGAATGATAATGATAAATAATTATTTTCTCTGAATGAGACAAATAATGATTTGGTGCTTACTCAGTAACGATATAACTCTATCATGCACTGAAATAAACATTTATCTTTGATGTATTGTATTTCCGGGGATAAAATATTGCGCAAATATAATAAAAGTGTATTAATTGCTTATGTCAGAAAGCAATTTTATTTCTGAGGTCTATTTCACCCTTTGCCATCCATGTTCGACTTGCGTCTTTAGAATGGGATTTTTGAATACAATGCCGGAACAGGAGAACAAACTATTAGTATATTTTATTATCAACAATGTCTCATTTTCTTACAGCGTTTTCTACTTACTTTGTCTCATAAATAAACGCCGATATATCTATGCTTTATATTACGTTTTTAGGATTGTTTCAATTTGTTTATTATCAACAATGTCTCATTTTCTTACAGCGTTTTCTACTTACTTTGTCTCATAAATAAACGCTGATATATCCATACTTTCTATTACGTTCTTAGGATTTTTTTCAATTTGTAAAAGTCTCAAGATAACAAAGATATTTCAGATAATGTGTAACCATTTTTCTGATGCAGACGTTTATTCATTATCGATATCTCGAAAAGGTAAACAAAAACAACACAGCAATGCTGAACAATTACTCCTTTTTACAGAATATATAACTCCCATCACAAAAAGGATATATCTACATCATCCAATTGTACAGGTGCTAAAATTTTTAGCTTCGAACTTTTCAAATCTAAAGAATTTTGAAAAAAAGAGTTTATCAGCTAATTGATGATGTACAATACGAATAAAAGCTTCTGATGTGTATTTTGTTATTTTTACTGCTTGTACATGATTGCAAATAAAATATTTTGTATTGTATTGTATTGTATTGTATTGTATTGTATTGTATACTAGCCGTACTCTAGGAAAATCAAACTTATGGCACGTGTGACCATTCTAGATTAAGATTGACGTATGCGTTCACACAGTTTGGTCCGTTTATGCACTTGAAGACATAGTACTACAAAATTGTGTCCATTTCGACAAGATTACACGGACACTCAAGTACATCTATAAATATATTGAGCCGTTCCGTGAGAAAACCAACATTGTGGACTCAGCCGAAGCATGCCGTGCAGGCTGACCCGGACAGACGATTTTCGCCTCCTGTGTATTACCTGTTTCAGGAATCATTACTCTATACCTTTACCCCCTTGAGACGGAATGTGTCGGCCCGGATTAGCCTGCGTGGACTGCGCAGGCTGATCTGGGTCGATACATTACGCAGAGTCCATAATGTTGGTTTTCTCATGGAACGGCTCATATATATATATATATTACTCTTTATTTACTCTGGTCGAAAGTACGCTGCAGTAGGTTTTCCTACATCACGGCTCTCTTATTAGAAATCGACAGAAGTTCTAAGGTGCACTCATTGACATTGCAACATCCGGATTACAGAGTTACTTACACAATCGCACTCTGTTCAACCAGCTTGGATCTGCACCAATTGTCGTCTATACAATCTCGTTAGGCGGTTTGTTTTCGTTGATTGTTTTGCGACCTGCTACGGTTACTGTTACGTTCGACAAATGTGATAGTGTCATCCTTAATGTAATGCTTCTATAACTGAACATAACAGAACTTTATTCAAGAATATTGACTTGAACGCATATGGTTCATCGTCAAAATACAACATATTTAAACATACATGAGTATGGACATACAAATTAAATGAAGATAAATATACAGTTTTCAACACTCTCTTTTCATGAAAATATAAAATAGACACATATATTTAGATAAATAACACAAAATAGGATAATACATATTTAGATAAATATCAAGTTTTCAACACTCTCTTTTGATGAAAATTTAAATAGACACATATAACATCTACAGTATAGAATAATACACAGATATATATATATATATTATATAGAATAATATACAGATACTGAAAATACTTTTTTGCGGAAATAATGCATGATAATGCATGTAATTTCTTCTTATACAATAACATTGTTTAATCTATTATTTCTTTCATCATTAGCTTTTATGTAGTATATTCTAACTGAAACGATCTCGGTTTGTGTATAACGTTCATTTAGATGAAGCACATATAAAGATCAAGAGTAAAGTTGCAAGTCAATATTAATTTATGGATTGATTGATTGATTGGGGTTAAACGGTTTGTGTATAACGTTCATTTAGATGAAGCACATATAAAGATCAAGAGTAAAGTTGCAAGTCAATATTAATTTATGGATTGATTGATTGATTGGGGTTAAACGGTTTGTGTATAACGTTCATTTAGATGAAGCACATATAAAGACCAAGAGTAAAGTCACAAGTCAATATTAATTGATTTATTTAATTGATTGATTGATTGGGGTTAAACGGTTTGTGTATAACGTTCATTTAGATGAAGCACATATAAAGACCAAGAGTAAAGTCACAAGTCAATATTAATTGATTGATTTAATTGATTGATTGATTGGGGTTAAACGGTTTGTGTATACGTTCATTTAAATGAAGCAACTATAAAGATCAAGAGTAAAGTCATAAGTCAGTATTGATTGATCGATTTAATTGATTGATTGGGGTTAAACGCTGTTATCAACAATTGTTCAGTCATATCACGGCGGCAAGTTCAACAGCTCATGTGTTTCTTTTATATCTCACACCAGTACTCCACGCAACAGTCTGTATAAGCAACTGGCTGCTTTTCTATAAACAAGTCAAGAACACGTAATTACTTAAATACTATGTTGATCCCCCATTTCGCCTTTAATTTTAAATTTGCATTAAATGTCACTATACGTCAACAAAGATACCACCCGAACAGCATAATTATCTTGTGACGTACATTTGTATAGAGTTTGCGGATTCAAAGCATGGCAAAAGTATTTTGGTATGTTCATTGTATCTGTAGGTAAATCTATGACCCCTTGCATGTCAAAGATAACAAAGCGTAGCCTAGGAAGTAAGGGGAAAGTTATTAAATACCCATTACCTGTGTCTTCAGTTTTGTAATAACGGTAGAAGACATACGTATTTTGTATCTTGCTGTTTCTTAAATTATTTAGTACAATTTATTTATTCATAAAGGTTTTTTTTTTCAAACATAGAAAAGAGGGTTTTTTAACAATAATAATGTTGGTTGCTCCCTTTACGATTACGTCACCCCATGGTACAAAATTAAAACCTATCCCATACTGACGCCGCGCTTCCATGCGGCGTCAATAAGATATAATGATGTATGTTCTGAAGGGTTTATAACAAGAGTGAAACTGTTCGTTCAATTAGTTTGAATATCGAAACTGTCCACTGCGTTTTTCGGTGTTCGGGAGTAGTTGTTGATGTTGTATCTAAGAATCGAGGGGGGCATGAAGGTTACAATAACACCAAAACAAATCCTTCTTTGTTTCCATGTAAATCGACCAGTTTCAGACCTCAATTTTCACACTTTCTAAGTGTTTCCAAACAATGTAAAATTCGCATTTTGCATGTCAGGGGTTAAACAATTACTTAAAATGTTAAACTCATACTCCGTAATGTGTTGGTGATTGAGATTATTAACCAATCAGATCAGAGCATTTTATTCAGCCAACTAATCATGTGTTAACCTTTTCCCACATGCAGACGCATTTTGACGCAATAGCAGCAGACGACTTTTGAAAACATTGTGGCCAAAGCTGAAATTGCTCAAGATGAGCAATTTCTCCTTTAGCCACAACTTAAATGTCCCCGGACATGCACGGGGTTCTACCTTTTCAAATTTATTTAACGATTAAGCTATATTTTATGGTGATTTTTCAGGTTTTTGTAACTATGTTTTTTCTAAGTCGTCTGCTGCAGATTTGTTGTATGTGGGAAAGGGTTATAAAAGACAGACGGTGACAGTTGAAAGAAGGTTGATTATGTTTATGTGTCATTTGTGTTCGTTAATTGAACCGTTCATCTTGTAGACATAATGGCTTATTCGCCTTTCGGCAGACTTGTGTACGATTTTCCGTAGAACTTCTAAAGGTCTATGGATAATTGAATCTACGTAAATCAGAAAAGATGAATCGGACTTTCAAACGATCGACTGAATCTATCTACGTTTCTCGAATACTTGTTTATCACTTTTTCTTGCTAATGTGTTTGTTTTTCAATATTCTAGTTATTTATTGGGTTGTACTTGAATCAACCCAATTAGATATTATTTTATATTTTAATTTGTTGGATGTTGTTATCTTCCGATAATTGCGCCTGATCACAGTCAAAACTGACCTTTTAAGCTGGACATAAAGTAGAAAAACGGATGTGAAGTGCTGTCTGATCAAGGTTATTTCTGTTCGCCGCATAGTCAATCAAACATCTTTAGAGTTGCTGGAGACGTGTTATAGTAAGATACAGAAAAAGATATTTTGATATTTCCTAGAATGTAACTTGATTTGAATCTTCAATAATTATGAGCTACCCAAAATGTCAACTTACCTGTGGCTTTAATTATTAGTGAATCTCATGCAAGATGTATTTTTTTCGAAAGCAAACGTCAAACGACACGATTTCAAGAGCCTTTAATGTACGCATCCACCAGTACTACGTTCAATGGAATTGTTTGATAAACTATAACCAATTCACCAATCAAATAACAGAACTATAACCGATCCACCAATCAAATAACAGAACTATAACCGATCCACCAATCCAATTACCGAACTATAACCATTCATTCAATCAAATTACAGACCTATAACCATTCCACCAATTAAATTACAGAACTATAACCATTCCACCAATCAAACTACAGAACCATAACCATTCCATCAGTCAAATAACATGACCATAACCATTCCACCAATCAAATTACAGAACAATAACCATTACATCAATCAAATAACAGAACCAAAGCCATTCCACCAATCAAATAACAGAACAATAACCATTACACCAATAAAATTACAGAACCATAACCATTCAACCAATTAAATAACATAACCATAACCATTTCACCAATCAGATTACAAATACATAACCATTCCGCCAATCAAATTACAGTACTTTAACCATTTCACCAAACAGATTACAGAACTATAACCATTCATCCAATCAAATAACAGAACAATAACCATTCCACCAATAAAATTACAGAACCATAACCATTCAATCAATTAAATAACAGAACTACAACCATTCCACCAAGAAAATTACAAAACTATAACCATTCCCCCAATTAAATAACAGAACATAAACCATTCCACCAATCAGATTACAGAACTATAACCATATATCCAATTAAATAACATAACTATAACCATTCCACCAATTAAAAAACATAACTATAACCATTCTCCCAATCAAATTATAGAAGTATAACCCCGATTTCGCCAATCCAATTACAATACTATAACCATTCCGCCAATCAAATAACAGAACTATAACCATTTCACCAATCAACCAATCCAATTACAGAACTAAAACGATTCGATCAATCAAATAACAGAACTATGACCATTTCACCAATTAAATTACAGAACAATAACCATTCCACCAATCAAATTACGGACCTATAACCATTCCAATAAACAAAATAGACCTATAACCATTCCACCAATCAAATTAATAACAGAACTATAACCATTCCACCAATCAAATAACAGAACTATAACCATTCCACCAATCAAATAACAGAACTATAACCATTCCACCAATCAAATTACAGAACTATAACCATTCCACCAATATAATTACAGAACTATAACTATTTTACTAATCAAATCACAGAACTATAACCATTCCACCAATCAAATTACAAAACTATAACCATTGCACCAATCAAATTACAGAACTATAACCATTGCACCAATCAAATAAATTACAGAACTATAATCATTCAACAAATCAAATTACAGCTTTTTCAATTATGGCACAAACCGTTATAAACCGTGAGCTACCAATCTGTGGACGTAGATTTACGAGTCAAGCCAAGTCAAAAGTTTAATTAACGAAACACATTACAAATGTTTTATAGTCCTTACATGCGGACATACAAACTACATATTATATAACATGAGACAAATATAATAAATGAAAATATTTTTTAGAGACAATGAAGATAGGTAGTTTATATAGGATTAACGTTTAATAAGTCATTTATTTTCGTTTATTGGACAGATTTTGGGAAAAGTAGAACTTGGTCAAAACGAGCAATTTCGTCTCTTTCTCACATTCTTTACAATCAATATATTACAACTACTTATATTTGTTGAACAGGGATTTTAAACATAGGGCAACATTTTCAAAATGGAGAAAGTGTTAAAACTTACGGAGTGAACTCACTACTGGCCATCTTCACAATGCAATTAAAGCAGGCAAATAATGAAACTCAGTTGAATATTGTACCATAAGCTTTTGTTTGATATTATTTCTATGATATAACATACTAATTTACAACTTTGATGGTAATGTATTGCTCGTTGAAGTTTTTCGGCGATACCTGATTAACCTCAGTTTTGACCTAGATGTTAAAGAAATGATCTAGATTGTAGACCAATCAAATGCTGTATTTAATGAATAATGTCGAAGAAGTAAAGGAAATGAAACGTTTTGATTGGCTCATAGTTAAGTTGGCGAAAGTTTACAACACGTGCTTTGATGGTAATGTATTACTCGTTGGATTTGTTTTCTTTCTTATCCTTATTTCTTTAACCGTTTCCAACATACGAGCCCCGGTAGCTCAGTCGGTAGCGACGCGGGCTGTCAATCCAAGGGGTTATGAGTTCGAATATCAGCTCGCCCAACATTATTTCCTGTGACATGCGTCATTCGTCTTTTACCAATAGGCTGTTAAACAGTCTATGTAAAAAAAAGCAGCCAGTTGCTTGGAAAGTATGTTGTATGGTGTACTGGTGTGAGCAAACCAGGAAACGCATAAATAGGTGAACTGGTCGCCGTGATGTGAATGAAAGATTGTTGAAAACGGCGCTAAACCCTAATTAATCAACAAACAAGGAGCCGGCAGCAGACGACAGAAAACATATCGGCAAATAACGCAAAAAATCGCCATTCCATTATTAAATTATTGATATAACAATATTGTTGAAAAAGGTGAAATCGCTCTTCATTTGTTTCTGCATGTCTATTGAATACAAGATACTAACTTTGGATGGATTGATCGTTTGATGCTTTATGTCGTTTAGGGTTAGTTACTAGTTGTACTGGTCCATTTATCCTGACAACAGCCAGTCTAACCCCACAACCCTGAGTACTGGTTAAGTCTCCAGGAAGCAGACACCGAGCGTGATTAATATAAGCTGATGGCTTGTTTCGCAATCGTTGTAAAATAAATAAGTTTAATTAAACAACCCTGAGTTTGGTCTACATTGTTTCAAAGTGTTGATAAAAGTCTAGTATAGTATGACAAACAAATGTTGTTTAAAGTCGCATATTGTTAAAGAAAAAAGTGTTAAGCATTCATCATTTGAAAAACAACCTTTTGTTTTTCGGTGATTTTCATTATTTTCACACTAATGCAAACGAAAGAATCGAGCCTTTTCTACCGATGATTTTTAGAAACATTGCGGGGATAAAATTGTTCTCGTTTTCCAGCATTATTTGCATAACTTTTAAAAATACTCACCTCTCCACATTACCAGATGTAATATTCTATCCTCTGTATGTTTCCAAGGGAAACAGCTCCTCTAATATTAGTTTGACTTTTTACATGCATTTTACCTGTTTATGTGCTTTACTCTTTCACTGCCGAAAGGTCGACTCTTCCATGTTGAAAATTGGACCACTCCATTTCGCTTCCAAAAGGAAAGTTGGTAAATGTTAATGTCTTAGAGGCAAACAATGCAGATTTAGGTGAGACAGCTCGTTGTGAAATTTTTCATTTAAATTTTTTATTTTTTTTGCCAAAAACTTTGAAGACGTCTGCTGCAGTTATGTTGTATGTGGGAAAGGGGTTAAAAAAGGGTTTGGAATTCGTGATAACAGCATAAAAACAAATAAATTAAGAAGTGATGCTTTTTATGTTGACAGCCTATGACATGACTGCAGGGGTTGAATGTGATAGACTTGTGCACCTCATTAGGGAAATATTACTGAGATATATATGAGTCGTTCCACGAGAAAACCAACATTATGGACTCCGCGTAATGTATATATCGACCCGGTCCGCGCAGGCTCATCCGGACCGACACATTCCGTCTCAGGGGGATAGAGGCATAGAATAATGATTCCTGAAACAGAAAATCCACAGGAGGCGAAAGGTGTCTGTCCGGGTTAGCCTGCGCGGCATGCTTAGGCTGATCCGGGGTCGATACTTTACGCAGAGCCCACAATGTTGGTTTTCTCGTAATTCGGCTCATGAAAAACGCATGTTTGGAGGTTTAAATAATTAATGGAAAGTTTTATCACTCTGCAAACGTCTCTAAAATACCTCTATTTGACGTGGAGACTTCACTGATCCGTCGAACCTAAATCGATGGACAGAATATTGGTTAAGACAAAAATATAAATACTATTAAAATCGGACTCCAAAAAATAGGTAAGAAGAAGAACGGAATATGCAATGCCAGAAGAATAGGACATATAACTCCAAACTCCAAACATACGCGCTTTTCCAATTTCTCTATCGTCTGTCCGATACTCATAGGATAGACAAAATATAGTAATGTAGACTTGTGCACTGGCTTAACCCTTTCCTTCATACGACACTGAATTCTGCAGCAGACGACGTTGAACATATTTTGTCAAAAAATAATAAATCTCTATAATTGAATGGATAACCTATGACTAAAAGTGGAAAACATCGTGGCAAAAATATGTTTTTTGTCACTATGTTTTCAAAAAGCCTTCTTCTGCAGAGGCGTCGAAAGCGTCTATATGAGGAAAAGGGTTAAACAATTCCATTGTACTTCTAATCTACTTAAACGGTGTTTAGTTGTCTCTGTCGAATGGTTAGTTTAAACTTATTCATTTAACATCGATTCACGAAACAAGCTTTGTCGAATGGTTAGTTTAAACTTATTCATTTAACATCGATTCACGAAACAAGCTTTAAGCTTATAGTAATCACGCTCGATGTCTGCTTCCTGGATACTTAACCAATACTCGCGCCGTTTGTGTGGAAAAATCTTAAAGGCAGAACCCGCTCATCACGGGATTAGAACCCGGGACCTTTGGTACGAGAGGCCGACGCTCTACCTTTGTACCGCTGTCTTCCATGGTTGCCGAGTACAGGATAGCACCGATGTGTAATGTTGTTTCTGTGGTAGAACATTCCATATTACTTCCAACCTGATACGTTAACCCTTTTCCTCATATAGACGCTTTCTGACGCTATTGCAGCAGACGGCTTTTTGAAAACATAGTGACAAAAGAATAAATTGCACAAAACGTGCAATTTCTCCTTTTTGCCACAATGTTTTCCACTTTTTGTCATAGGTTATCCATTCAATTATGGAGATTTTCTAATTTTTTGACAAAAATACGTTTCAAAGTCGTCTTCTGCAGAATTGCCCGTATGAGGGAAAGGGTTAATCTAATTTCCCTGTCGCACGACCGACACGTGTAGGATAGAGTTAATGTGGAATTTCAGCGCGACCCTCATTTAAGGCAATCTTCTATTACCGCGACCACGCTTTACCGCGACTATTACCGCGTTAATCCTTTGAGGTTACAATACACCAACAAAAAAAATCCTTCTTTGTTTCCATGTAAGTGCTGCATTGTCACACTTTCTAAGCGTTTCTTAAGTAGAACACCGTATATCATTGAAAACAGTTACCTCCTAGCTTTAAAACAATCCAAAGATAATGCGGGGTCATGCATTATGCAAGAAAGAACTCACCAGGCGAAAATGGTAACCGTCATTTTGGACCAAATTGGACCCGGACAAAACCGGTGTTTAGTATTCTCTACTTTCACTTTCTAACAAGGTCAAAATACTAAAAGTGATCAAATCAATCATTTCCATTGCATCTTATGCACATTCATAATGCATTTAAACTCAATGTCATATATTCAATACATTTTGAGGATGATATACATGTACACTAATTTCTACGCAAACAAAGTATTTTTTTAGGGACTATAGTACTAGTACAGCAAGTCAGCGGATGTATTTAGCGTAATTTGACCTTGACGCAACCCAAATTTACCGCGACCCTTTTTACCGCGATATCATCTTTTGATGCAACCCTCCTTTACCGCGAAGCGAAAACAGTGTTCATGGATACAATATGGAAACATACTGGGTTAACGAAAAACAAGACCGTCAAATATAGGATAGAGTTAATATTGAATGTTGTACTGACATAGAAAACTCTGTTCTACCTATGTAGATAATATTCTGCTCTCTGTGTCGCGTACCTTTCCTTCTGCTGCAGCGGCGTCAGAAAGCGTCTATATGAGGGAAAGGGTCAAGTAGAATATTTTCCCTTTTCAAACACTTTAAGGAATGCCCTGGTATCGTCACGTTTACAGTCTACACGTTTTGCGATGGCGCATCTAATTGTTCAAGTATGAAAAACCACCACATGTTGTGACACATTTAAGACAAGCCAATTATAAAAGGATATTTTAATGTGTCTAATGATTTTTTTACAATGACAGCTTAACAGTTTTTTGTGTCCCTTATCTTTAATTATTTGTCTCCTGTCGTCATCTTTCTATTCCAATCGGTTTTAGTAACTAGAAGACGACACATAACGATCAATAAAGTGGTCTATATTGGTAATTGTTTATTGTGCCTATAGACGATAATGGTGATCTTTTGTATATTGAACCAAGACTTTACTCCGACCCTCCTTTACCGTGACCTTCCTTTTCCGTGACCCTCCTTTACCGCGACCTTCATTTATCGTGACCTTCCTTTACCGTGACCTACGTTTCCCGTGACCCTCTTTTATCGTGACCTTCCGTTACCGTGACCCTTCTTTACCGCGACATTCCTTTGACACGATCCTTCTTTACCATGACCCTCATTTAGCGCGACCCTCCTTTACTGGCGACCCTCTTTTACCGTAACCCTCTTTGACCGTAACCCTCTTTTACCGTAACCCTCTTTTACCGTAACCCTCTTTTACCGCGATCCTCCTTTACTGGTGACCCTCTTTTACCGTAACCCTCTTTTACCGTAACCCTCTTTTACCGTAACCCTCTTTTACCGTAACCCTCATTTACCGCGACCCTCCTTTACTGCGAACCTCTTTTACCGCGAACCTCTTTTACCGCAACATTCATTAACCGCGACCTACATGTAACGCGACCTTCTTTACCGTGACCTTCCTTTACCGTGACCTTCCTTTACCGTGACCTTCCTTTATCGTGACCTTCGTTTACCATGGCCTTCCTTGGACGCGATCCTCCTTTACCATGACCCTCCTTTACCGCGACCCTCCTTTACTGGAACTCTCTGTTACCGCAACCCTCCTTTACCGTGAATTTCCTTTAACTCAACCCTCCTTTACCGCAACCCTCCTTAACCACGACCTTCCTTTAACTCAACCCTCCTTTACCACGACCTTCCTTTAACTCAACCCTCCTTTACAACGACCTTCCTTTAACTCAACCCTCCTTAACCACGACCTTCCTTTAACTCAACCCTCCTTTACCACGACCTTCCTTTAACTCAACCCTCCTTTACCACGACCTTCCTTTAACTCAACCCTCCTTTACCACGACCTTCCTTTAACTCAACCCTCCTTAACCACGACCTTCCTTTAACTCAACCCTCCTTTACCACGACCTTCCTTTAACTCAACCCTCCTTAACCACGACCTTCCTTTAACTCAACCCTCCTTAACCACGACCTTCCTTTAACTCAACCCTCCTTTACCACGACCTTCCTTTAACTCAACCCTCCTTAACCACGACCTTCCTTTAACTCAACCCTCCTTTACCACGACCTTCCTTTAACTCAACCCTCCTTAACCACGACCTTCCTTTAACTCAACCCTCCTTAACCACGACCTTCCTTTAACTCAACCCTCCTTAACCACGACCTTCCTTTAACTCAACCCTCCTTTACCACGACCTTCCTTTAACTCAACCCTCCTTTACCACGACCTTCCTTTAACTCAACCCTCCTTTACCACGACCTTCCTTTAACTCAACCCTCATTAACCGCGACCCTCCTTTACTGCGACCCTATGTTACCGCAACCCTCATTTACCGTGACCTTCCTTTGACGCAACCCTTCTTAATCGCGACCCTCATTTAAGGCAACCCTCATTTACCGCGACCTTCTTGACCTTCCTTTGACGCGATCCTCATTTGAGGCCACCCTCCTTTACCGCGACAACCCTTACCACGACCATCCTTTAGCGCGACCTTCCTTTACCGTGACCTTCCTTTAACGTGACCTTTGTTTACTATGACCCTCCTTTGACGCAACCCTCCTGCACCGCGAGTCTCATTTCATGCCCCCTCCTTTACCGCGACCACGCTTACCGCGATCATCCTTTCCGCGACTATCCTTTACCACGATCCGCCTTTGATGAAACTATCATTTACAGCGACCTTTCATTTAGTTCTGCAGGAAGCGAAGTCAGTTTTCATGAAATAGATGCTGAAACATACTGGATTCACGCAAAACATGTTTCTGTAGTCTATTAAACAGAGACCACGTAACTTCCATCTTCTAATATCTTATTTATAAATAGTCGTTCGCGTGTGTATGCATATGCATCTCCATATACGATATGCAAACAAATCACGCCACACGAAAATCGAGCTCCTAACCTTTCTGAGGCTTTAGATGAAATGGCGTTTATAAATCTATTTGAAATATACAGATATATAAACAGATCCGTTATGACCATAACAATTCGCTAGTGTATTCACGATCCCTTGAATACTGATTGTAGAACAAAGAAGATCCATATCGGATTGTGCAGATTCGATGGCTAATTTTGGACGTTAATTGTTCCAATGGTTTTATTAGTATGTTTTCTGTTTGACGTAGCTCAAATGCTCAGTCGGCGAGACACATATTTGAATAAGAAGTGAAACCTCTGCTATAATATATGAGCGGTCCCGCGAGAAAACCAACATTATGGCCCCTGCGAAATGTATCGAGCCAGATCAGCCTACGCAGTCCGCGCAGACTGATCCGGACCGACACACTCCGTTGCAGGGGGATAGAGGTATAGAGTAATGATTCCTGAAACAGAAAATCCACAGGAGGTGAAACGTGTCTATCCGGGTTCGCCTGCGCGGAATGCTTAGGCTAATCCGGGTCGATACTTTACGCAGAGTCCACACTGTTGGTTTTCTCGCGGGACAGCTCATATGTTAATGCATGCACAATACATATATCAGAATATAGCATTAGATCATTATGCGCCTTTAACCCCTTTTCACATACAAACGTGTTTTGAAAGATCCGAATATAAACTATCAAAAGGCGACAGAGCCCCGATGATGAGCAGTTCTTAATTATATTTGCAACAATTTTTCGGCGAGACACATATTTGAATAAGAAAGTGAAAACCTATGTTAATGCATGCAAAATACATATATCAGAATATAAAATTAGATCATTATGCGCATTTAACCCTTCTTCACATACAAATATGTTTTGAAAGGTCCGAATATAAACTATTAAAAGGCAACAGAGCCCCGATGATGAGCAGTTCTTAAATACATTTGCAACAATTTTCCAAACCCTGTTCAATGCTTTCCCTTTCATTTTGAGGGCCTGTCACACCTAGCCGATTTGGCTCGCCGGAGCACAAATTTAGCGATTTTCGGGGATCGGTACTAGTTCGGTAGCGCAACGGTATCACATCAATAAGAACGTTAGTACATCATCAGGACATCGTCAGAACATCTGCCAGAAAATTAGCGACGGCAGGCGATGGTATACATTTGTTAACGTTCTCACAAATGTCTGCCGTTGCGCTTCGGAGCGAGCAACGGAACTACAATGGCAGTACTCCGGTATGACTTCGTTAATATCGGTAGATCACCTGGTAGCGCCCCGTTATAGATCGGCGGCTCTCCGGTGGCATCATTGTGTACTGTAATTGTACATATGTGATACCGTAGTCCTACCGATGTATTAACGATGTACTACCGTTCTTAGCGATGTGATACAGCACTACATCGGTATTGCTACAGCCGATTGTGATTTTTCAAGTGCTTTCTCGACGGAGCTTCGCCGAATTTCTCGCCGTTGTTTATTGTGTGCTCCGGTTTAGTCCCGGCGAGGTACATCGGTAGTGTGTGACAGAGCCTTTACAGAGACTTTCCATATGTTCGCCGAGACATGTTCAAAGACCTTTGCCGCAAAAAGTGTTGTATGTGGGGAAAGGTTCAAATCGTTATGTGTACGGCAGTTTTATATGAGAGCGAATAATTTCACTTACTAACGGTAGTCAATCCAAGTTAGTTAAATGTAAGTCTGGAATGTAATAGTTCTAGACTCAGTGATAGTCTTGTTTATTCGACGGTCTGTCTTGAAGACTTGAGTTCGATCCATTAACCCTTTCCCTCATATAGACGTTTTCTGACGCCTCTGCAGCAGACGGCTCTTTGAAAACATAGTGACAAAAGAAGAAATTGCTCAAAACGAGCAATTTCTCCTTTTGACACACAATGTTTTCCACTTTTAGTCATAGGTTATCCAATAAATTATAGAGATTTTCTAGTCGTCTGCTGCAGAAATGTAGTATGAGGGAAAGGGTTAAAGGGATCTAACTTTGATCTAACTAGTTCCGCGGAATATCGATTTGGAAAATTTTGTCCACTCGACTATTTATCTGAATTTACTAAAAATAAATCCCGGGAAAAGAAGCCTATCGTTTGACAGTATTGACCTGAAGCATTTTTTGTTTGTTTCAAGATGTTAATTAGTATTAGTACGCGTTTTTGTTTATGTTTTATTCTATTATATGTGTTAAATTTGGGATCAATTTTCACGAATATACACATAATGGGAAAAGTGCCACACAAAATATTTTTAAATGTAAATTAAATAAAATTAAAACGTCATAACACTATATATCTTTTAACGAAGAACAGGTTCAGGGTCAGGTTAATTTTGACAAACAATACTATAATTTGGCCGATTGTTTAACCCTTTCCCTCATGTATACAACAAATCGGCAGCGGTAGACTTTGAACATATTTTGTCAAAAAATAGAAACTCTCTATAATTGAATGGATAACCTATGACGAAAAGTTGAAAACATTGTGGCAAAAGGAGAAATTGCTCGTTTTGAGCAATTTCTTCTTTTGTCACTATGTTTTCAAAAAGCTGTCTGCTGCAGAGGAGCCATAAAGCGTCTATATGAGGGACATATGTTTTAGCCGAGTAGACTCGTTTATTATCCGGTTTCAGCCTTGTAGACTCGTTTATCATTCGGTTTCAGCCGAGTAAACTCGTTTATCATTCGGTTTCAGCCGAGTAAACTCGTTTATCATTCGGTTTCAGCCGAGTAGACTCGTTTATCATTCGGCTTCAGCCGAGTAGACTCGTTTATCATTTGGTTTCAGCCGAGTAGACTCGTTTATCATTTGGTTTCAGCCGAGTAGACTCGTTTATCATTTGGTTTCAGCCGAGTATACTCGTTTATCATTCGGTGTCAGCCGAGTAGACTCGTTTATCATTCGGTTTCAGCCGAGTATACTCGTTTATCATTCGGTTTCACTACATAGCAAACATACTTACAGTTCTGTCGTGTTTATTGACCGTTCTGCGTCTCTGGTCATTTTATATTAATAAATCGCGGTACATGTTTAATATGGAATGTGAATATTTTTCTTTGTGGACCACGACAACCCACCGGACGGTCACCCCCTTTGTTTAATGATTACGTTTATTCGTTAGCCTTACAAACATCTTTTTGAATATACAGCTATCATGGTTTAACCGAAATTCTTTTGAAAACTACATAAACCAGAATAACGAAATCGATAGACACCATATGACAACCGAAATAATTCAATTACTAGACTTTGAAATTCTTTGGTATAACCAGTCGTGGATTTATAGGTTTAATCTCGCCATCAATTAATACATTTCATATCCATCTCGGGAGCGGGAAATCGCTGGTTCGATCTCCGGCCGGGTCCTAACCAACTACTTTAAAATTGTTGTAATGGTTGGCCTTTTTGGCGCTCAGGGTTGCGGGGTTAGCAGTACGACTGACTGGCTGCTGTCAGGATACACGGACCAGTAGTACTAGTAACTAACCCAGGAAACGCCGTGATATAACTGATTTGTTTTTCACAGCGGCGTAAAATACCAAACAATCAATACAATTCATTTCATATCTTTTCCAGGGTTACTACTCGTCAATATTGACCTAAAAATGACCTTTTGCAAAGATACGAATTGTTATGACCTGCGTGAATATTTTATATAAAAGGTGTTACTTTGATTTATAACTTTACATGACACAAGTATACAATGACAATGTTAATATTTTATTGATATAAGGCCACATGTTGACATCAATAGCACGTTTTCACGCAGCACATGTTACAATTTTAAGAAAATACAATTACGTCACTGTAATATACATATTTGCTTAAAGGTCTGGATCTGGTGGATTTTTCCGGGTAATTCATATAAATGCTACTTAGCCTTGTACGCTATAGAACACCGACCTTAGGAAAACAACGAAAAGCCTATATCAGAATTGCACATCCAACAATGTCAACCAAAAACAAAGAAGATCAATGATACCATGCAATCTTTTAATGTCTTTAATTCTTTCCGACTTACAAGAAATTTGTAGCAGACGACTTTTAAAAACTCTTATGCAAAAGCATTGAGCGTCTCCTACAACATGAGAACAATCGCATCGGAGTAATTCCTCCTTTTGCAACGATGTTTTCCGAAGTCATCTAAATAAGGCAGCGTTAAAGTTTGTCTCCATGAAGGAAGGGGTTTTATTCTAAAACATCTGAAGATTGGCTTTGCGTATGGCGTGGCTAGATGGCTATACACGCGTAAATTAGACTTGTGTCAAGGTTTATTTATAACTGTATGGATAAACGCCGAAGTTTACTGCAGACGGGCATGAACTGGAGCAAGAAGAACTATTTTACATAAACATGGGGCTTATAAATAATAAATATTAACTACGCGGCCATAAATTAGTATGACATATATGACTTTAGCATAAATGTACGTGGTTCATGCTCGGGTAATGAAACGAGCGCGTCATATGATTTATGTCAGTACTTAAAGCTGTTGAACGGCCGGAAAAAATATATAAAAGTCAAAGTTTCAAACTGTTCAAAAGTTGTCTTGAAATATAAGAATCTTAATTCTGGGATAAAATGAGAGTAGTAATTTCATTTTCCAGTACCATAAACATCTAAACTTTCAATTGACAGTTTTTCATCATTTACTGCCGAAATAGTTTTGAACTACTTATTACTTACTTTGTTGTCACTATTAGCCATATTTGCAAAAAGTTTCAACATTTCAAAATTTGATCTCCATCTGAAGTTCAGCACCTTTAACGAATAGTAACCACCGGTTAATCTGCCACTGTATATTTCACGTGACTTCTTTCGTGGGGTGGGGGGTTCGGGCACGGGCCCTATGGGCTACCGCTAAATCCGCCACTATATTTGCCACGCCTTTTCTTTGTTTACCATTAATTTTTCGACGCACGGGGCCCTACACGCCCCCCCCCCCCCCCAGGTTAATCCGCTACTGTATATTTCACGTGACTTCTGTCTTCTTTTTCGAATGTTAATAATTCTTCTTCATATGTGTTTGTTTACCCTCGCCTATCGGCATAAAGCCATATGGCGAGCAGAATGTTAATAATGCTAACAAGCGTCCATATTTGACCTCTCTGCGCTTTAATTTCTAAAGCATTTCTTAAAGTACTCGCGCCTTTAAAAGTGTTTCACTGATGTTCCAACAACATTCAAATGATATTTATGGGGGAGATCCTAACCTTTTAAATGCAGTTTTGTTGAATCCAAGATGAACTATTTTTCTCGCGCAATTTCTTATGCGTTGTTTGGTGCTAACAGCAATTGGCAGGATGCCAACTCCGAAAAAAGAAAGTAATACTACTATGACCAGAGGGGCTAAAGCCCCAGGCCAAAACAAAAAAACCTTAGATGGTTTGACTGGGATTTATGTGCGCATGTTCACAGATTTATATGGACTTCTACAAGACTGCATAACTAGCTAGAACGAATAAGAAACATATTAGCAGAAAATTAAGTTCCTGTCTAGACTAGACTGAACTAAAACGCAGGGCCCGTATTAACCCAAAGGCTTTTGCAAACAATGCAGATTCAGGTAAGACAGCTCATAACGAGCTGTCTCACCTGAAATATGCAATGTTTACATCTTAGACATAACATTTTACCAACTTTTCTGTTGGACGAAAAATGGAATGGTCAAATTTTCAACAATGACGAATCGACTTTGTGAAAGTCGACAGTAAAAGAGTTAACTAATCAACATAATTAATTCAAAGTCTTAAGAATATTCAAAATTTCAAAGTTTTTAATTTTCTGATTCGTTTTTCAGAAATATTTATATTTTTAATTCGGAATTGTAATAAGAATGGTAAATAAAGGTGATACATACGTTTCCATGCTTGATTGATTTATTGATTGATTGATTGTATTGATTGATTGATTGGAGCTTAACGCTGTTTTCAACCATTTGTGTCAGTCATATCACGACGGCCGGTTCACCTACTCATGTGTTTCCCGGCTTTCTCACATCAGTACTCCACACAACATACTTTCCAAGCAACTGGCTGCTTATCCACATATACTGTGGGCCCATTGGTGGAAGACGATTGACGCTTGTCACAGTGGCTTTTGTCAAACGTCGGAAAGAGATTTGGCCTAGATTGAGTTCGAACTCTCATCCCTTGATTTGACAGCCCGCGTCGCTACCGACTGAGCTACCGGGGTTCGGATCGCGTCAATGCACATATGGGCCAACGTAAGCTGTTGTTTCATTGCACTTTAAATAATAGAATTGTATTGTCTTATACACTTAACGATATTGACATGCCTTTATTGCTGTTAATAAAACGCATTTGTCTTCATTTATATCGAATATGAGTTACATCATAAGACTACACAATTATTTAACATATGAGCCGTCCCGCGTGAAAACAAACAGTGTGGACTCTGCGTAAAGCATCGACCCGGATCAGCCTGCACAATCCGCGCATACTGATCCGGGTCGACACATTCTGTCTCAGGGGGTATAGTGGTATAGAGTAATGATTCCTGAAACAAAAAATCCACAGGAGACGAAAAGTGTATGCCCGGGTTAGCCTGAACGGCATGCAACGGCTGATCTGGATCGATACATTACGCAGAGTCCATACTTATCGGCTGGTTTTCTCGCGGGATGGCTCACCTTTTTTTTTTTTTTATAGATTTCGAAGTACTGCATGTCCGATAGGTTTCGTTAATGCTAGTTTAAAATTATTCTTCTATGTAATAACGTAACATTTCAATTTCAGATTCGACTGTGAAAAAACAACGTAATTTGGACGGTTTACGCGTTTGGGGACAGGTGTTATTAAGGCGGTTGAATGCGTCAATTTACGACGCATACCAAAAACATAGTACACAATGCGAACGAGGTTCGTAAATGAACGTACGAGAAAATCCCTAAGGATGTTAAACAGGTTTTATTCTAACGTTGACTAAAATTCCGTAGACGATTATAAAAGTTTCCTTTTAACAGCCGAAATAATTAGTTCAGCAGTTTAGTTTTATAATTAATAATTTGATATAAATCACAAGGTGTCGCTTCATGCATTTAGTAATTAATCAAAAGAAAGCAGTTGCTCCATTTACCAAACGCATGCATTTGTCAAAGTTATTAATCTATGAAAAAGAATGGAAAGTAAAATAAATTATAATAATTACTTCACTGACATGTGAATTAATTTCTTTCTTTGTGCAGACTTAACGTGTTTTTTTTTTTTTATACCGAAATAGGAAATATAATATATTATAAACCGAGATAATACGGTATTTTATTCAAGATGGACGAAGTTATTGTGAATTCTACGGATTACAAAACCGACTTTACGTCAACAACTAGTGTTCGCGATTCGTATTCGATTGGCCATAATCCTGTTCAATCGAAAATGGAGTTATACGAGATTCCAGATGAATATATAAGTGATTATTCAAGATATAGGAACGTACTTGAAGGATGCAACATGACTCTTCGCACGGACAACTATCCCCAAGATGGTAAGTACGTTTTAAGTATTTCGAGGTCCATTCCGTCCCACATATCACTACAGCAGATGAGTTTGAAGACATGAATGCAAAGCTATGAAAACTCTCTAAAACTGGATTTATTATTGTTGAATTATAGAATAGATTAGAAAACAAAATGGCAAAAGGAGTTTTAGTTTTGTCCGCATTCATCTCATGCAAATGCAGAAAGATGTACCCGAATATGGTAGATTGTTGACTTATATTTCAAGCTATGATCTTTAAGCCTTTTTCGCGGCTAGGCCTTTTTCATTCCCTCGAACAGACACTTGCTTTACAATTATGAAACAAGAAAAAGATGCTTAGAAGGAACCAATTTCTACTATTAACATAATTATTTTGATCAGTTAAACTTGTCTTCAGCAGCCACGCAAGGGAGAGAAAACATGTGGCGGATGAACACATGTTGCTGCTTAATACAGGTCAAATAAAGAAGGAAATTGTGTGTAAGATTGGTAGATCATATATAATACAGTCAAACGTGTGTTAGCGGTCACCTCTGTAAGCAGCCAACTTGTGTCATGCAACCACTTGACCGCTAACACACGTTTGACTGTATTATATATGAACTACCAATATTACAGACAATCCGTCGCGTTTTCCACAGATGTTTTCCAAAGTAAACGACCTACAGTCATGTCGTAATCATGAAAGCCATCCAACGTCCTTCTTGCGTATTTCAGACAATTTCGTTCTTCCGTCCGTACAAAAACTCTGCAGTAGACGACTTTGAAAACATCTCGATAACGAATCTCTGCATATGCACCATTCCAATTTGTACTATTGTGACCCAACCACAGTAGTAGCCAATAGAACACTTCTTTGAAAGTTCAGAAGTCGCCGGTTTCTCCCGACGACTTATAACGTTTGGTCCAGCTCAGGAAAGATATGAAAGATATGAAACGTTCCGTTTATAACAAAATCGCGTTAACGCTTTCAGCCTCAATGGAAAAAAATTAGATTTTTACAAACAATAGAGATTCAGGCGAGTCAGCTCGTAACGAGCTGTCTCACCCCTGAAAATCAGCTTTGTTTGCGTTTAAGTTATCAAAATATCCCAAAACTGTTATTACATAATACATTAAGACGCTCGATTTTTAACATGGAAGAGTCTACTTTAAACAATTCGACGCTGAGTTAAATCGTTTAAGAGGTCTCCGTTTTTTTGAGGGGGAAGATGTCTCGAGTTCGGGTGCGAATAAGGTCGGTTATTTGGTTTTTTAAAATGTGCCTAGTGAGTTTTGGTTTGAATGCATCTGCGTGCAGTTAAATTATCGGACGAGTTATGTGCATCCGTACAGTCTCATCAGGGCCTTCACCTTTCTGTTTACATGCCAGTGTGTGCTGGATGAATCTTTTGACAGAACACTAGAACTGTATCCCCATATAAGACCTTTCTGTTTACATGCCAGTGTGTCCTAGATAAATCTTTTGACAGAACACTAGAACGGTATCCCCATATGAGCCGTTCCATGAGAAAACCAACATTATGGTCTCTCCGTAATGTATCGACCCAGATCAGCCTGCGCATTCCGCGCAGGCTTATCTGTGCGACACATTCCGTATCTGGGGGAAAGAGGTATAGAGTAATGATTCTTGAAACAGAAAATCCACAGGAGGCGAAACGTGTCTGGCCGGGTTAGCCTCCGCGACATGTTTTGGCTGAGCCGGGTCGATACTTTACGCAGAGTCCACAATGTTGGCTTTCTCGTGTAACGGCTCATATATTGCTCAACAGTTTAACTTTATGTAATCCTCAAACCGTAAATAATACCGGCAAATCGCCAGTGGCGTCTGAAATATGTTACACTGTATGTCTCTTGGAGGGCCTGTGAACTTTGTTTAGAACCTTGACCTATAACAGGAATCCGCCGTGGCCGTTTTGATAGCGTCTCGGATTTGGAACCGAGCGTTCCGTGTTCGATCACCAATCAAGGCGATCATGATGGAACGCTCTTGGGCAAGACACATCTCCTTCTCTTGTACTGATTTGTTTACACAGCTATCATGAATGAAGAATGATACTGTCGTAATTATATAACTGAAATATCATTGAAAACGGTGTAAAACTCCAATTTAACAATATAAATAGCGATCATGAATAAATGAATTGTCGTGATATACCTGAAATATCGTTGAAAACGGTGTAAAACTCCCATTAAACAATATAAAACATACTGTAAGTTAAGAGTATTCTTGTCAAATTCAAACACAGCGCATTCCATGTAACTAACCCATGGGAATAAAAGTTCGAAATAATGTTTTGTGTTTAACCCTTTCCCTCATATAGACGCTTTCTGACGCCTCTGCAGCAGACGGCTATTTGAAAACATAGTGACAAAAGAAGAAATTGCACAAAACGTGCAATTTCTCCTTTTGACACAATGTTTTCCACTTTTAGTCATAGGTTATCCATTCAATTATAGAGATTTTCTATTTTTTGACAAAATATGTTCAAAGTCGTCCGCTGCATAATTGTCGTATGAGGGAAAGGGTTAAAGCTGTGCATATGCATGTTCTTCCCGGTGCATTGATATAACTGAAATAATTTAAATAAAAACGGGCTCAAAACCAAATAATACAAACAAACCTTATCCTTCAATATTAATCTGAAGATTATGCCTGTCTGTGCTCGACAGAGCTTCACTGTCAGCTTAATGGTCTTTTGTTTTTTTGTCGTATGAGCTGTCCCGCGATAAAACCAACATTATGGACTCTGCGTAAAGTATCGATCCAGATCAGCTTAACCGTGCCGCATAGGCTTACCCGGATAGACACGTTTCGCCTCCTGTGGATTTTCTGTTTCCGGAATCATTACTCTATACTTCTATCCCCCTGAGACGGAATGTGTCGGCCCGGATCAGTCTGCGCGGACTGCGCAGGCTGATCTGGGTCGATACATTACGCAGAGTCCATAATGTTGGTTTTCTCGCGGGACGGCTCAATTATATGCTTTACTAAATACCTTTAATTAGACAGACAGACAGACAAACAGACAGACAGACAGACAGACGGACGGACCGACGCCGGACAAACAAAAAAGTAATCCCTAAGTGCCTACCATGCTATGGAAGGTGACAGAAAAATAGAGCATGTTGACCAGGTTAAACCATGGCTTACCTTGCCGCCGCCATTTTCGTTTGATGTCGACCAATGAAATCCATCGTAACAAAAAATTAATTTTCCCATAATGCAAATTATAGAACAAATATTTCAGTATGACATCGAATAAATATATAGGCCTATGATTTTTGCACAAACATATTGTCTGATAGAACAAATATATCAAAACATTGAATATAAATATATCTCTTTTTACAATAAAAATATATCTTCATTGAATCAATTTATAAAATTATTGAACAAATATATAAAATTATTGAACAAATATATATAAGTATTAAACAAATATTTTGTAACATACAATAATTATTTGATTATACAACAAATATATTACACTATTGAATAAATATATAACTATAGAACATATATTTGAAAGATACAATATTGCAACCGATTACATGCCATAAATGGAACATTCGCATATTATTTGACTTGAATATCAGAAAGGTTATATGTGTTTACCAAAGGCTAATCGGCCATCTCCATCCAGCTTCAGTTTCTATAAATAGATTATCAAGGCCGAGAATACGCCACACGACCGGAGACTAAGCGAGGCTCCCAAGAGGTGTATAAGTTTCAATTGACGATACATAACTGAAAACTTATCATATTTCAAAAATAATTAATATTTTGCTCTTAAATATTATTTCATACGTTTTCACTGCTTTTGTTCACTGAAATTTATTTCTTAAGGAAAACAATTAAAAGTTAGTATGCCGAACATTTCATTTTAAAACATTTTCTTTATTTCTTCGACATAATTCATTAATCAAAACATTTGATTGGTCTACAATCTAGATCATTTGTTTAACATCTAGGTCAAAACTGAGGTTAAACAGCTATCGCCGAATAAAAAGAGCGATAACCGAAACAAGACGCCAACCTTTACAGCAACCAAACCGACTTCCAGAAACAAATAAATCACCATTTCAATAACTAACATCGTTTAAACATTGCCAGCCGACACGGATGCTTCGGCTTACCTGTATTTATATACTGATGGCACAGACAAGACAATATTGAAAGTTATGTTCCAGTATGTTTCTGTTCATTATACTGGTTTTATATTTGTTTAAACCCACTCCATCTTTATGACTGCAGTTTTGGGCTATGTCTGTCTATTTCCGAAACAACAAGTGAATCGATAAAGAATGGGTCATGTCATTTGATGATATGTTTCAGGATATATATAATATTGAATATATTTGAAAACATATGGGCAAACGGAGAACTTGCTCATCATGAGCAAATTCTTCTTTTGCCACCTTATTTGTTTTAAACTCGTCTGTAAAGAGGCCTTAGAAAGCGTCTGTTTGTGGAAAAGGGTTATGGAGTGCATGCATACAGTCTATATGTTTCGGCGATAGCTGTTTAACCTCAGTTTTGACCTAGTTGTTAATTATTTTTTCAAGATTGTAGACCAATCAAATGTTGTATTTAATGAATAATGTCGAAGAAATAAAGGAAATGAAACGTTTTGATTGGTTCATAGTTAAGTTGGAGATTCTACGAGAGGCACTAATAAGATGAAGTGTTAAAATGAAATGTTCTGCATACTAACTTTTAATTATTTTCCTTAAGAAATAAATTTCAGTGAAAAGAATCAGTGAAAACGTATGAAATATAATATTTAAGAGCAAAATATTAATTATTTTTGAAACATGTTAGTTTTCAGTTATTTATCGTCAATTGAAACTTATACACCTCTTGGGAGCCTCGCGTAATCCCCAATCATATGACGTTTTCTCGGTCTTGATAATCTATTTATAGAAACTGGATGGAGATGGCCGATCACATAGATTATTGCGCAGATTTTATAATTCATGGAAAATTACTGATTGTTTTGATTATTATCGCCGTTTATCTTTTTTGAAAGATATTTCTTGTTTAAGATATCTCGGGTCATCAGAAACAATTGAGACTTTGAGACTCTACTACCAGCGAGTTTATCCAGAACATCGCGATCTAAACTCAGTATGATACAAATCGTCCATGATATAAGCATACAAAGATCCAGGAGGCCACAAGTTAACGTTTCTGACATAAAGGCGCGTGTAAACGATTGTGATCTGATAAAGGCGCGTGTAAACGATTGTGATCTGATAAAGGCGCGTGTAAACGATTGTGATCTGATAAAGGCGCGTGTAAACTATTGTGATCTAATAAAGGCGCATGTAAACGATTGTGATCTGACAAAGGCGCGTGTAAACGAATGTGATCTGACAAAGGCGCGTGTAAACGAATGTGATCTGAAAAAGGCGCGTGTAAACGATTGTGATCTGATCAGTATTGCTATCAGTTATAAACTTTCAAACCATTGCTGTTCGTATTACGTGGCTCAATTGCTACTCTGAATGACTGAAGTAACGACTCCAACGATAGATTAATGTCTGTATTAGCAGTGCTCTTGAAAAAAAAAACAACCGTTAGGCATTTGCGACCACTGTAAATCCAGATCAGGGTCCGAAACTATAAAACTTTGAAAGCGTTCTCAAAAGTGTGTAGATACAGTAGAATAACTAGTATATGGTGTGCACAAAAAAAACGCCTTCTGCAATACAATAACCATTATATGGTGTGCAAAAAAAACGCCTTTTGCGATACAATAACCATTATATGGTGTGCAAAAAAAAAACGCCTTTTGCAATACAATAACCATTATATGGTGTGCACAAAAAAAAGCCTTCTGCAATACAATAACCATTATATGGTGTGCAAAAAAACACCTTCTGCAATACAATAACCATTATATGGTGTGCCAAAAAAAACGCCTTCTGCAATACAATAACCATTATATGGTGTTCAAAAAAAAATGTCTTTTGCAATATAATAACCATTATATGGTGTGCAAAAAAGACGCCTCCTGCAATACAAACAACACTATATGCTGTACAAATGACATTATATGCAGTCAGCTTTTCGATATCTACACAATTGTGCACTACATAGTATTAAATAGCCACCAAGTATAACAGAAAAGGCACTTGAAATGATCATGCAAAACGTACCATGTAAAATGAAATATGTACCTCGTACATGTATACATTACAATGTACTACGTATATTAAGAAAAAAAAACATATTAAGACAGTAAAGGCGTTCCATAAGTATCGCTTATATATCGAGGGCTTGGCGTGAAACGGTTGTAACTAAAAACCTATTTTGAAAACCCTGGTTTAGGGGCAATTGTGTCCCCTTTGTAAACAATGCAAATTTAGGTGCCATTGCTTAGACTGAGCAATGACACCTACATTTCCATTGTTTACCAAGAAAAAATGATTCAACGCTTTTAAAGACTTCTTTTAAAGACGTTAAGGCGAGATGATTAACCTTGGTAAAAAAAATACAAATTTTAGTTACAACCGTTTCACACCAAGCCCTCGATATGTTGTCTTGTAATTAAAGCAATCCAAATCCAGGTTATGACTTTTTGTAACAACATTCCATTCGTGGTTGACCCATAAACAAACCGGCCTGTGGTTGAACTCGTGGTATTTTTACTCTTATATCAGGACATAAAAACACAAATAGTTGTGTCAACCCAAAAACGTAACTTTAGCGATGTAATTGTTTTTAGTGTTGGGAGTAATCATTCAAAATCCACTTTACGGCGTTGTATAAGCGAATGACGTTTATATCGAATAATCGGTCAACGTCCTAACTCGATTTCGAGTCACGTCATGCGAAAACCGACATTAGGATTGATTGATTGATTGGGGTTTAACGCCGTTTTTAACAATTTCTCAGTCATATCACGGCGGCCAGTTCACCTACTCATGTGTTTCCTGGTTTTCTCACACCAGTACTCCACACAACAATCTTCCCAAGCAACTGGCTGCTTTTCCACATAGACTTAGTCAATTGGTGGAAGACGAATGACGCATGTCGCAATGACTTTTGTCAAACGTAGGAAAGAAAGTTGGCCGAGCCGGGATTCGAAACCACAACCCCTGGATTGACAGCCCGCGTCGTTACCGACTGAGCTACCGGGACTCGACATTAGGAACACATTGCATTAATTTAAGATCCAGCCCAGCCTGTTCGTCCGTACAGTAGTGTTCAAGTTTGCCCCCTATTTCGATGAAAAGAGGATATTTCATGAGTGTTTATTATAAGTGATACTAAATAAACACGAGTGAGATATTCTATTTATTACAAAAATTACAAAAGTGACTAACGTTATATAACGTCAAACAGCTGACGTGACGTCATTTTCATAGTTTGGTTCTCGCGTTTTAACAAAGACTTGAGCGTAAGACTCGAAACCAAACTAGTAGTGTCATATGATATTTAAGTAATAATATTTGTACACTCCCAGAAAGGACTTTATGTGATAAATATCCATTCTAGTCGAACAAACATTCTTGAAACATCAGCAATAAGATTATGAAGGAGCTTTGACTATACATATGATCCTAGAAATCCACCGTGGCCGAGTTCATTTGGTACCGGGTGTCCCGGGTTCGATCCCCAGTCGCGGCAGTCATGGTGGCGAGCTCCTAGCTTAGTAATGGTTTCTTTTATAACTGAATTAATGGAGAAAACGGGAAACATAAAGTTAACGTTATGATAGATTCTCGACTAAACATGTGAGTTGCGTAAATCGAATGCGGGCCTTATTGACACTCCGTAACAGAATACTATGAAGGTAGATTGGCGTACAGATAGTGGGGGCTACATATAAACACGTACATATACATTTATACATACACATATATACATACAAATACATACCCATATACTAACATGCACATACACATCCTCATACATACATATATAAATATATACAGACACGCATACATAACAATTAACTACTTCGCGACAGACACTCAGCAGCTTATATACTTAGTATGACACAATTTTATTATAATTAACAGTCATGTTATTTAAATAGGTAATACTCAAGACTGCAGTAAACACTTTTTATATTTTTCCTTAAACGTTTTAACGCTAAGCGATGCTCGTATGTCACATGGAATATCATTCCATATAGATTTACTATAATATGTGAATGAGTTCTTCATACAATTTGCTCGCCAAATGGCATTAAGGCCGAGCGCGAGGGTAAACAATGCCAATCAACAACAACAACATACAATTGGTACGTTAATTTGCATATCGGTAAATGGCGTAAATCTACTGGGTCTACACGTCTACTGGTCTATGTATCACACTTGCAGATAGTGAAGACTCTTGCGAGACTGTGAATCTGCACTTTAGTGATGCATTATGACACCAAAATCTCCAGACATTGCCTATGTATATACACATTACTAATTACCATTACTTTCTAAACCACAAGATGTATGTTTGTGTGCGACGAAGCCTAATGTATGGTGTTGATCCACATACTTGTGGCTTTAACCCTTTTCCCACATGCAACAAATCTACATCAGACTACTTTGAAATAATCTAGGCCAAACTATGGAAATCTGCATAAATATCTGCATAAATAAAACTAGTTATTGAAAAGAGTTGATAAATATGAAGCAAATGTCGAATTTGTCCTCATCATGAGCAATTTCTGATTTTGCCGCAATGTTTTCAAAAGTCACCTGCAGCAAAGTTTTCAAAAGGCTTTGTAGAAAGGTATTTGTAGAATGGTAAAAAGCGAAGCGTCATCTTGTTATTGAATGTAGAAAGGCCTGTTTTTAAATAAGCCAAAGTTACAATTTCAATGTTTGCGCCATTACCGATGTTTCCACGAAAGAAATAACTTGTTTTTGTGTTGCACAGAGTGATGAGATTTGCGGACAGTTAAATACGGAACGTTTAAGGTGATGTCCCTCGCTAATGTGATCAAGTAGAAAGGGCGCATATATTAAACGACGTGAATGCTTTTTACTTTGCTTACTTGCATGCTTAACTTAACTCTTTCAGCGCCGAATTGTTTAAAGTAGACTCTTCCATGCTCGAAATTGGGTGTGTCCATTTCTCAGTTTATGAAATGGTAACTAAAAGGCAAGCAATGCAGATTTCAGGTGAGGCAGCTCGTTACGAGCTGACTCACCTGAATCTGCATTGTTTGCAAAAACCACAATATTTGCCTATGGCGCTGAAAGAGTTCAGGTCAGCGAATACTGAATACATTATCTTCTTTTTCTTAAATGTAAACCAACAAAAATCAGCCATAATTAATAACATTTTAATCCATTATTTTGTTTCAAGATGACAAACATATATGTCACTGAAAAGAGCTTCTCATTAGTTCAAAATAATCCAAATATCCCTTTCCCACATATAGACGCTTTCTGACGACTCTGCAGCAAACGACTTTTGAAATCATTGTGGCAAAAGGTAACGAGCAATTTCTCCTTTTTACTGACCACAATGATTACAACTCTATTCAATAATCATACTATCATTTGTAGATATTTTTTATATATTTTTGTGGATTTGATAATTTAAAAGTCGTCTGCGGAAGATTTATTGTATGCGGGAAAGGATTAAAAGGGGGGTGTCATGCATCTTTTTAGAAAGAACGTCACTTTTAAGCCCATTAAACTATTTAAGCAAACCGTAAGAAGATGACCTAGTTTAGTACCACCTATTCTTTATTTGAATTCACGGCAAAATTTCAAAAACCTCATTATTCAAACACTCTCCCTTCTTCACAATACATATGCGAACAGCCTACATGTATACACGCAATTTCCCCATGTCAATATAGTCAGTAGAGCAATTTAAGTCAAAACGCGAAGTTCTTGGGGATCATTTGGGTATAGATTATCTCAGTCGGGGACGGTTTTGGTCATTTGGATATATATAGAAAGCTTGATAACATCGGGACTGATGCATCATGTTCTTGGAGTTTTCTCATTTATCCACAATACATGTAGTTTAAGAAATCTTCCGGTATAGCCGTAAGTCGTCTGAATCAATTAAATGTATATGATTTCAGTTGTTCCGCGAGAAAACCAACATTGTTGACTCTGCGTAAAGTATCGACACGGATCAGCCTAAGCATGTCGCGCAGGCTAACCCAGACAGACACTTTTCGCCTGCTGTGGATTTTCTGTTTTAGGAATCATTACTCTACACCTCTATCCCCGTGGGATGGAATGTGAAGGCCCGGATTAGCATGCGCGGATTGCGCAGGCTCATCTGGGTCGATACATGACGCAGAGTCAATACTGATGGTTTTCTACTGGAACGGCTCAATTCTGATTTCAGTTGTTTCCGTAATTTTTCCAACATATAAAGAATGGCATATTTCTTGTTAAGGAACATTTCAAAGATTGGTCTTCAAACGAATAAGACAATTCGAATGCACTTAAATGTCTGCTTAATTATGCTAAGGTTTTAACCCCCCTTTCCAACATACATCAAGTCAACAGCAGACGTCTTTGAAAATATTAGGCAACAATAACAAAACCCTCTATAAATTAAAGAACGTTTATTGAATAATTTTGAAACATTGTGACAATAAGATAACTCGCTCATCATGAGTAATTTATCCTTTTCCCCACATTTTTTTCAAAAGATGTCTCCTTTCAAAGGCGTCAGAAAACGTGCGTACGTGGGAAAAGGGTTAATATACTGTTTTCGAAGTGTATAATGGGAGCATTAATATTCAATTGTCTACAACGTTGAATAAATATGCCATATAAAATTGTTTTTGCTTACTGTAATAGATTCAAATTATTCCATAACAATTACTGCGGCATTAGCTATGATAAATTACCCGTCTCCGGGACTGAATATAAGCCGTCCCCCGAGAAAATCGTACCCCTCAAAGGTAACGAAGAATCTCGTGTGTAATTGTTGACGAACTACTAGAAATACAGACTAACCCCTACAGAACCATTTGAACCGTCCCGCGAGAAAGTCAAAAGTATGGCCTCTGCGTAATGTATCGACCCAGATCAGTCTGCGCAGTCCACGCAGACTGATCCGGGCCGATATATTCCGTCTCAGCGGTATAGAGGTATAGGGTAATGATTCCTGAAACGGAAAATCCACAGGAGGCGAAACGTGTCTATCCGGGTAAACCTGCGCGGCATGCTTAGGCTGATCTTGGTCGATACTTTACGTAGAGTCCACAATGTTTGTTTTTCTCGCGGGACTGCTCATATAACCCGCGGCAATCAGACAGGTTGCACTGCATGTTCGTTTCTCTATGTGTTTTTGATTGTATTGGTTTTACGCAAGTTTTAAACATTATTTCAGTTATATCACGTCGATGGTTCACTTATTCATGATACATCGGTAAACAAACCAGTACTAGAATAGTTATGATGACTACATCAGAGTATAACATGCACAGCTATCCTTCTATTTTTTTTTTAATTACGACGAATGAATACTTGAAAAGAAACAGTATTTTACAGTATAAAGATACATATAGACGTCAGGTAATAACGATGAAGGAATACTTTTATATAAGAATACTTATAGACGTCAGAAAGTGACGACGACGGAATACTTGTACAATCGTTGTATTTACGACATAAGGATAGTTATAGACAGCGATGGATTCCTGTATAATAACAGTATTTACGACATAAGGGTACTTATAAACGTCAGCTAATTACGACGAATGAATACCTGTAGAATAACAGTATTTACGACATAAGAGTACTTATAAACGCCAGGTAATTACGACGAATGAATACCTGTAAAATAACAGTATTTACGACATAAGGATACTTGTAAACGCCAGGTAATTACGACGAAGGAATATCTGTAGAATAACAATATTTACGACATAAGAATACTTGTAAACGCCAGGTAATTACGACGAAGGAATATCTGTACAATAACAGTATTTACGACATAAGGGTACTTGTAAAAGTCAGGTAATTACGACGAATGAATACCTGTAGAATAACAGTATTTACGACGTAAGAATACTTGTAAACGTCAGTTAATTACGACGAATGAATAGAGAATATTATGTCCCTGACGTAAGATATGAACTTTATCTGACGAGGTTGGGAGAATTGATAATTGGCGAGCCTTTGGCGAGACAATTATCCTTTCTCACAGCCGAGTCTGATAAAGTTCATATCTTACGTCAGGGACGTAATATTCTATTTATCTTGCATGTAAAATAAGGGTTTCAGGTAAATCTACATTGATTTTAACTAGTTTTAATAAATAACATACACAATTACAAAAGCCCATTCATGAATGACCTCACCTAAAATAGAATGACGTCACGCGCGTGCATAAATCTGCGCCGAATTACATTGTGTACACACGACATACGGAAGCTAAAGAGTTCCGACTTAAACTCCATATTTCTCGATTATTACTACTTAATTTGTATATCTGGTGTGACGTAATACCTTAAAATGCCAATATTAACTCGAACATATTCTTAGTAGAAGTGTAAGTATTGCGGATTGGCCGTCGCTTCAGTACACACGATAGGTCAACATGTATGTCAACCGCCGTGTTTTGAAAATGAATAGTTGTGTTGGATCTGAAAGTCAATGTATAAAGTTAGTTCAGGCTAAGGAAGTTCAAGCACAGGAACTTGAGATTTTATCAATAGAGCAAAGAAAACGAGTAAACAATGAAAAATACCCCCCCTGTATATAAAAAAACACCAGTGTGTTTTTTTATATACAGGGGGGGTATTTTTCATTGTTTACTCGTTTTCTTTGCTCTATTGATAAAATCTCAAGTTCCTGTGGTTCAAGTAACACTCAAAGTTTAAATACAGATGACTATATTCAAGACAAGTGTGATGCTCAGGCTTAGTCGTCGTTTAAATTGGAGACATTCATTTTTGGAAAAGGATACCATCACTGTTGTGGGTAGACATGTCGAAGACACGTTACGAAACTTTTAGTTTTAAGAATCATGTAAACACTAGCTGTACGTAAATGATAAGTTATTTAACTAGAAGAAACATTTTCTGGCTATCTCGCCTAAACGTAAAATGATTTTCTGTCGGAACTGCTGTATGGAAGAGGAATCCGTGGGTAGATTAGGATCGATGTTCGTGAACCCTTTCTCGTGGTAAAACACAGACTGACGATAGAAATTAAACATTTGTCGTTTAACGTGGAGTCATTTAAGTGCATTAAAATGACTTGTGGAAACATAGATATGCTTCTCATTATAGGACATTACTCGCTTCAGATTGTATTTAAACAAGGTTACCTATGAACTGATCACGTGAGAATAAATGGGTCTATGTATGCGACATTTTCAACGAAGAAAGACAGTTCATCAAGTAAGACTGAACATGCAGATCCCGTGTGATTTATATAACGATATTCTTTTCGATTTGTATTTGCATTGTAAAATGTGTTTAAATGTAATTAAAACAATAATAACTTTATTTCTGATTGTTATTTTATGTTTGTTCATTGCTTTGACTGTTATACTATCAACATAATTGAGCCGTTCCACGATAAAAAACAACATTATGGATTCTGCGTAATGTATCAATCCAGATCAGCCTGCGCAGGCTAATCCGGTCCGACACATTCCGTCTCAGGGGGATAGAGGTATTGAGCAATGATTCCTTAAACAGAAAATCCACAGGAGGCGAAACGTGTCTGACCGGGTTAGCTTGCGCGGCATGCTGAGGCTGATCCGGTTCGATAATTATCTGGTGGAACGGCTCATTTATATTTCAGAAAAAGTAGTTCCAGCGATTACGTCATTTCTAAAAATAAGTAGACTGATAAAGATAAAAGTTTATCATACCAGTAGACATGTAAACAAAAGGTTTATCATACCAGTGTTATACGTCACGTAATCTGCTCATTGCATGATAAATATCTGTACAATAACAGTATTTACGACATAAGAATACTTGTAAACGTCAGTTAATTACGACGAAGGAATACCTGTAGAATAACAGTATTTACGACATAAGAATACTTGTAAACGTCAGTTAATTACGACGAATAAATATCTGTACAATAATATAGGTTATTGACCCTGTACTGTGAAATCATCGTTGGACCGAGTTCTTTGGTTGACGTTGCCGAGCTTGCGAGGCTACGTTCGCCAAAGATCGAGGTCCAACGATGATTTCACAGTACAGGGTCAATAACCTTTTTATTGCATACTTTCATATTGTAAACTATTTGCTTTACGTTGTGGAGGTTATTTTTATTATCTAGAATTGATAAATCTGCTTCCGAATTAAAAACAAACTGTTTGTTTATATAAGTAGTAATTTTTGTGCAAATGCCGTTTGAATTATAACGGTGACGTAATTTTTTTTAATGACGTCATGCACGTGCATAACCAACATTTTAGACGCGCGTTTTAGACTGTTTTCATGTCAAAAACGTACTGTTAGCATGAGACAGTAAGAAATTGTCCATGCTCAATATATGAGAATTTAACATTACAAAGTCCCGTGAGGTTTAACAATGATATTTAGTTCAGCTATGTTTGTTTACATATCAAAAGTAGTCCCTAGCATGTTTTAAATTATGCAGAATTTTCGCACGTCCTTATCTACGGTCATGATCACTCCTTGACAGCGGTCATGATCGAAAAATCATGACCACTTTCTTCAATGCAAAGTGAACGGGACAATATCAAAGTATGCAATAACAGTATTTACGACATAAGAATACTTGTAAACGTCAGTTAATTACGACGAATAAATACCTGTACAATAACAGTAGTTACGACATAAGAATACTTGTAAACGTCAGGTAATTACGACGAAGGAATACCTGTAGAATAACAGTATTTACGACATAAGGATACTTGTAAACGTCAGGTAATTACGACGAAGGAATACCTGTAGAATAACAGTATTTACGACATAAGGATACTTGTAAACGTCAGGTAATTACGACGAAGGAATACCTGTAGAATAACAGTATTTACGACATAAGGATACTTGTAAACGTCAGGTAATTACGACGAATAAATATCTGTACAATAACAGTATTTACGACATAAGAATACTTGTAAACGTCAGCTAATTACGACGAATGAATACTTTTAGAATAACAGTATTTACGACATAAGAGTACTTATAATCGTCTGGTAATTACGACGAATGAATACCTTTACAATAACAGTATTTATGACATAGGGATACTTGTAAACGTCAGGTAAAATAACGAAGAGTTCTTGTATCAAATATTTTGAAGTATGAAGATACTTTAAGACGTCAGGTAATAACGACGACGGAGTTCTTGTACACTAACAGTATTAACGACATGAGGTAATATATAGACTTCAGGAGAAGTTATTAAGTGATGTCAATATTAACGACACAATGATAGATAGGTCTAATGAAACAGTGAAACAGTGAAGGCTATAACGGCGCAGGAGTATACATATAGGTTACAATACACCAACACAAATCCTCCATTGTTTCCATGTTAATCAACCAGTTTCAGTCCTCATTTGTCACACTTTCTAAGCATTTCTTATGTAGAACACCATATATCATTTAAAAGAGTTACCTCCTAGCTTTAAAACAATTCTAAGAAAATGGGGGGGGGGGGTCATGCATTATGCAAGAAAAAACTCACCAGTCAAAAATGGTAACTGTCATTTTGGACCAAATCGGGCCCGGACAAAACCGGTGTTAGCATTCTCTACTTTTACTTTCAAACAAGGTCAAAATACTAAAGTGATCAAATCAATCATTTCCAGTGCATCCTATACAGAATCACAATGCATTTAAACTCAATGTCATATATTCAATACATTCTGGTGATGGTAAAGACTAATTTCTACGCAAACAAAGTTTCTTTTTAGAGACTTTAATTTGACCTATAGGGATTGATATAACGTAAAATAGAATTGTATAGGACATTCTCACATATTCAAATTATTTCAAAACAATATTATGAAGATGACATTGCAAGAACTGATTAATGAATACCAAATCACTCTAAAACTTCAACATACAATTCCAAACAGACAATATTACCAATATCTGTGATTTACCATGAATCACATTTTTATCAGTTTTCATGATTCTTTGCTGGTCTGTTACTTAACGAGTAACGGTAATACATAACAAAATATGTATATTTAAAGAGTATATAGCTACATGTATAATTACAAATACCCACTACATAAAGACTGGCGTAATTGCGACATAGGGATACTTTTTAGATGATAGATTATACGACATATGGATACTTTAAGAATGACGATACTTACATCATATGAATATTTATAAAATGACGGTTATTAGTAAATACAATATATATAGGATCTGAGTTGTCATTTTATATAAAGTTTTATTAAACGAGTTCAAGAAATTTGTTTTTAAGCGAGCCGGTGGCGAGCTTAATAACACATTTCTTGGACGAGTTTAATAAAACTTTATGAAATGACAACGAATGTCAGATTCTTTTTATCACATGACGAAAGACAAAAAGAAAAATCTGTTTTTCGCTGTCAGAAAATAGTCCCAACATGTAATACTTAATAGAATGTTAACTAATCACACACAAATATATTTTTATGACTGATAATGGTCCCTCTACCTCGTTCATCTATCGTGACGTTTGTGTTTACCGGATACACGTTCTCAGCCATTTTGTAAACATTTGCGGATGAATACACAAACAGTGATTCGTTCATGTTATATGTCACTATATATCCGTCATTCTATACGTATCTGTATGTTACTATATATCCGTCATTCTATAAGTATCTTTACGTCACATATAGATACTTATAGAATGACGGATATAAAGTGACTTAAAGATACTTATAGAATGACGGATATATAGTAACATAAAGATACTTATAGAATGACGGATATATAGTGACATATAACATGAACGAATCACTATGTGTGTATTCATCCGCGAATGTTTACAAAATGAATATATATCCGTCATTCTATAAGTATCTTTATGTCACTATATATCCGTCATTCTATAAGTATCTATATGTCACTATATATCCGTCATTCTATAAGTATCTTTATGTCACTATATATCCGTCATTCTATAAGTATTTTTATGTCACTATATATCCGTCATTCTATAAGTATCTTTATGTCACTATATATCCGTCATTGTATAAGTATCTTTATGTCACTATATATCCGTCATTCTATAAAGGTACTTATAGAATGACGGATATATAGTGACATAAAGATACAAGGTACTTATAGAATGACGGATATATAGTGACATTAAGATACTTATAGAATGACGGTTATTACGACATACAAATACTTATAGATTTACGTTAATTACGATCTACAAATACTTACAGAATAACGGTTACTACGACTTACAGATACTTATACAATTACAGTAATTACAGCAACATACGATTACTTATAAAATGACGGTAAATACAACATACTAATACTTATAGAATGACGGTTATTACGACCTACACATATTTGTAGAATTACGTTAATAACGACCTACAAATACTTACAGAATTACGGTTAAAACGATTTACAGAGACTTACAGATAATTATAAATATACAATTACGGTAATTACGACATACAAATAGGCATTGAACGACAGTAATTGCAAAATACGATTACTTATAAAATGAGGTTAAATACGGCATACTAATACTTATAAAATTACGTTAATAACGACCTACAAATACTTACAGAATTACGTTTACTACGACTAACAGATAATTATAAACATACAATTACGGTAATTACGACATACACATAGGCATTAAATGACAGTAATTGCAAAATACGATTACTTATAAAATGAGGTTAAATACGGCATTACTAATACTTATAGAATGACGGTTATTACGACCTACACATACTTATAGAATTACTTTAAAAACGACATACAAATATTTATAAAGTTACGTTAATAACGACCTACAAATACTTACAGAATTACGGTTAATACGACTTACAGATACGTATACACTTACGGTTATTACGACAAACAGATACGATTCGTATTAAATTACAGCTGCCATAGAATGATGTTTATTACAACATACATGTATGGATGCATATAGAATGACGGTAATTACAACATATGGTAATTACGAAAAGAAAGGCCAATGTGATACATATTGACCATTGTCCAAACAGAAAGCCACCCGGAATGGCGGTTTGTCCAAAAAACACGCGGCTGATATCCATTGAGAAGAATTAGTACTCAGGTATTTGTCAATCACTCCTATGTAACCGCAAATAAGCCGTCCCGCGAGAAAACTAACATTGTTGACTCTGCGTAAAGTATCGACCTAAATCAGCCTAAGCATGCTGGGCAGGCTTACCCGGATAGACACTTTTCGCCTCCTGTTGATTTTCTGTTTCAGGAATCATTACTCTATACCTCTAACCCCCCTGAGACGGAATGTATCGACCCGGATCAGTCTGCGCGGAATGCGCAGGCTGATCTGGGTCGATACATTACGCGGAGGCCATACTATTAGTTTTCTCGCGGGACGTCTCAAATCATGGTTCATCCATGTTGAACGCGCACTGACCTGTGTGATATATGGACATAAACGCGTAAGGTTCAAATTTAGTCCAATACAAGCTTAGCTTCAGTGATGTCTGCATTAAAAATCGCCAAGTATCAAACTCGTCAAGATTGATTGATTGGGGTTTAACGCCGTTTTTAACAATTTCTCAGTCATATCACGGCGGCCAGTTCACCTACTATTTTTGAAATATTGACTTAAACCAAATGTTCTCCCCCAGGATGGCGGAGCTCCGGACAATACAATACAATACAATACAATACAAATTCCTTTATTTCTCTCAGTTCTACAAACAGAATACATGAGGATAAAATAAATATACATAGTAAACGAGGTGAAGAACAATACAAAGAAAGAAAGAAAGTTTAGCCTTCAATCCACAATTACAATACACTCTCGTATGAGAGCGGTATTTTCATTGCAAAGGATTGATTGATTGATTGATTGGGGTTTAACGCCGTTTTTAACAATTTCTCAGTTATATCACGGCGGCCAGTTCACCTACTCATGCATTTCCTGGTTTTCTCACACCAGTACTCCACACAACAATTTTCCCAAGCAACTGGCTGCTTTTCCACATAGACTAAGCCCATTGGTGATTCATCGGGAAGCCTTCAATTTTGAAATATTGACTTAAACGCAACGATCAATCAAATATTCTCCCCCAGGATGACGGAGCTTCGGACAATACAATACAATACAATACAATACAAATTCCTTTATTTCTCTCAGTTCTACAAACAGAATACATGAGGATAAAAAAGTATACCTAGTAAACGAGGTGAAGAACAACACAAAAAAAGAAAAAGAAAAGAGGTATGTCGACAAATACATGAGAATTGTGAAACACAAAAGAAAGAAATGTTAGACTTCAATCCACAATTACAATACACTCTCGTATGAGAGCGGTATTTTCATTGCAAAGGAAGGCCAAACCGTATAGTATGTACTTTTTTTCATGACTCAAGGTTCTTTGCAGAAATTACAGAAACAGAATTTGGTCAATGCATGCGATTCGGTAAATAGTCAAGCAAGTTATTAACACATCCCGGTGTGAACGATGGTCGTTTACGATTATATATACATTAATCACAAAATTGCCGGGAGCCGTTTTAGATGACAATTGAGGTTTTAGTTATGCCCATATTAGTCTTGAAAAGGGTTTGGTCCGAATAGTGTCCCATATTCTGCATTATTTCCCTCATTCTTATTATCTTAAAAACTTTTTAAGAGTCGAAAAAAAAAAAATGCAATAAAATAAGTGAAAGTAAATCTACAAATCGACAGTTATCTTAATATACATAATTCTAATAATGTAAGTTCATCTATCGATGTAGCAGACTGCGAAGAGTTAATGCCTGCATATTGAATATATTTGTTTTAGTTAATACTGCATTTCCTGAAAGCAGACAGCTAATAGAGAATGATATTCTTCTTCATTATCATAACGCGGCTTATCCCCGATTTTGATCCTACAGAGAGATGGGAATTCTGATTAGAATATTTGCCAAGCAGGGTATCATCATTCCTTCGTAGAGATTGCGATGAGCCAAGGTATATATCAGTAAGTGCACATCGAGGGCTTGACGTGAAACGGTTGTAACTGATTTTTTGTATACCAAGGTTATTCACCTCGCCATAATGTCTTTATAAGCGTTAGATCATTTGTCTTGGTAAACAATTGAAATTTAGGTGCCATTGCTCGTTCTGAGCAATGGCACCTAAATCTGCATTGTTTACAAAGGGGTTAAAATTGACCCTAAATCAGGGGTTTTCAAAATAGGCGTTTAGTTAGAACCGTTTCACACCAAGCCCTCGACATGTTCGGTCTGATTAAACATATCGTTTTCAATGTACACTGGAACCCGTGTATAAAGACCACCCAAATGGACAGAACAATATGGTCTTTGGTCACAGGTGGTCTTTAATCACAAGGTAATTTATGCAGATTACGAATAATTGGGAAATTAAATATGTGGTTGCTGTAGACAGTAAATTGCTTAACAAAGGTGGTCTTTAGGACAGGTTTAACCTCCAATACACAATTATTTGCGAATGATATAGATCAAGATAAAAAAATGCGTAATCTGATCGTGTTCTATATTATTTCGCCACTCCCCGATCCGTTCTTAACATATACATCTCAATAATATTGGATCTAGCTGATTTTTATTATCATTGCGACTCAAAGCTGCTATTGAACGTTTCTCACATGCATACGCGTTCAAACTCACCTCCAGAAGGCGACTTTTTAGATCACTGTGGCAAACGAATAACAAATGCCTATAATGAGCAATTTCCCGTTTGCTACAATGTGTTCAGCTTTACTCAACATCTGTACCGTTTCATTTATTGAAATTGTCCATACCAGTATGTTTGTTCAGATGTTTTCAAAGTATTCGGCTGCATATTTGTTGAAAGGGTTGAGTCTAGAGCTTTTATGACACAATCAAAACTTGGGTAAACATTAGAGATTGGAATATGAGCAGTCCGGCGATAAAACCAACATTGTGGACTCTGCGTAAAGTATCGACCCGGATCAGCCTTAGCATGCCGCGCAGTCTAACCCGAACATACACTTTTCGCCTCCTGTGGATTTTCTGTTTCAGGAATGATTACCCTATATCTCTATCTACCTGAGATTGAATGTATCGGCCCTGATTAGCCTGCGCGGACTGCGCAGGCTGATCTGGTTCGATATATTACGCAAAATCCATAACGTTGGTTTTTCTCGCGGGACGACTCAATTATGTATTTCACAGCAGTAATCAAGCGATATAGTTTGACGTAATTATGTTTAAAGCGTCGAGAGAAGAGATGTCGTGTGGATGATGCATACATTGGCTTACGTTGAATGTCTAGAGAGAGCTTATGAATACGCACCGTCTCGACATAGCGGTCATCGTCAACCTCAAAGGTATCGTAGAACCTAGGGTTTAATTGTTGACGAAATACTAGAAATACAGTCTTAAAACCCTACAGAACCATTTGAGCCGTCCCGCGAGAAAATCAAAAATATGGCCTCTGCGTAATGTATCGATCCAGATCAGCCTGCGCAGTCCGCGCAGACTGATCCGGTCCGACACATTCAGCCTCAGGTGGGGATAGAGGTATATAGTAATGATTCCTGAAACAGAAAATCCACAGGAGGTGAAAAGTGTCTATCCAGGTAAGCCTGGGCGGCATATTTACGCTGATCCGGGACGATACTTTACGCAGAGTCCAGAATGTTTGTTTACTCGCGGGACGGTTCATTTCTCATGCGGTTTATTTTTTTAATTGTATTTTACTTTGTTTTCAATCGTATTTCAGTTGTATTACGGCGTTTCCTGGCCGCATTATCAGTACTTCCGTGTTCTTACAGCGATAAATCTTTAATTTCTGACGAAGTAGCGCGAAATTCTCGAGACTTCCGGTTGATCTCGTGTTTTTCACGATTTCTACAATTGCACGCTACACCGGTCTTATTGATCTCTCGCTCCAAAGGCGGACGTTATGACCACTTCACCGCGGAGACAGAGGAAAAGTAATGCATCGGCTTTAGAAGTTAATCATTTTTGTGATAGAAGCACATATTTTGATATATCTTATGCAGATCACACTAGATTGTATAATTTTCTCGTGACAACTATTTCTCATTTTCTCTGGTTCGAGAGGTTAACAATTTGCTTCCATTAGTTCTGTCCCACTTGTAGACGAGTTTTGACGCGTTTATAGCGGACAGCTTTTGAAAATGTTCTGACTAATAAGAAATTGCTCATTTCTCCTTTTGCCACACTGTTTTCAAACTACTTTCAATACTTTTACTTTCGATTAAAGAGATACTCGGTATTTTGACTATATGGTTTTTTGTTCAAATTCGTCTACTGCAGATTTATCGTATGTGTGAAAGCTAATTAGTATCCCTTACATGGCCATAAACGGAGATGCAACATTTGGTATTCTATCATATAGACGCTTTCTTACGTCTCTGCAGCAGACGGCTTTTTGAAAACATAGTGACAAAAGAAGAAATTGCTCAAAACGAGCAATTTCTACTTTTGCCACAATGTTTTCCACTTTTAGTCAAAGGTTATCTATTCAATTATAGAGATTTTTTATTTTTTGACAAAGTATGTTCAAAGTCGTCTGCTGCAGAATTGTCGTATGAGGGAAAGGTTTAAAATACAGACAATCTGAAAGCTCTATCAATCTTAACCCTTTCCCAACAAATCTGAAGAGCAGACGACTGTGAAAACATATTGTCAAAATTGTGAAAAAACTCTCAACGAATTAGAGTTTAATTATTAGATAGATTTGAAAATATTGTGACAAAAAATAGAAATTGGTTGTTTTGACCATTTCCTACGTTTGCCACACTGTTTTAAGAAGTCATCTGCTGCAGAAGCTTCAGAAAACTTCTGTATGTGGGAATGGGTTAAGATATCTTTGTTTTAATATGTATTTAATTTGCTGTTCCATTCCGTTGTATCTTTATTTGTCTGTTTATTTCGCTCTTTAGCGTAACTACTCAATATTTTGTTCAAGAACAGTAAACTATTTTAACTCTTGTCATAAAGCACTTAAATTCTAAACTTAAGAAAATCTTTCCGCCACATCGCGTGACTTTTTCTAATCCTTTAAATATTGAAATTGTGAAATGGACATGTCCCGCTTTGCGTTTTGATTAGTCTACAACCCATTGTAGGAATATCAAGATAAAACATGTTGGGGTGAGCAGCCAATAGTATATAGCCTGTGAACGGGCTATATGTGCTATATGTGCTATGTAATGAAAGTATTTGATTTGAAGTTTCTTGATAATTGGTCCTTGCGTGCAAAGTGAAAGTTATGATTTGATATACCAAAATGGGGCTGTGTTTTTGACTTGTTGCTTAAGGGGTTTACGTATTTTAAGTACTACATCCTTTCTTATATTATGCATGCATCACTTTTTTCCCGGCGATAGCTGTTTAAAGGAATACGCTTTGCTCAGATTAAACTATATGACTAAATAGTTATACAGTAATTTATCATTTTGATGTAAGTAACTTTTTTCCACATGCTTGCACTACCAAGATATATGCTTTTAAAGTTTGAGTTTTCACGTCGGTATCGATAGCCTATGGGCACCGATTTCGTTTCTAAGCATAGCGAACGTTCTCGGAGTTTTGTAGCTTCGTGGCCCGGTCGGACTTCCAGTGGGTATATGGTTATTGTCAATTTAGAGCCTGTTTCACAATCAATGGTTAAATGAACATCTTTAAACTAAGACAGCGGTCACATGTGTACAGATCTGATGCGGCATGTTAAGTCTATCGAACTTGCAAACGCTGATGCACCGACTGATCTGGATCTGTAATGTGGACAAGAACCTCTTTGACCATTCACAAAGTTCTTTTTATAAATATTTTATAAAAGGTTTATACGCTTGCATCGATAACGCATGCATGCATTATGTCCAAAAACAACCCGTATATGCGCATAGCAAACGTTCTTGGAGTTGTATAGCTTCATGGCAAGGTCGGACTTCCAGGAAGTATATTTTTATTGTCAATTTAGAGCCTGTTTCACAATCGATATTAATTGATTGATTGATTGGGGTTTAACGCCGTTTTTAACAATTTCTCGTTATAGTTATATCACGGCGGCCAGTTCACCTACTCATGCATTTCCTGGTTTTCTCACACCAGTACTCCACACAATAATCTTCCCAAGCAACTAGCTGCTTTTCCACATACACTTAGCCCATTGGTGGAAGACGGATGACGCATGTCGCATTGACTTTTGTCAATCGTCGGAAAGAAAGTTGGCCAAGCCGGGATTCGAACTCACAACATCCCCTGGATTGACAGCTCGCGTCGCTACCGACTGAGCTACCGGGGCTCGGCACAATCAATATTAAATGAGCATGTTTAAAATAAGACAGCGGTCACATGTGTCCCCGATATGATGCCTCAGGTTAAGTCTATCGAACTTGCAACCGCAGATGCACAGACTGAAATGGATCTGTAGTGTGGACAAAAGCCTCTTGGACCATTCACAAAACTCTTTTTATAAATAATTTATGAAAGGTTTATAGTTTGTTATACGCTTACATAGATAACGAATACATGCATATGTACAAAAACCAGTACAGGCGACCTTGATAACACATAGGGCATCAACAGTTCGGAATCTCTCTATAAATAAAACTATAAATTATGGAATACAGTTGAAATATGATTACACAAGGGGAAATAGCTCATTATGAGTATGAGTACAAATATGTAACCCTTTCCCAGTCATAGACGTTTTTCTGACGCCTCTACACCATACGACTTTTGAAAACATTGTGACAAAAGGAGAAATTGCTCAAAACGAGCAATTTCTCCTTTTGCCAAAACGTTTTCAACTCTTTTCCAGTAATTATACCTTCCTTTTCTGAGATTTTCCAAAATAATTATATGTGTTTTCAAAGTCATCTGGTTTGAAAACATGTTGATATAAACCTGAAAAATCTCCATAAAAGATAGCTTAATTGTAAAATAAAGTTGAAAATAGTGTGGCTAAAGGTGAGATTGCTCATCATGAGCAATTTCACCTTTAGCCCAAATGTTTTCAAAAGACGTCTGTTAATATGGAGTTTACAGTTGGTTTCATATGGCATGTTTCAAAATAATGATGTGGTGTCAAGGCAAAAAGACATGTGACATCGCTTGCGAAATAAACACATTTCGAAACCTGTCACTCCTGACACGAAAGATGTCAAATGTTACTATTTGTAGATATTAAATTGTCTCGAATAGATTAAAAGACATTTTTTATACACCTTAATTGATTTTTATTTCAGTTTTATGATCGCCATAGACATTGCTTTTATGGTGATATTTAACTAATCATTAATGGAATGTAACATAATTGAACGACTTACATTTTTTAAACGGCAACTTCCTTAATGTTTCTCAAAAGGAATATTTCTGAGACAATATTCCTAGATTCCCACCAAAAAGACCAATGGTCTAACAATCAACATGTCGAAAATACAATTTTGATCAAACTTTCTATTTGTTAACCTTTGTTAAGGTGTTTGGAGGGGACGGGGTCAGTGATGTTGGGGCAAGCTGAACATTTGGACAGAGGGCTTATACAAGCTATGCATAATAAATCGTTTCAGAATGGTATCAAGATTTGAACAATGATAATAAATATTTTCAGAATGGTATCAAGTTTTGAAGAATGATAATGAATCGTTTCAGAATGGTATCAAGTTTTGAACAACAATGATAATAACTCGTTTCAGAATGGTATCACGTTTTGAAGAATGATTATACAAAGTGTTCGAAAATGACCGAGAAGACAATGGCAGTATCTGTGTACTTTAGTTTGATTGGCAATTGATACACACTTCCACATAACTGACCGTCAGATGTTTTGAAAATAAAAGCAACTAAAACTATCACTGGAGATGATAAACACCCCCTAAACAACACCTTGACCTACACCATAACTTAATCAGTAAAAGGGCCATAGCTCTGCAAAATATCATGCAATTGTAACCCCTTTAGGATATGCACATCTCCTCTTAGTATAGAAGCTTCATGTAAAACATTTTGAATTTCACCCAGTGCTTTGTAAGAAATAGGCCGGACAAAATATGGCTTCCGACCGACAGATAGACAGACAGACAGCCCGACACAGTGACTCCTATCAAAAAGCGCATACATGTAGGTACACGCAAATTTAGAACGTTCCTGGTTGCAAACTGCAATGGGTCGGTTTTCGTGTGTGGTGTTTCGTGTGTGGTGTTTCAAATTGCGGTTGTAATACAAACGCTTTCTTCACCTGTATTACCGATACAATTATATCGTTGCAAAGTGTGCTATTGAATTCCCCATGCATTACCGATACGATTAAGTCTTTGCAACTGGTGCTATTTAATTCACCGGCATTCTTTGTAGAAACTGATTGGGATGCAAGATGTAAGAGACTTCACATCTGAAAGGTATCTCGTTAGATCATAAAACATTTTAATACCAATTTAAGTTATGGTACGGGAAAATCAACCCTCGGTAAAGTGTTTGATTTAAAAAATGTAGACCGAGCAGCATTGTCTCTGTTTTAATGTTGAGTCGCGATAAAGCGCTATCAATCTAGAACTTGTAAGTTCGATCCCCGGCTCGGCTGTTCATTCTGTCCGACAATCGACAAACGTCATTGCAACTAGGGTCATTCGCCGTCCACTATGAACTAAATAGGCTATCACTGTTTGGAGGTAGATAGATGTGTGGTAATTCTTTTTTTTTTTTATTGTATAATCAGGCCACACTAAACATAACGTAATTGTACAAGGAGATATACATTTTATCATGAAGTAACACATACTGCAAAACTCTTATTACAACACGATGTGTTCTGATTGCTCGTTACGGGCAACCAGAACAGGTACTACACTCCAATCAAACTTATGCATTACCAGAAGTGTGAGAAGAATCCATGAGATAAAGTGATATCCATAACATTACATATACTAAAAAAATATGGTAAATACAAAATGTTTCTTGTTTATAGCACACACTGTCCGACTCCCTCCATACAACCACATTCTTTTCCCGCAATCTATATACAAGATGGTAAGACAGTTGCATGGCGTACTGTCGCGGGAAAGCCAACTGCACACGTTAGGTGAAGTGGCCGCCTTGATATACCTGAAATACAATCGAAAATAGTGTTACAATCCATTCAATTAATCAGTGCTCTGTTAACCAATCTGTCATATAAGTTAACTAAGAATATGTATTTATTGTTTACAAAAGTTAGAGAAAAACATTGCTGAATGTGAATTTCATGTGTTATTTCACTGCCGAAAGTGTGTTCAATTAATAACTGTATTGTTATTTGATTGGTATGTAGGCGACACCAACATTGATGACTTGTATACGTTGCTTCAAAACGACAATCCTGATGTAATAAAGAAACTTTCATATAACATCTAAAAAGTAATGAAAGAACGATAAGAGCATCATTCTCAGCTCTATAATATTTGTTAAATAGAATGAATGCTTTGTACTATGGGCCTGTGGCCGAATTACTTTCAATAACTAGTTGCCATTTGTCACTAGGAGCTTCTGGAGGCAGTTTCTGACCAATACAACGATGTCACAGTATGTATTCTGATCGGAAATGCCATAAATAATTATAAACTAGTAGTTTCTATTGTGGGTTCTTTTGTTGCTTTGATCATTAATGGTGACTTTAGTCACGAACAGTGTTTCATTCTCTTCCATTACCAAGTTTACCTGAATGAAATATGAGCCGTTCCACGGGAAAATCAACATTATGGACTCTGCGTAGTATATCGACCCAGATCAGTGCGCGCAGGCTAATCAGGGCCGACACATTCCGTATCAGGGGAACAGAGATATAGAATAATGATTCCTGAAACAGAAAATCCACAGGAGGCGAAAAGTGTTTGCCCGGATTAGCCTGCGTGGCATGATAAGGCTGATCTGGGTCGATACTTTACGCAGAGTTTCACAATGTTGGTTTTCTCGTGGAACGGCTCATATTATGAAAGCCCTCGAAACAACACTGATGTAGAGAGAAAAACTCTTCAGTACGACACTGTAATACTTTTCCCTAGACGAAAATCAAATTGAATTCGCTGCGAGCAATTTCACAATTTCCGACAAAGTTACAGGAGAAGGTTTTTAACCTCTGTATGTAATCTCATCCCATTCTAGAACCATCACACGTTCTTGAAATACTATTATGTTCGCAAATTTAATCTTTTGTTAGTTACTAAACAATTGAATCTCTCAGATATTAATACAGCAAACCAATCTGACTAAAGAACACGATCTGACCAAATGCAAGCGTTAATAGGAGATGATTTTAATGAGATTGACAGCAAACCTGCAAACCACGAGAAAACCAACATTTTGGTCTCTGCGTAAAGTATCGAACCGGATCACCCTAAGCATGCCGCGCAGGCTTACCCGGATAGACACTTCTCGCCTCCTGTGGATTTTCTGTTTCGGGAATCATTATTCTATACCTCTATCCCCCTGAGACGGAATGTGTCGGCCCGGATCAGTCTGTGCGGACTGCGAAGGCTGATCTGGGTCGATACATTACGCAGGGGCCATACTGTTGGTTTTCTCATGGGACGGCTCTTATTCACTTGCTTGAAAATTGCGTTTTATGGTAGTGTATAGTAAACACTAGTGAAGAGGGAAAAAAGAGCGTTGAGAGTATTAAAAGACGCCGAACTTTTGACCCCGAAAACCCAATTTACAATACTACTAGGCCTAGCAGATATTTTCCTGTCCTTCGAAGCCAAGACTATTCTCCAAAACAATGCTGATAACTTTTGATCTGATTACCTATGCATATGAAAAGCATCATGTATACGTGAAACGGTTCATTTTTGTTTAATTTTCCGTAGAACAATAAGTGTGTGATTATCCGAGTTGTGTAGTGGTGTTGACTTACAAAAATATCTGCGTCGAGTCCAAGGAAAATCACGAAATTTGCACTTAAAAACGTGTCGCCAACCAGAAACGTATAGTCCGTACGTTGCTTTGTGTTTAGGTCCAAAGTAATGTGATAAAATCGAACCTTCAGACGGATGAACACTTGTCCAAAACGTAAATAAATTTCCAAAGCGATGAAATGCGATTCTCGATCCAAAGAGATAAGGTGAAGGCTGACCTCGGGATACTAGAAACTGCTGTTAATGGGGATCGAGAAACTAAAGTAAAGTGTAACCTGCGGCTCCTAGAGCCAACTAGTGTAAGCTCAACAAATACATATAAAAGATTTTATGTTTGCATAAAATGGTATAAATGGCAATGCGTTCAAAAGAGACATTATTGAGCCGAATTACGAGAAAACCAACATTATGGCCTCTGCGTAATGTATCAATCCAGATCAGCCTGCACAGTCCGTGCTGACTGATCCGGGCCGACACATTCCGTCTCAGGGGAATTGAGGTATAGAGTAATGATTCCTGAAACAGAAAATCAACAGGAGGCGGAACGTGTCTGTCCGGGTTAGCCTGCGCATCATGTTTAGACTGATCCGTGTCGATACTTTTCGCAGAGTCCACACTGTTGGTTTTATCGCGGGACGGCTAATATGAGGCCGGCTGTTGGAAAATGTACACGTTTTGCATTTCTTAACCAACGGTTTGAATCAGCATATCCATCTACTCCACGTCTACATAGTGCGTGTATACCACGTGACTTTTGACGTCATATTTGCATATTTGCATATTTGGTCAGACAGCAATAATTGCTCTTGTTAAGAATGTAAAAACAATGCTAACTTTTTTTATTTCTTCACCCTTTTTAATGAGACATGGCGTAGTCTACGGCGCTAACAATGTCCTATCTCCGGGTTTTTACAGGAGTTTGATTGGTGGTCTAGTTTTTTCAAACACTTCGACGAACCTGTTCACAAAGTCCAGTTTTGATAATGCTCCGGCTGTCGGCGATATTAATAAATTTTGAGAAAATGTTCATCGAAGTGTTTGTAGAAACTAAACCACTAATCAAACTCCGTTGAAAATCCGGAGATAGGGCTCTGTAAGCGGCGTAGACTGCGCCATGTTTCATTAAAAATGATAAAGAAATAAAAAAGTTACCTTTGTTTTTACTTCTAAATCGAAGAAAAATGTTTATGTCCACCATAGCATTTGTGACGTAAAAGTCACGTGGTATACACACACTGTACATAGGCTGATAGATTCTTCTAACAATCACATATAAGAATCTTATAATAGTCTTATATAATCTTATAATAATAGTTTTATTCAAATTTCACAAGAAGGTCATAGACCCATGTAGTAAGTAAAGCATACAATAGTGAAATTGGTATATACATGTGCTCATATACACATTTTCATTGTAGCAGTTCGTGGCATATACACGCTTGTTTAGATGTACCTAAATACATACATATAAACATGCTTGTACACATATGCATGCTGCCCATACGCAAGCAAGACATACGAGATTCAAACTGAATTTAAATATAATGAGATATATTAGCAAATATTAACAGTTATGATAAGACACTTTATATGTCACAATGCAGTTATGTAAACCATATTTTATCAAAGAATATGGTATTTAATTAATACGTTTCTTTGACTATATATCTGACGTAAGTGTGGAAGTTATTGTAATTATAATATAATAAGCCATAGTGATTTAATTATCTCTCAAACTAAAAATATATAATGCTAATTTTGCATGATAAGCATTGTAGAAAAACGGATCGTAATGCATATATTTGAATGAATAGAAATTCACCGATGTGCACTGATATACAACCGTCAAAAACAAAGTAAAAGACATTGTAAGTGCTTTCAGTGCATTTTGGTATTAACGATTATTGTTATGGTTAAGTTTCATGATTCATTGTTCAGATAGTGATATTTGAGCAGTCATATGTTGTACGTCATTTATTAATTAAATGGCCTTATCAATGTCGTATTGGTGTTTTGTTGATTTATGTTAAATCATATCAAACGAGCAATCTCTACAGTTTCAATCATAGATGCAATAGTCGTACATAAATATTTTAAAAATTGTGAGTCCATGAACTTTCCTATATTTGCCAATTTAACCAAATAGCAAAAACAAAGCCCCGACACCAAGATGATAGGAAAAAGTCTAATATACACTGTCCTGCCTTAAACCGGAAACAAGAAACCGGAAGTACAGTCGCTGTACCCCGCTAGGGTATATTTAACGAACCTGACCAGGATCGTGTGAATATCTTATCCATACTCTTTCTGTACAACAGTTCTCGTGTAGTAAAGAAATGGATGATTGTGATAATACATAAGTTTCCAAATCCGTCAAAAAAAAATGTAAAAATAACCGCTTGATTTCTCTGTGTTCTCTTGAACATTGGCGAATGCAACATCAAAAGATTCAATTTCTGAACATCTAAACCTTTTACTGTTATCTTAGATATTGTGACTGATTGATTGATTGAGTGGGGTTTAACGCCGTTTTTAACAATTTCTCAGTTATATCACGGCGGCCA
>JASEVX010000015.1:18303544-18372251 GCA_031761405.1 Serripes groenlandicus | reverse complement strand
TTTTTCTTTTTCTACGTTTTGCTACGCTTTCCTGCGCTCTCAGTACGTTTTGTTACGAAGCCAACACGACTCTGGTCAAGATCTGCCACGATTTTCATCATGTTCTCTCACGTTCTGTTACGATCGTCACGATATGCTATCACGTTCTGTCACGTTCCGTTAGGTTATGTTAAGATCTCTCACGATCACGAAGATCTGTTAAGATCTCTCACGATCACGAAGATCTGTTAAGATCTCTCACGATCACGAAGATCTGTTAAGATCTCCTGCGATTTATGGCCACGATTTGAGTAAAATCGATTGGGTATAAAAAGGCTGGCATACTTTTTATCTACCCAAAACTATAGATGTTTCCTTGTTCAGTGTTGCAAACGTAATGAAGCTTGCAGAGCGTTGATACACATCGTGGGAACCGCGCGGGAACTTATCAGAGCGTGTCAGAGCGAGTTTGCCTATCGGGATGTTGTTCGTAGCAGAACGTGTCACAGCGTGACGTAATTACACTTGCTATGCAATGTATCTTGACGAATCGTAGTAGAGAGTGATAGAGCGTGATATAAACGTGGTGACATCGTAGTGAACCTTGAAGGAATCGTGTTTCTAAGTTCATCAAGATCCCCTACGAAGGCGCATCAAGTTCTGTTAAGGTCTACCACGCTCTACTACGATTCCCACGTTCTATCACGCTCTCTCAAGATTTGGCGTCAAATCGGCATAATCGTGGCAAAGTTTTTGACAGCCACAAATGTTGTCACGATCCTTACGATCATTACGATTCCACCACGTTCCCTCACGGTCACTACGATTCGACCCCACGACCCCCCACGCTCATCACGATTCTCGAAAATCGTGGAGATCGTAGACATCGTGGCATAGTGTAAACGGTAGCATAAGCTGTTGAATTTACTTAAACAATAGACTAACTAATGAATTTATTTTATTAGGATTTAACGCTGTTTTCACCATATTCCAGTTTTATCTAAATAGAGGATATTACATGAGTGGGTCATTCAATACGACATTTTATTAAACGAGTTTAATAAAATTTTGTATTGAATGACCACGAATGTTATATTCTATTTATGTCATAAATTCCAATTCGACGATTATTAGCGCAAAATATATATAACGTCGCTATATAGCGCGGTCATTTTCAATGCTTTTCATTATGACGTTACGTAGCATTGTTATTACACTAGTTATATAGCCTAGCATTGTTATTACACTAGTTGTATACCGAAATTCTAACACTATTGACAATTTCTCTTCTATAAACAAAGAAGGATTTGAGCGTGATCTAAATGCAGTATATCACTCTAAATTTGCGGAACTATTTTTGGCTGTTGAAATTCCCTCCCGAGTATTTTTCATACAAAGTTTCTCAGAGCGCATGCGTTGCTACGTTGGGCTTGGCATTTTATGAATGAAGTCACGAGCTTTTGTTGTAAATGCCGTTTGGAAATTTGTTATTACACTAGTTATATACCGAAAAATACAGAATGACGTTATTTCACGCTGGCGACGTCATTTATGATATAACTTATTCATGATCCCTGGGTAAACAAACCAGTACAAGGCTAGGAAATGTGCACTGCCAAACCGCACTCCATCATGCCTACCACCGCCTTTGGGGATCGAGTTACTCGTAAATTATTTATTGTTTGTTTTTATTTACCCTCGCCGTGCAGAATTAACTATTTGGCGAGCAGACAAAGTTAGATACAAGGGAGTCCGGGTGCGATACCCTAGCTCTTTCCGAAAAGACCCATTGGTTCTTTTACGTGCCCGGTGTATAGCACCGATACACGCGAGGTTATTTTTCCTGGAAAGGACAAGTACTTAACCTCTAGTTGAGTGGGAGACGCTTAAAAGCATCCCTTAAATTTCCAGAACCCGGACCGGGATTTGAAGCCCAGACCTCTGGATTGACAATCCAGTGTATTAACCACTGGACTACCCCGCCACCCGTTATCAATATGTTTTATATTCATTAGCATGTATGCTACATGCGTCTAGTAGATGTCGTGCGCGTACTTGGAAGTATCTTTAAACCTGTTTAACATGTGTGACAGCTTCAGAGCAATCTGTTTCAAAAATATTAAGTTTGATATAAGGAGGTTTTATTTTGTTTTGTTTTTCTTTGTGGTAAGAGGAGAAAATATTCATGGAAGTCATTTTCAGCAAAGGTGACATAATTCACTTACACCAGGGAAAGCGTTACCGTATTTTTTGTTTAGGTCCGTATAGGGTAAGGTGAAGTTGGTGTCTAGTGTCTAGTATCTAGTATCGTTTAGCATAAACGATACTGGCAACCAGAATCTAGTATCGTTTATCATAAACGATACTGGCAACTAGTCACTAGTGTCGTTTAAGGAACTAGATATATAATTAATAAACTTTCAGACTCCAGTGTCGTTTAACACTAAACGACACTGGCAACCAGACACTAGTGTCGTTTAAGGAACTAGATATATAATTTTCAATTTCAGACTCCAGTGTCGTTTAACACTAAAAGACACTGGCAACCAGACACTAGTTCGAGATATCGATATGTTCAAGTTGTCAAAATGTTCAAGTTAAAAACATTCGTTTTTCAATGTATTCGAGATATCGATGTGTTCGAGTTATCGGTATTTCGAGATAGGAACTAGATATATAATTTTCAATTTTCTGACTCCAGTGTCGTTTAACACTAAACGACACTGGCAACCAGACACTAGTATCGTTTAAGGAACTAGATATATAATTTTCAATTGTCAGACTCCAGTGTCGTTTAACACTAAACGACACTGGCAACCAGACACTAGTATCGTTTAAGGAACTAGCTATATAATTAATCAATTTTCTGACACCATGGTCGTTTAACACTAAACGACACTGGCAACATGACACTAGTATCGTTTAAGGAACTAGCTATATAATTAATCAATGTTCTGACTCCAGTGTCGTTTAACACTAAACGACACTGGCAACCAGACACTAGTATCGTTTAAGGAACTAGCTATATAATTAATCAATTTTCTGACTCCAGTGTCGTTTAACACTAAACGACACTGGCAACCAGACACTAGTATCGTTTAAGGAACTAGCTATATAATTAATCAATTTTCTGACTCCAGTGTCGTTTAACACTAAACGACACTGGCAACCAGACACTAGTATCGTTTAAGGAACTAGCTATATAATTAATCAATTTTCTGACTCCAGTGTCGTTTAACACTAAACGACACTGGCAACCAGACACTAGTGTCGTTTAAGGAACTAGATATATAATTTTCAATTTCAGACTCCATTGTCGTTTAACACTAAACGACACTGGCAACCAGACACTAGTATCGTTTAAGGAACTAGCTATATAATTAATCAATTTTCTGACTCCAGTGTCGTTTAACACTAAACGACACTGGCAACCAGACACTAGTGTCGTTTAAGGAACTAGATATATAATTTTCAATTTCAGACTCCAGTGTCGTTTAACACTAAACGACACTGGCAACCAGACACTAGTATCGTTTAAGGAACTAGATATATAATTTTCAATATCAGACTCCAGTGTCGTTTAACACTAAACGACACTGGCAACCAGACACTAGTGTCGTTTAAGGAACTAGATATATAATTTTCAATTTCTGACTCCAGTGTCGTTTAACACTAAACGACACTGGCAACCAGACACTAGTATCGTTTAAGGAACTAGATATATAATTTTCAATTGTCAGACTCCAGTGTCGTTTAACACTAAACGACACTGGCAACCAGACACTAGTATCGTTTAAGGAACTAGCTATATAATTAATCAATTTTCTGACACCAGTGTCGTTTAACACTAAACGACACTGGCAACCAGACACTAGTGTCGTTTAAGGAACTAGATATATAATTTTCAATTGTCAGACTCCAGTGTGGTTTAACACTTAACGACACTGGCAACCAGACACTAGTGTCGTTTAAGAAACTAGCTATATAATAAATCAATGTTCAGACTCCAGTGTCGTTTAAGGAACTGGATATATCATTTTCAATTTTTAGACTCCAGTATCTTTTAACACGAAACGACACTGGCAAGCAGACAGTAGTATCGTTTAAGAATATAGAATATAGAATTCAGAATAGTTTATTAGACTTCAGCATTATATAGCTAATCGTCATACAAATAACATTATCATGTGTGAGCATGCCATACAAAGTTGTGATTAATAACAACATGGAGAAAAAAAAATGCAGAAATATCATATACGCTTGCACGCACTCACACACTAACCCACACACACTCAAACACAAACAATTATAACGTCAAGTATTAAAGTTAATACGAGAGTGGTGATTTAAGAGGGTTTATGTTCTTTGTTTCTGAGCACATATCATATTTTGCAAAATTATTTAAAGTTTTAACATTCTCACATTGGATAAGCCCAATAAATGTAAACATGCTAGGTCTTGTATACTAGTATTGAGGGATATACTGCTGTGTTAGTGTCTCGTATTTATCACATATTAAAACGAAATGGTACTCGTCTTCAATGTCTTCATTTGTGCACATTTCACAAATTCGATCACATCTCGGAATGCCTCTGTGCCTCCCAGTTGGAATAAACGACACTGGAGTCTGATATTGAAAATTATATATCTAGTTCCTTAAACGATACTAGTGTCTGGTTGCCAGTGTCGTTTAGTGTTAAACAACACTGGAGTCAGAAATTGAAAATTATATATCTAGTTCCTTAAACGACACTAGTGTCTGGTTGCCAGTGTCGTTTAGTGTTAAAACTCACTGGAGTCTGACAATTGATTAATTATATACCTAGTTCCTTAAACGACACTAGTGTCTGGTTGCCAGTGCCGTTTAGTGTTAAACGACACTGGAGTCAGAAAATTATATATCTAGTTCCTATCTCGAACATACCGATAACTCGAACACATCGATATCTCGAATACATTGAAAAACGAATGTTTTTAACTTGAACACCTTGACAACTTGAACATATCGATATCTCGAACCTTTCGATATCTCGAACTTTTCGATATCTCGAACTTTCCGATATCTCGAACTTTCCGATATCTCAAAATTTCGATATCTCAAATTTTTCGATATCTACAACAATATTTCCAACTATTCGATATATCGAACTTTTCGATATGTCGAACCTATCAATATCTCGAACCTTTGGATATCTCGAACTTGTCGATATCTCCAACGATATCTCGAACTTTTCGATATCTCCATTTTTTTCGATATCTCGATTATTTTTCGATATCTCGAACTTTTCGATATCTCGAACATATCGATATCGAAAAGTTCGAGATATATAAAGTTAGAGATATCGAAAAAATAATCGAGATATCGAAAAGTTCGAGATATCGAAAAGTTCGAGATATCGAAAGGTTCGAGATATCGATATCTTCGAGTTGTCAATATGTTCAAGTTAAAAACATTCGTTTTATCAATGTATTCGAGATATCGATGTGTTTGAGTTATCGGTATGTTCGAGATATCGATATGTTCGAATTATCAATATATCCAGTTCCTTAAACGATACTAGTGTTAAACGACACTGGAGTCTGAAATTGAAAATTATATATATAGTTCCTTAAACGACACTAGTGTCTGGTTGCCAGTATCGTTTATGATAAACGATACTAGATTCTGGTTGCCAGTATCGTTTATGCTAAACGATACTAGATACTAGACACTAGACACCAACTTCACCTTACCTCCAGCTAGCACAATTTGCTAAAACTGTCGAAGCGCTAACATTTCTTTTTCATATCCGTCGAGCTCTCATTGTCAAAGACGCTTTGATACTTCGCAATACATCTTTGAAACCTTAGTATGAACTGGTGGCATTAAACACTTTAAAAAAAAAGAAGCATTTCAATAAGTCCAAGTCATGGAAAGCCCATTTACTTAACAATCCGTCATGCAGACGAGTATTGACGCATCTGATGCTTTTGTTTGTTTGTTTGTTGGAGTTTAACGCCGCTTTCAACAGCTTTGGTCATATCACGGCGGTCAGTGCACCTACCCATGTTTTCCTGGCTTTCCCACACCAGTACTTACACAACATTCTTTCGAAGCCAGCATCTGATGCAGCAGAAGATGTTTTAAAAATGATTGTGCAATATGGAGCACTTTTTCCCTTGGTCACACTTGGTTCGCTTCTAGTCAATATTTATACATTCATAGTTGTCATTGTTTTGCCTTTACGTTATCAAAGGCACAGTTCCTGTAAGTCGATAAGGGTTTTAACCCTTTCCCTCATATAGACGCTTTCTGACGCTTCTGCAGCAGACGGGTTTTTGAAAACATGGCGACAAAAGAAGAAATTGCTCAAAATGAGCAATTTCTCCAACTTAATTCAATTATTGTACTTTCATTTAAAGGGAGATTTCCAATACAAAATCGGATATGTTTTCAAAGTCGTTTGCTGCAGATTTGTTGTATGTGGATAATGGATTAAATGCATACACCAAACTTGTTTAAATATATCTAAGCTCAGATTAAGACATATATAAAAATGCCTGTAAATTATGCGTGTAGGTGTTGGTCAATTATTTTGTCCGCCTCTGTTGTGTAGTGGAAGAAGGTCCGCGTCAGGTGAGATAAGAAGCGGGTTCAAATCCCGGCTAGTTTATACCTAGTCAATTAATATGCTCCATTTAAAGTGACCGTCCGTTGAATTGGGAAACAAAAGCTTCTATTTCAAGTCAAATCTAGCTTACTCAATACCTATGTCACTGCAGAGCTCTATATAAGGGGAGTTTCTTACGTTCTAAAATCCTTATTTTACCCTCTAACCCTATGTTGTGGGTACTCAAAAGAATCGTCTCGATGAGACAATTCTTTTGAGTACCCACATCATAGGGTTTGGTTGGATGATTTGAAAGATATTGCGGGGAAAAGAGCTGTATACCCCTCCTTATCTTGACCTCTATATAATGTGATGGACTCGCGATAACCCGAACTCGAAATGGACCCATAGATCACTTCGAGTTATTGACGCTGGATTTATGCTAAATTCATTTTTATCTTCTTTAACTTCGTTATCCATCTATACCTAAGTGTTATTTATGATGATTCACCCAGTGATAAAATCGTATTAGTTCTGCTATGCTGTTTTCTAAACAAAATTCTCTTCCTGGATAATGTTTCGAGTATAATTATTCATTTGAACTCACCCCGTGTTCGAGTCATTGCGATGATTCCGTATTCATATGAGGAATAATTGCAAGAATGATTCATGGTGTATAGAGCTGACAATGGGGAACAATAAGCTAACTGGATTAATAGTACCATAACACACCAGTTATTAACCCCTTCCCACTTTTGGACACGTTCTGGCGCATCTGCAGCAGATGACTCTTCAATACATTGTAACAAAAGGAGAAATTACTTATAATTCGTCGCAGTTTTACAGTTGTTATATTCCATATCTCGAGGTCGGATCACCTAGCTTTGATTCCCGGCCCAAATCCTGTAAAAAGTTGTTTCCAAGTGAATCCCCCAGTTAACTGTGAAAGATTTGAGCGCGGGACCTTTGTTCGATCCATGCGAGGGAGAAGTGTCCTTGCGTTAGAACAAACGCCGCGATAAAATTACAAGTGTTGATATGAATTTGAAATATGTTGGGGGGAAAGAGAAATATGTTTCCGGTTGAGCCATTTCTCCTTTCCCCTTCAATATTTTACATAGGCTTTTATATTAGAGAAAAAGCTCATATAATCTAAGTAATCTTTTTCCTATATTTTTTTCTGAAAATGATATTCAACGATTCAACCAAGTTGAAAAACCACCAAAGGTGAGCTTGGTAGTTCAAGCTTGATAATGTTACAGAGGATATTTGTTTGTTTCAGTGAAAGACCGATTTTTATTTCATCGAGTGAAGAAACAAAAATATTCGAGAATAGTATTTTTTTTTCTTCACGAGATGTAATAAAAATCGATCTTTCACTAAAACAAACAACTTTCCTTTTTATTTTAGGCCATAAAAGGTCTTTTTACCATTTTTAGTATAATTTGTCCCGTACAGTGCATCCAGATTTTCCCTGTTGTGAGCCCCACGGTTTTAGCGCAGTTTGTAGTATTTCCTGGAAAAAATAGTCCTGTATTTTCTGTGGAGATTAACGTGAAAATAATTTGAAGACATTGCATAAAGTTATCATTTTAATCTACATTTTATTAATTAGAGGTTATCTAATAAAATATAAGTAAACTCCAAAATTAAAAAAAAAATCATTAAAAAAGGTAGTTCCGGCAAAAAATGGTAATTTCAATGTTTGAAAAGTGGTAACTTCACTGTTTGAAATGATAATATCACTGTTTGAAAAAGTGGAGTACCCGTTTCTATTTCACTTAGATATCTCTATAATCCATCGATAGGCATAAAATAAAACAGATTCACCAATGCATGTGCAAATCTCTGTGTTTGTTTCAAATAAAAACAAATATTAATTTCCTCGAATTCGGTATCAAGTTTTTAAATACGTTGTGTGTAATGCAGATAAGGAATTAGATATTCCAATCACAGCGATTTCCCTGGATGATGAGTAGTTTTAGATTGTTCTCCGAAGTACGATGTATTTTCGTCAATTTTTTGGGCTGTGAATTAAATAGTTTAGGTTTTTTTGTGTTCATCACTTTTGCTTGTCTGTGATTGGCTGAAATATTTTGTTCATAACCTCATGAATAAAAAAATTAACATTGGCGACGTGCTGTATTATGGAAAATAAAGTTGTAAAATACTATTATGTTTTATTACTCACTGAAATAGCCATATTAATGCTAAAATATAAGGAATGGAGCGGGTTTTTTCGTTTTCATGGGGGTATGAACAAAAAAACCTGATCACACATTCTATGAAACCGCTTCGCGATTTCATAGAGAGTGGTCAGGTTTGTTTTGTTCATACCCCCATGAAAACGAAAAAAAAGCTCTCCATTCCTTAAATAACCTAACAACGGAGTCGATTGACAATTGTAGAACATCGAAATATGATTTAATATTAAAAAGCAAATGCTTTAAACACTTTCCCACATCTGAAACAGACGACTTAGAAAATAGCTAGGCAAAACATATGGAAAATCTTTATAAATTAAAGAATAATTATTTGAAATAGGGTTGAAAACATTGTGGCCAAAGAAGAAATTACTCATATTTTTTTCTTTGGCCACGCTGATTTCAATAGTCGTCTGCTGCAGATACGTTCTGCGTCATAAGAAGTGATGTCATATTTCTAGATGAAATTCGAAATTTAACCGTTGATATGTATTTGTTTGTCAAAAATAAATAAATAAATCCAGAAATGCGAGAAAATGGGTCTCCTTTGAAAAAGAGCAGATAAACGGACAATCAAGTTAACAAACTTGTTGTCTGTATGCAACAACGTAATAAAGAAAACTATTAGGAACTTAACAGGAACTCTGTAAAGTTGAGGAAAGAGTAGGCACACATTAAGGATGGAAATATGTGAATATTTTAACATGATGCTTACTTTGTATTCATTTGGAAACGGTCTATTCAGATTGTCTTAATTATCACGATTGGAGATGTGCTACTCGAACCAACCAATCAAATGATGACGTCGTTTAACTAACACGCGTTCGAGTGCTAACATTTTCAAGAACATCTTGACTCACGTGATGCGAACATTAAAGATCAAGATTAAACTGCAGGGGTTTATTCTCTTTGAAAGGCACGGGATTATATATGAGAAGACGCAAAGGTGCGGGTTTAGCGATACATAGTTCACACAAATACAATAATTATCTCCCTTCTCTGACATTTTGATAGGCAAATATGATGATCATTAATAGAGAATATTCTAAAACATGTGATAATTAGGAAAACACCAAGAATACTTTGAGTTTGACAACCGTATGTTGTTTATGTCTTTGTATGATCTGGTTATATCAACTTCCTGATTTAACTGATTTTACACATGCAATTGTTTTATTTAATTATATTTGATATTTCTCTATTCAACATATATAGTGAACTTTCCTATTAAAATGGCCCGACGAAGGGAGATAATTATTGTGATTATGGAAACTATGATTTGGGTGTTTCAGTACACTCGAGGTAGTAAAGTCATACAGGTCCCATTTCGCTGAATTTAAGTAATATACACTGACCATTCGTTAGCTTATTGGGAACAGGTCGAGTGTATTCAACAACCCTGATGAGGAGAATGAATTAATCTAGTAAATGTTCGTGTTATTCCGCACATTATGCTTTTTATTACATGGCATCTAATTCGTAATTATTTTAAATATATTTCGAAGTTTTGATATGTGTCGTAAAATTATATACATTAATCAATTATAAATATAAAGTCAGAACAAGCTAGCCCACGAACCCACGTTTAACATATAACACAATTATTTATGATTTACTAATACTTATTAACTGATCGTCCCTACTCAGCTATTAGAAAGTGAGTCATACAGGCGGAAGTGTAAACTCATGCGACATCGCTTCATTCGGAACACCTTGGCAGACTACATATGTAGGGTACCAAAATCGATCAAGGATTGCAGCATGGACACCGAATATGTTAAAAACAAGGGAGATAATCATTTAAATTATTGAACATTGTTTACATCAAACACAAGGCAATTAACTAAATTGGACGATGGTTGATAGCTACAATGTGCTGAATAAGATCGGCTAACTCCCCTTATATAAAGCTATCGCATAATATGGGAAGTATGTATAAAGAGGAAACCAATTCAATGCTAAATTACATCAATGCCAACCATCTGAAACCAATGTTTCTGACTTAAATGAATCGTAACAGCCTCAGAAACAGTTCTTGCTTGTATCAACTGACCATTTAGTTGACAGTACTTTCAGTACTTTGGTTTATCATTTGGATAATTACTTTCTGTTTTAGTCCTCAGCTTTTCAAAACAATAAAGTGAACGAAAAAACATGTTCATAACATAAGTATTGTTTTTTGGGATAATATATTTTTTAAGTGGCCAGTAATGACAGGACTGTACAAGAAAAGTAATACAAATACGTTATCAAAATCGCGTGTAGCATGTTTAAATGATCAAGGAAAACATTAACTGGACACGGATTAAGAAGGAGTGTGTATCATTTATATATAGACACGACATTATACAAATAGACATCCCTGTGTACATGTATGGAGTTTTCCTTTCAGGTGGGAGATAATAATGTATTTTACACAAAAGATAGTCGAATTAATGATAGGTTTACGGGGTTTACTTTTAACAAAATGCATTTTGTTAGGTTTATGTTGCCTCTGTAAACGGTTAAGACTCATACGCAAAGTCTAACCAGACCCTTCGCTGACTCCAGCTAGTTCAGTCGTTTTCGAGGTGGACTCTCAATACAGGCATTGTGAGTTCGAACCCCAGCTCGGCCAACATTCTTTCCGACGTTTGACAAAGATCGTTTTGAGAAGCTGCATACGTCTTTTATCAATTGACTTGAGGAAAAGCAGCCGGGAAAGCTTGGAACTAATGTTTTGTTGAGTACTGGTGTCAGTAAGCCAGAAAAACACATGATAATGTAAACAGGCCGCCGTTATATGACTGAAAATTTGATGAAAACGGCGTTTATCCTTAATCAATCAATCAATCAATCAATCAATCGATCTATCAATCGATCTATCCTAGCCCATTCGCTGTCCGTCTACATTTAACTAAAACGCAAGATATCTGGCGAATAACAAAATAATTGGGGGTGGGGGGGGGGGGGGGGGGGTATGAGGGGGGGGGGGGGGGTACATGTACAGGTAGAAGGGGTACAAGATGACAATTTTGTCACAAGCAATATCAATTGAAAGTTTGATGATGAAATATTAAGAAATGACAAAATTATTGGTGACTATAATTATCATGAAAACATTTAACTACCAAAAGGGGCATACTTTTGTCAAATGTGAAATATGTTAGTTTTCACAACCCTGTTGTCATAAATAAAATAATTCAACAGTTTGATGAAGGCAGTTTCGACTGAAGAAATAATCGCGTCTGTCAAAATTATGATTAGATGTATATAGAGTTTCTCATTCGTCTAGGATGAAATTCTGTGGAAAGCGACGTTGGTAAACCTTGAAAGGTAAGGGTTCGAGTTTTGATCGGGTTAAACCACAGACTTTAGTCCTTTACCACATGCAGACGAATAATGATGCAATAATGACGCAATATAAGCAGACAACTTTTTAAAACATTGTGGACAAAGGTGAAATTGCTCATGATGAGCAATTTCTCCTTTGGCCACAATGTTTTCAACTCTATTTGATAATTAAACTGACATTAATGAATATTTTTCACATTTTTGAAAAGATTGTTATTCAAAATCGTCTGCTTCAGATTTGTTGTATGTGGGAAAGGGTTAAACGAATGCTAGGAGAGAGACGATTTCATCTTTCATGACATTGACCTGTGTGACGATTGTTGATATTCAGTAATCGAACAACTCCGTGATGTTACTAAAACGATGTTGAAAACCGTTATTTATGTTGAAAACATGTAACGTCGTATAATTAAGCTTTACTTTAGATCGCTTTAGTTTGAATAATGTTTTTCTACACAAATAACGATATTTCAGTTTCATCATCGTGTTTTTATATATAAATTAATACGGATATACCTCGTGGTTTTTTTCACACGGTAATAGATCTGAAGTAATGTTAACAGTATACTTTCATACAAACAAGCCCTTTCGACGTTTGTCTTTGTAGAAACGTGTTATAGTATCGCAAAGGTTGAACCCGCTCATCACGGGATCCGAACCCGGTACCTTTGGTACGAGAGGCCGACGCTGTACCACAGCACCACTGTCGTCCACACTGCGTACAGCGATACGTATTAATTATGTGTACATCATTTATAGATGACATATAACGAAGTGTATGCAAACCAGCAAAACATGGAAGGCTAATTGTATCCTCATTCATTTGTCATCCTTGTTTAGGAGGAAATGTTTTTTGGATCAAATATATTATGGGATGCTGAGAGAGTGTAACCCGTTCCCAAATGCATAAGCAAGTTGACGTATATGCAGCAATTCACTTTTGATAATAAGATCGAGGTAATCTGAGATATTGCTCACAATGGGCGCTTTCGCCTCTGCCACAATTATTTAAATAAATAAATAAAAAAATGTTTACCTTAATGCTTATAATGTTTACCTTGTGTTAGCCTAGAGTTCGTCTGCTGTAGATTTATTGTATGTAGTTAAACGTTACTGAATGTCTGTGTTACTGATTGAATACATGTATATCTCCTTATGAATGTATGGTTTGAACCCATTTCAAATTACCTTTCTTCCTCACAGAGGTCACTGACCCATTAAAGCATTTCCAACATTGAAATTCCAGTATTGAAATACTCGTAGCCGGCTGCTTTTCCTACAACGTTTTCTACTATAATCAATTAGGCTACTTTAATTGATAGAGAGTACCTCAACTTATGCTAGGGTCTTCTGTTGCAGTTTGCTGTGCATAACCATTTAATAAAAAAGATATTCATCAAACATTTAAATGCCATTAAAAAACAGGTTTGTTATTTCCTAGAATTTGGCCTGTAACAAAGGCGAGAAAAAGTTGTGTCGCATTGTCTACGCTTTTTTTTAGAGTTTCGGGATATATATACTATATATCCCGAAACTCTAAAAAGAGCGTAGACAATGCGACATATAAGACACCTTCCTGCTATGAATTTGAAGTCGTCTGCTTGGAAAATATGTGAGATAAAACAGGTGTACCGATAAGAGATATTAGGGCAACGTTTGGTTAAAATACAATTGATTGTTTTCGTGTTTTACGCCGCTTTCAACTATGTTTCAGTTATATCACGCGGCGTTTCCTGGGTAAGTTACCAGTTATACTGGTCCATTGATTATGATACCAGCCCGTCAGTCGTATTGCTAACCCGCAACCCTAAGCGCTAAGGAGGGCAGCCATTAATACCAATTGTAAAGTCCTTGAAATGAGCCTACTGGGGATCAAACTTCGCGACTTCCCGCAACCAAAGCCGACGTTCTAACATTGCACCATCAGGGCGGTGGTTAAATGAAAACGTCAATGCGAAATTATATAAGTCCTCTGTGAATAGTGTAGATCCAGGTAAACGCGTACAACCGCAAGGTCTGATTAAGATATACACTGCTCACATATCGCACCGGCTTGCAAGAAGCTTCGTTCAGCTTGCACATATTCTGATAAGACTGAACCGATGAACAGGTTAATCTGATCTTAAACTGTTCAGAAATGTTTAACTTGTATAACTTGTATCATTGACGTCCTCAAATAGCTAAAAACCGAGCCCGGTAGCTCAATCGGAAGCGACGCGGGCTGTCAATCCAGGGGTTGTGAATTTGAATCCCGGCTCGGCCAACTTTCTTTCCGACGATTGACAAAAGTCAACGCGACATGCGTCATTCGTCTTCCATCAATGGGCTAAGCCCATGTGGAAAAGCAGCCAGTTGCTTGGGAAGATTGTTGTATGGAGTACTGGTGTGAGAAAACCAGGAAATGCATGAGTATGTGAACTGGCCGCCGTGATATAACTGAGAAATTGTTAAAAACGGCGTTAAACCCCAATCAATCAATCAATCAACCTCAAATAGATAAAACAGATGCTTGGCAATTTCTTTTTCAGTCTATGTTTTTTAAGTGACGTCTCTGCTAGATGACATCAAACGTCATCTGCGTAATCCAGAGATATAACTTTAGTTTTCGTCCTCCCTCTCCGAGCCCCGGTAGCTCAGTCGGTAGCGACGCGGGCTGTCAATCCAGGGGTTGTGAGTTCAAATCCCGACTCGGCCAACTTTTTTTCCGACGATTGACAAAAGTCAACGCGACATGCGTCATTCGTCTTCCACCAATGGACTAAGCCCATGTGGAAAAGCAGCCAGTTGCTTGGGAAGATTGTTGTATGGAGTACTGGTGTGAGAAAACCAGGAAATGCATGAGTAGGTGAACTGGCCGCCGTGATATAACTGAGAAATTGTTAAAAACGGCGTTAAACCCCAATCAATCAATCAATCAACCTCAAATAGAAAAAACAGATGCTTGGCAATTTCTTTTTCAGTCTATGTTTTTTAAGTGACGTCTCTGCTAGATGACATCAAACGTCATCTGCGTAATCCAGAGAGATAACTTTAGTTTTCGTCCTCCCTCTCCGAGCCCCGGTAGCTCAGTCGGTAGCGACGCGGGCTGTCAATCCAGGGGTTGTGAGTTCAAATCCCGGCTCGGCCAACTTTCTTTCCGACGATTGACAAAAGTCAACGCGACATGCGCCATTCGTCTTCCACCAATGTGTTAAGCTCATGTGGAAAAGCAGCCAGTTGCTTGGGAAGATTGTTGTATGGAGTACTGGTGTGAGAAAACCAGGAAATGCATGAGTAGGTGAACTGGCCGCCGTGATATAACTGAGAAATTGTTAAAAACGGCGTTAAACCCCAATCAATCAATCAATCAATCAACCTCAAATAGATAAAAACAGATGCTTGGCAATTTCTTTTTCAGTCTATGTTTTTTAAGTGACGTCTCTGCTAGATGACATCAAACGTCGTCTGCGTAATCCAGAGAGATATCTTTAGTTTTCGTCCTCCCTTTCCGATTAACAACAACTCAGCAGACTAGCACGCGATTTTGAAAACTAATAGGCAAAATTAAAGAAAATCTCTATAATAAAGATATAATATCTGAGCCGTCCCGCAAGAGAAACCAACATTGTGGACTCTGCGTAAAGTATCGAACCGACAGCCTAAGCATGCCGTGCAGGCTTACCCGGATAGACACGTTTCGCCTTCTGTGGATTTTCTGTTTCAAGAATCATTACTCTATACCTCTATACCCCTGAGACGGAATGTGTCGGCCCGGATCAGTCTGCGCGGACTGCGCAGGCTGATCCGGATCGATGCACTACGCAGAGGCCATAATGTTGGTTTTCTCGCGGGACGGCTCATATTCATTTGATTGAGTTTGCCAAATGAAGAAATTGCTCGTTCTATTTAAGGGATGTCAAATATTGCCACAAAAGTATTCAAAATCTGTCTGCTGCAAACGCGTCAAAATGAATGCGTCTTCAAGTGAGAAAGGGATAAAAGATAGTCTGTCATCTGATGATATAAAGAGAAGGATGCTGGTTAACATGTTTTCTTAAGATGTTAAATTGTTTTAATGTTACGGAAGGTTCTTAACCTCACAGTATGTATTTCACTAATTGCCTACGGGTTTGACCTTTCTTGTTATTGTTTTAAATGTATTTATATAAATATTTGATAATATATTACAGTGATTGATGTTTTGTTTTGTACTATTGGAGATTAATTTCGCTTGCATCAGTTGTATTCAGCTGTATCACTGGTTTTTAACCTTACAGTGAGTATTTCACTAATTGCCTACGGGTTTGACCTTTGTTGTTATTGTTTTAAATGTGTTTATAAATATCTGATAATGGATTACAGTGATTCATGTTTTGTTTAGTATTATTTGGAGATTAATTCCGCTTTCAGCAGTTTCTTTCAGTTGTATCACTGCGACAGAGTACTCATTCATGATCCATGAGTGACTTACCAGGACTATAGGCGAGCAAAAAAAAGGTAATGTAAAAGGGCCTCCCGGGTTCGATCCTCAGTCTCCGCACGACGGTCATGGTGGAGCGCCCTTGGTCAAGGAACAATTCCTAGTCTAGTGCTTGTTCGTTTACCCAGGTAACATGAATAAATGAGCTATCGCCGTGATATGACTGAAGTATGCTGATAACGGCGTAAAACCCCAATACATCAAACAAAACGACATGGCTGCAGAAGAATCCTATCGAATAGGGATATAAGGACAACAACGGCAGCAGGATATTGACCCTTTCCAACATACAGACGTTGTCTGACGTTGCCTCACGACCCTGCAGCAGACGATATTTGAAAACATTGAGGCAAGAGAGGAAATTGCTCATTATGAGCAATTTCTTTTTTAGCCACAATATGCTCAACTCCATCTAATGATTAAACTTTAATTTATAGATGTGTACCATGCTTTAAACCAGATATTTTTTCAATTCGGATGCTGCTTATTTGTCATAAGTGGGAAAGGGGGGTGTCCAGTTCTTGTCGTGTTTCGCTTTTCTAAACTCTGAACGATCCAGTTGGTGATAGTCGTTGGGCTGTTCCAATGTATTTCCTTCACAGAAGATCCATTTTGGGAGCATTGAAGCAAACGATGAAGCCTGTGATAAAGATTGTGTGTACGCACTTGCTCACCCGAGTCTTCTATGTAATAACAGTCAAACACATGTGCTCTGGTTTTAAGAGAGACTTTTAATAAAGTGTGTAGCGTGGAGAGGCGACAATCGCCGTTCCTGGTATATGAGTGAGACTCCCAAGTATATATACTGCTTGGTAGCCTCCTTCACAGGCGTCCGAATTTCTAACATAGCAAAAAATGCGAAAAATTACATAATACCTCGTTAAAATACTCCAATATAGTCTTACTATTACACTATATGGACGTATAGAGGGACTATTTATAGTAACACGTGCGGGATTCCCCAAATTACCATTACGATCATTTTCAGCATAACGTATAGACAATAATAGAGATACTTTTTGAGTATTTTAACGACTCGAGGTATTGTGTGATGTTCTGCATTTTCTGCTGTTATAGAAATTCGGACGCCTGTGGCCTCTTACACCATCGTGGACAGGTGTAATCTTATACATTACTCTTATATGTTAATACGAATACATATCCGGGTACAAATAGCCCTGTCATACAGAAATAATGTATACATGGGCATTACCCCTGTCATACAGAACTACTGTCTACACGGGCATTATCCCTGTCATACAGAACTACTGTCTACACGGGCATTACCCCTGTCATACAGAACTACTGTCTACACGGGCATTATCCCTGTCATACAGAACTACTGTCTACACGGGCATTATCCCTGTCATACAGAACTACTGTCTACACGGGCATTATCCCTGTCATACAGAACTACTGTCTACACGGGCATTACCCCTGTCATACAGAACTACTGTCTACACGGGCATTACCCCTGTCATACAGAACTACTGTCTACACGGGCATTACCCCTGTCATACAGAACTACTGTCTACACGGGCATTACCCCTGTCATACAGAACTACTGTCTACACGGGCATTATCCCTGTCATACAGAACTACTGTCTACACGGGCATTACCCCTGTCATACAGAACTACTGTCTACACGGGCATTATCCCTGTCATACAGAACTACTGTCTACACGGGCATTACCCCTGTCATACAGAACTACTGTCTACACGGGCATTACCCCTGTCATACAGAACTACTGTCTACACGGGCATTACCCCTGTCATACAGAACTACTGTCTACACGGGCATTATCCCTGTCATACGAAATAATATTCATTATTTCACATAAGCGGGTAGATATTTATTTTATTATACCGAAAAAAACATATATGTTTCTGAAATTAAGTTTAACATTTTAATCTTAACAAAGAGAGAAACTGTCACTACAACAATTATATGACAAATTACAGTTCGTCTTTTATAATGTACGACCTTCACCTTGTCAAACGAATTGCGGAAGTTTAAAACGCGGATTTTGCGGCTTTATTTTTGCCGAACCGTGCGCGCATCAAAGTTGCGCATGTGATATTATTTTTACCGGGCACTATTAAAAATAAGTGACTGATCGGGAATGAGGATTTTACATAGAGAATTGTAACTGAGGTATAATAATACAAGATATCTAACTAGCCGGATGGGACTCAAACTATTGATTTTAAAGTTGTCCATGTTTGACGAGCCTATATGGAGTATATTGGCTTAACTGTATAATAAAGCATAGTATCTGCATTAAATACGGAATACTGATGCTTTCATACATAGAACGAAATGAACCGTGATATATTCGAAAACCAACCTTAAAGCTATCACATTAGTGTAGAAGTTAGAAAATGCCCAAATTGCCTATCTATACCTAGTAATCGAAATCCACATTGTATGTAAAAGGTTATTTTTAAACGCTCCTTTTAGATATAAGCTAACATGGCAGATTAAGATCAGATTTCGAAGTTGCACAGGGTGATCTGGATCTACACTGGTCGCTAACGTACTGATGTTGATTTTCCTGTAGCTTTTCGTAAATCCCTTTTCCCACATGTAGACGCTTTCTGGCGCCTCTGCAGCAGATCACTTTTGAAAACATTGTGGCAAAAGGGAAACATTGCTCATAATGAGAAATTTCTCCTTTTGCCACAATGTTTTCAACTTTTTTATGCAATTATACCTTCATTTATAGATATTTTCTGTGCTTTGAATAGATTTATTCAAAGTCGTCTGCTGCATATTTATTGTATGTGGGAAAGGGGTTAAGTAAAAGTAAGGCCTATTAGACTGCGAAGTTGCAAAGGGTGATCTGGTTCTACACTGCTCGCTAACGTACAGATGTTGAATTTCCTGTAGCTTTTTTCTTAACCCCTTTCCCACATAAAGACGCTTTCTGACGCCTCTGCATCAGATGACCTTTGAAAACATTGTGGCAAAAAGAGGGAAATTGCTCATAATTAGAAATTTCTTATTTTTGCCACAATGTTTTCAATTTTTTTTTTTTTGCAATTATACCATCATTTATAGATATTTTCTGTGTTTTGCATTGATTTATTCAAAGCCGTCTGCTGCAGATTTGCTGTATGTTTAAAAGGGGTTAGGTAAACGTTAGGCCTATTTAACGGGCGGATCTTTTTGACGAAATCCAATAACCGTAGATAACTCGGATGATGTCGAAATACTAGACGGTTAACTATAGCTTTAAAGAAGTCATTTGTTATCTGATTACGCGGATAGACGGATGTTAGTTGACAATATAATATATCTGTAGATGATACATTTAATGTTATCTGAAAAAGTTTTTAATCTAATATCATTTTGTTTGTTTGGCTTATATTAATATGTGGATATGTGTATGCTGGTATTTTGTTATTCTTTGTTTTTCTGTTGGTTTAATTTTGTTTTCTGCTGTGGATGTGATATCGAAAGTTTTAAATTGTAACGATTTTTTTTTATAAAAGAGCTATATTCTCTTGCTTTTGAGTTATAGTTCTACTTTTTCTTGTTTCTTTGTCGATATTCAAACGCAAAAATGAGTATTTTTGATAGAAGATGAACGGTCGAAAGAGTAAATGGTTAAATGTATAATCGAGATGAAATGTTCTCAAAGCATCCTACTTTTCGGAATCTTCTATTGTTGAAAGCCACGATTTTCAAAAGTAACACGTTTAAAACAAAATGGCAATACCTTTAATAGAGTGGTTTAAACCTTTCCCACATACAACAAATCTTCAGCAGAAGATTTTTAAAAAATGGAATCTAAAGTTGTGAAGTCGCTGGAAAAGAAGGTATAAGTATAGGATAAAATTGAAACCTTGTGGTAAAAGGAAAAATTGCTCATGATGAGCAATTTCCACTTTTGCCACAATGTTTTAAAAAAGTCGTCTGCTGCAAATGCGTCAAAATGCGTCTGCAAGTGGGAAAGGATTAAAGTCTAAAAAAAAAGCGAGAAATTGCTTATTTTTTAAGATTTTCTTTCCTTTTCCAGTAATGTTTTCAAAAATCGTTTGCGCCAAGAATAGTATGGACCAATGAAAGACTCTTTACCTGATTTGAGAAGAAGGTGCCAATTGATCGTTTGCATCTGAAGATACATGTGTATGTCATCTATTAACAGCATGAAGTCGTCTTTTGAAAAGATAGAAAAAGTGTAAAATTATGACAAGCTTATTCAAAAGTATAATATCAGGTCATTCAGCAATTGATTTGCTTAATTTTTTTTGAAAAGTGTAACAATGACGTAACAGGCGCAATTTGGTATACAGATCTTTTGGAACGTAGCGAACTGCATGGCTAGTTAGTAATTACATTATATTCAATTAAAAGGGTCATTATTGACTACTCAATTTCATAGATATAGCCATCAGTTAATTTTATATTTTCTATGCAATAAAGGAAGGATATATGAAAACCGACCTTAAACGGGGTCACGAACAGCGAAGATCCAGATCAGCCTGTGCATCCGTGCAAGAATGATCAGGATGCCTTCGTTGTTCGCCATTGAGTCTCGCAATTAGCATTGTTTCATTTAAACTAAAAATGATCTTGACCCTTTCCAACGTACAATAAATATGCAACATACGACTTTTTAAAAAGGTTGGGAATTTAATATGGAAACTATCTATAAATAAAACTATCAATGTTAAGTTCAGTTGAAAACATTATGGCAACTAGATATATTTACACCTTTTGCAACACTGTTTTCAAAAGTCGTCTGTAGGTAGGAAATGGTTAATTTAAAACACACCACCGCAATTTAGAGAGCTAGGTTATTGTTGCAACAGGAATCCGCTGTGGTCGAGTGGTAAGCGTCGGGGATTTCGAAACCGGGTGTCCCGGGTTCGATCCCCAGTCGCGGCACTACGGTCATGGTGGAGTGCTCTTGGGCAAGGCACATTTTCTAGCCTAGTACTGGTTTGTTTACCCAGGGATCATGAATAAGTGAACTGTCGCCGTGATATAACTGAAATATTGTTGAAAGCGGCGTTAAACCCCAATAAATAAATAAATAAATAAATATTGTTGCAACTGCTTGCAATGAAGACTCATGTGTGCCTGTGTACACACAATATCACCAGACTGTCCACTTGCATGTAGTGTAGAGCCTGGTGTAACTTCGGATAAAAGAATAAAGCCGTAGATCAATCGGCGTTACAATTATTATCTTCCTGTAACGAAGATAACATTAGACCCCCGAATCGCCGGACGCGGCTCAAAAATACAATTATGTTTTCCTAAACGCATGCTCACCTTGGAATGTATTGTTTCGAAGGGCGTTCATTGACATCAGTTTTAAAGATATGTTAGGCTTAAACAATCATTCATTTTTTCTTTTTTGCTTGAGTTATTATATGAGCCGTTCCACGAGAAAACCAACATTGTTGACTCTTGCGTAAAGTATCGACACGGATCAGCCTAAGCATGCCGAACAGGCTTATCCGGACAGGCAATGTTCGCCTCCTGTGGATTTTCTGTTTCAGGAAGTATTACTCTATATATCTGTCCCCCTGAGACGGAATGTGTCGGCCCGGATTAGCATGTGCGGACTGCGCAGGCTGATCTTGGTCGATACATTACGCAGAGTCCATACAGTTGGTGTTCTCACGGAAATGCTCATACGATAATATCGCTTAGATTAATGTGTGGGTAACGCTTTTCTTGTTGAGGATATTGCAACCACTTCCAAATTAAAATGATTTCATTAGAAACTTGGTAAGGACTATGAATTTCCAGGCTCAGATCAGACTATCAGGTTGTGTAATTGGAAGGTTGGCCCGAGTCATCGTCGTCATGAGTCTTCAAATAGATATTTACGCGTTTTTTCTTGGCCTGGTCCATTGACAATGATCCGATAATACAAGTCAGTCAGATGGTAAAACTAGTTAATCAGTGCGTTGAACACACAAATGGATGTTGGTTAATGCATGCAGTTGTCCAAACCAATAGAAATCATCTAACAACTTTTTTTGTATTATTATTATTATTATTCTTGTAAGCCATTACTTTTTCTCAACATTAAACTACTTTAAAAAATTGCTTGGTTTGTCAAAGCTCTAAATTAGAAAATAGAACATCACTTAAACAAATCTTTATTTGATCCTTAAACCCTAGAAAAGGACAAGTAAACTCCTGTTTCTTAATGAGCAAACGATCAAGATCCTTGTTAGATTGCCGCGTGTTGTGTTGATTGTCAGTTGAGTGAGTGCTATCTAATGGACATCAAAATATCAACGGTTCCTTTTTTTGCGCGACATTGAAGATATATTGACCGAGATTTGATGAATTTGAATTAAGAATGATTGATCGTGGCATATTCATCGAAAACCAAAGTGCGTTAAGGGAATGCGCGTTTTGTAACATGTATAAAGAACATCTGTTCAAAGGTGGCGATCAGACCACGTTTAAACTGTATTTAAACACTGTCACTGCAAATCCAATTTATTTCAATTTGCATCTCAGTCGGTAGTGTGATCAGTCTATTCGCCATTTATCGTTTTAAGCGTTTTCGGGGGGGGAAAAGTAATTTCCAATTTCGTGTTCATACAACTTATTGTTGATACAGCAGATTTTCTAGAAATTGACAATTCTGGTCCAGGAATTCAGGATGTGATCGAGTAGACCGCGTCGGGGATTTGGAACCGACCGTCCTGGGTTTGATCCCCAATCGCGACACGGCGGTCATGGTGGTGGTGAGCCCTTGGGCAAGGCACATTACCTAGCCCAGTACTGGTTTGTTTAACCAGGGATCACGAATAAGAGAATTGGCTCCGTGATATAACTGAAATAATGTTGAAAACTGCCACCACCCATACCAAACAACAATAACGAGTGCAGATTCAGATTAAGATGTGCCTATGCGGACAGATAACGCGATTACATGGACATATATTTAGGTCGCTTTTCTTCCGTTGTTTGATACTTCTCGTACACTCTTCGTTCACGAAGTAAACTGGAATTATTTTCGAGTGATTCGAATTGGTATTTTAGTTAGTCGTAGTTCGTGTCGTAACAAGACGTAAATACGACTATTTAGACGAACACCGTCGTGTTGACAACATCCCTGTGTACGATAGTGACGTTACGCGAACCCATTTCCTACATTTAGACGCTTTCTGGCATATCTGCAGCATACGGCTTTTGAAATCATTGTGGCAAAAGAATAAATTGCTAATCATGAGAAATTTCTCCATTTGCCAATATGATTTCAGCTCTAATCAATAATCATGCATAATCTATATAGATTTCTAAATTTCGAAGTTGAAAAAGTCGTCTGCTTGCAGATTTATTGTATGTGGGAAATGGTTAAACGTGAAAATTAATATAATTTCGACGAAACGACGTCGATTTTCGTGGAACACTATTGCAGCATACTGGGTTATCGCGAAGCATAGTACTGTTTCAGTGTCTTTTGAACGCATGGATTGATTGATGTGTTTGTGTTTAACAATTATGTGAAGCACAGTTGTAATTGGAGACATCGGTCAGTTATCTCCCTTTAATACTCTCTACATCTAGCTAGGTCCTATCATTTGGTTTCCTCTGTTTTTATCATTGGTTTCTTTGCACTGGATGGTGCACTTATAATTGCATTTTCTTGGCCAACTGTTATTAGATTGATTAGTAATTCCACATGTGTTTTCTTTAAACACTGCTATGTAAATTTTCTCTTTTGAATCATCACTTTAATTAACACATTTATGATTAATGTGTAAAGAGTAATTGCAATATCTCATTGCGAAATAGGGATAAAGACAAAGGATTCCAACTTAAGGGACCTACCAACTATTTGGTCCCTCGATTGCTTAGAAATATGTTCAAAATGAACAACGTTTACTGTCCAAACACAAAGTGAAATGACGTTAAGGATGCCACGGCGTTTTTTTTTTTTTTTTATGTGCATGCTTATTTATCTGCAGTGGTGAAAATTAATCTATATATATTGCTATATATCATTTGAATCTGTGCATGCTTATTTATCTGCAGTGGTGAAAATAAATCTATATATATTGCTATATATCATTTGAATCTCAGCAGATAAACTAATGCGGTTACATAATGTCTATGATACTGCTTTTATTTTTATGATCTATGTATTTGAATGTCAATGAATCAGAGGTCTAGATCAGGAGGGGAATTCAGATCTTGTTCCCACAATATCTCTCTTAATATTAAAGCAAACCCTATGTTGTGGGTACTCAAAGGAATCGTCTCACTGAGACAATTCTTTTGAGTACCCACAACATAGGGTTCGAGGGTCAAATAATCATTTTAGAACATAAAACGAGCTCAGTGTCATCATATGCATAGCATATCGAGGGCTTGGCGTGAAACGGTTGTAACTATAATTGGTATGTTTTACCAAGGTTAATCACCTCGCCATAAAGTCTTTATAAGCGTTAAATAATATTTTCTTGGTAAACAATGGAAAGTCAGGTGCCATTGCTCGTTCTGAGCAATGGCACCTAAATTTGCATTGTTTACTAAGGGGTCAAAATTGCCCCTAAACCAGGGTTTTCAAAATAGGTTTTTAGTTACAACCGTTTCACACCAAGCCCTCGATATGTAAAGACGTATGTCGCTTTGTATTGCAAGTCATGTCTCCCAGGTCAAACTTGACCTACAGTATAGTATATACGTTAGACGAACCTATTCCCTGTTACACACTTTTTCCCGGTCGCTTGTTTTGAAAACAGCTGAAGAAGACTTGTAAATGTTTGAAGTATGGACAACTTTGATAAGGAGTTCAGACAGTGTTGATGAAGGAGAAATAAATTGTTCCTGCTTTAAATATTGCTTTCAAAATCGTCTGCAGCAATTCCAGATAACGAATAAAGTTGATATTAATGCGATTTAAAATCATAATTCATCATGCTAAACAATTTCTTTCAGACAAAAAAAATACATTTTGTGCATTTTGCTTCAGATGTCTGTTAAACAAAAATGTGGAGAAGAAAATTAATTTGCTTATTATGAGTAAATTCTCATTGTCGGACAATTAATGTTACTGCTTATAATTTTGAGCTTCAAATTTCAAAGAACTTAACTCTTTCAGCGCCAAAGGCAATATCGAGGTTTTTGCAAACAATGCAGATTCAGGTGAGTCAGCTCGTAACGAGCTGTCTCACCTGATATATGCATTGTTTGGCTGTGAGTTATAAAAATATTCCAAAAATCCTATAACATGAAAATAAAGTCGTCCGAGTTTGAACATGGAAGAGTCTACTTTAAACAATTCGGCGCTGAAAGGGTTAACAGTGTTTTTTTCTAAGCAGACGACTCTTGACATTTTTATATCACGTTAACGGTTAACCATTTCCCTCATACAACAAATCTGCAGCAGACGACTTTTAGAAACATAGTGACAAAAACCTGAAAAATCTCCATTAAAGATACCTTAATTGTTAGATAAAGTTGAAAACATTGTGGCCAAAGGAGAAATTGCTCGTCATGAGCAATTTCCCTTTTGGCCACAATGTTTACGAAAGTCGTCTGCTGCTTTTGCGTCAAAATGCGTCTGCAGGTGGGAAAAGTTTAATGCTTGACTTCATTTTGATATTTTTGCTCAAAATGACATATTTTACAGAACAGTTTTCGTCTGCACTAAGACCGGTTCGTAACCCATGATTTGATCATGTAAAATTGGTTTTTCAAATGTGTGATTACATATAATAGACCACATTCAGCTGGGCTTGTTGCTTTGAACGATGTTTGTTGCAGAACAGTTTTCGTCTGCACTAAGGACGGTTCATAACTCATGATTTGATCATGTAAAATTGGTTTTTCAAATGTGTGATTACATGTAATAGACCACATTCAGCTGGGCTTGTTGCTTTGAACGATATCTGTTGCAGAACAGTTTTCGTCTGCACTAAGGACGGTTCATAACCCATGATTTGATCATGTAAAATTGGTTTTTCAAATGTGTGATTACATGTAATCGACCACATTCAGCTGGGCTTGTTGCTTTAAACGATGTCTGTTGTTGTGTCGACATTCCAATGCATGCTGTGACTTTTTTACTTTTTGTTGAATGGGTCGTATCTATTTTTAACACGTTGAATTTCCATAAGATGAAGGATTTTAACCAATATCGCTCGTTGCGTCATTTCATAAGCAAATCTGAACGAGTGAATATGCAACCAGGAGAAACAAATTGTTAGTTGAAGCAGTTACTTACTGCAAACTATAGAGGTTGATTAAACAAAAGTTCATAGACAATATAATTACAAAGACAAAAACAACAACACTATATTATATAGAAATGGATAACTTTACAAGTACTGTAACGTTCGCAGATACTTACCCTAGTGAAAATCACTGGGTCGGGGAAAGTGCCACCCATCAGCCCGTGATACGAAATAGTTTAGAGCTACCCAAGGATTTTATTCTGAATTACGGAGAATACAAACATGAACTAGATGTGTGTAACCGGTCCCTGCACACAACACCCTACCCGGAGGACGGTGAGTGTTAAGTTTGAGCCTCGCTCTCTCAAGGAAATTCAACCATAGGGCATTTATGACAGGTGTAGTACCAGATCAATCAGCGTGCCCGTTAAACCTGATCTGAATCTACCACTGTTACTTCTTATGCAAATAAGATTGTTTGAAACGTCTGGAATAAAAACGTGTATATGTGAATTAACATTTTCCCTCATACAACCATTCTGCAGCAGACGACTTTGAACATATTTTGTCCAAAAAAAGAAGATCTCTATAATTGAATTGATTAACCTATGACTAAAAGTAGATAACCTCGTGGCTAAAGGAGAAATTGCTCGTTAAGAGCATTTTTTTCTTTTGTCACTATGTTTTCAAAAAGCCGTCTGCTGCAGAGGCGTCAGAAATCGTCTATATGAGGGAAAGGGTTAATTAAAGCATATGGAAGCGCAAATAGGTATCTTTCCAAATTCGTATAGAACACTTTACTGTTGGTTTTCCTTGGGAAAATGTAATCTTTTATAACGTGTGGTATATATTAATATTTCATTCCAAATGTATTGGTGCATATTTTAGAGGTACCTGGACAATTTCCGTATGCAATTGGTGTTTTTTAAACACCATAATGGTCCAAAGTCGTTATATTTTATACTTATTCTAATTAATCCAAAATACGTTGATATATATGTAACGGAATGTTGTAGAAGGTCGTACAAGTCTTGTTTTTCATTATTTCATAGGAAATAAGTAGTTAAAAAAACGTCCGCTCCGTGTTTTCCCGTTTAAAAATACCGTGGAATTTCCTCTTGCTCATTTGAATTTGTGGATTCAATTCGGCATTCTCTAACACTATCGACTCATTACATTCATGTATGCGTGAGTGTAAGGAAAAACAACTCTGGGAAGGAGATTGTCAATTCGGTTGTAGTGATCACGTGATAAATATACAGCGATATTTTTAGATTTACTGGGTTACTAACGCATAAGTCAGCAAATCTCAATGCCTTACATGCAAAAACATCAAGGTAATAGCAATTTTTAACAATTTTCTTTTTTTTTCGCTTTTTTCTCATATGGGATTCAGTCCCTTTAACATCGGCAAACCCACGACGAAAAGCGATCTCTCACGAATTCATACGGTAAAAGGATGTTCTACCTTGAGTATGAAGCAATCGTTCTTAAGGTACAACCTCATCCAATTCAATGGAAATATTGAGATTTTTATTTAGTCAGACTTTTTTTAAATAATATCAAGGAAATAGATATTTGATTTAACCCTTACCCACATATAGAAGCTGTTATTTGACACCTGTGCAGCAGACGACTTTTGAAAACATTGTGACAAAAAGGGAAATTGCTGAAAACGAGCAATCTCTCCTTTTGCTACAATGCTTTCAACTCTGTTAATTAACTATACTTTTAATTACAGAGATTTTTCCATATTTTAATCTCAATGTTTCCAAAGTCTTCAACTGCAGATGTGTTGTATGTGGGAAAAGGGTTAATATCAATCTCATCATAATTGTTTACTGCCACATTACGCAAAGTCGACTCTTCCATGTTGAAAATTGGACCACTCCTTTTTTTATCCACAAGGAAATTTGGTAAAATGTAATGTCTAAGTGGCAAACAATGCATATTTCAGGTGAACCAGCTCGTTACGAACTGTCTCACCCGAATCTGTAGTGTTTGCAAAAGCCTTTAATTGCCAATTAATGTCACCACAATAGTTAACCCTGGTATATATGTAGCGAGAGTCTAGTTGACACGTTTTACACATATAAACTGTTCCACGAGAAAAAAGACAACAATATGGACTCTGCGTAATGTATCGATCCAGATCAGCCTGCAAAGTCCGCGCAGGCTAATCCGGGCCGACACATTCCGTCTCAGGGGGATAGAGGTGTTGAGTAATAAGTTCTGATACAGAAAATCCACAGGAGGCGAACAATTGTATGCTCGAGTTAGCCTGCGCGGCATGCTTAGGCTGATCCGGGTCGATACTTTACGCAGAGTCCACAGTGTAGGTTTTTCTCGCGGCTGATATGTTAATGATCCATTGGTATTTGGATGTTCTCGGAAAACGTCACCTATGATTCATTTGTGGTGGTTTCTTTTCCAAACAATCGTAAATTCTACTACTCAACAAAAGTTATGATATATATGTTAAGCTGAATTTGTTAAGGTAACACATTCTGCAAGGAGGTCGCGGGTTCAATCCCCGGTTAGGTCATACCAAAGACTTAAAAGAAATTGTAGAAATAAATGTCCTCGATAGCGCTCAGGGTTGCGGGGTGAGCAATACGACTGATTGACAGGTGTCAGGATAAATGTATCTGTAGTACTGGTAACTTACCCAGGAAACGCCGTGATATAACTGAAAAAATGTAGAAAGCGTCGTAAAACACCAAATTAACAATCAATCAATAATGTTGTTCAAAGATAAAAGTACACATGACTTGAATCATGCAAAGAGTGCGATGAAAGCAAAGTATCAAAGATGTATATCATTTGCTATTTATATGCGCAATTGTTTACCACTAAATAAAATACCTGTAATCCTTTACCACATATATATACACGCTTATTGACACCTCTGCAGCAGACAACTTTTGAAAACATCGAGTCAAAAAGGAGAAACTGATCATACTGAGCGATTGCTCCTTTTGCCATAATATTATCAACTTTAATCAATGATTAATGTTTCATTCATAGAGAGAGCTTTATTATGTTTTAACAAGATGTTTTTTCTCTAATTCGTCTGCTGTTGATTTATTATATGTGGGGAAAAGGGTCAGCAGATCATTCCTTACTGAAAGGCACCGTCCTTCCATAGTTGAAATTTGCTTTTTGTATCTATACAACATCTTAGAGCATTGCAACATTGTGCAACTATTATCAGATGGATACACTGATAGGTCTACATACATGTATGGCTATATCTTCCGACGTGTTCGGGAAGCATCGAAGGTTACGCTTCTGAAGTTGTCAACGTTTTACGTTATAGTAACGTAGCATTTTTTAAGTAAAGTCCATTATTTGTTTTGAGTCAAACTTATACTTTTAATTTAAGTCCATTTTTTTTTAAGTTAAGTCTATTAATTGTTTTAAGTCAAACTTATACTTTTAAGTTAAGTCTATTAATTGTCTTAAGTCAAACTTATACCTTTAAGTTAAGTCTATTAATTGTTTTGAGTCAAACTCATAATTTTAAGTTAAGTCCATTAATTGTTTTGAGCCAAACTTATAATTTTAAGTTAAGTCTATTAATTGTTTTGAGCCAAACTTATAATTTTAAGTTAAGTCCAATAACTGTTTTAAGCTAAACTCATAATTTAATAAATCGAAAGACTGATACATTACATTAAAAAAATCTTTACCTAACATGCATGTGCATGCGACAAAAGGAAGTACTAAAAATAAGTTATATTGAGACATATCCTTGACAGACTAGATTAAGTTTCACTGCAAAAAATACTACAGACACTAAAAGTCCAAATAGTTTACTAAATGGTGCAGATACTTGTCTTTAGTAAAAACGTTAATGTATGAAGTGACACGACTATCAACTAAAGCGGTTGATACTTTAGATTGTCAGAACAGTTGCATTTTAAAAGTTTAAAATACCTCGAGATGTCTTCTCGACCCTTTACTACATAGAAATACCTATTATATAGGCATTCTGAAAATTAATTGATCACACACACGTGCATTTATCAGTCGGACATTTAAACTCGAAAAATGATAGGATTTTTTTGGCCTGGGGCTTTAGCCCCTGGTCATTGTAGTAATACCATTTTTTTCGGAGTTAGCAGCCTGCCAATTGCTGTTAGCACCAAACAACGCATGAGAAACTGCGCGAGAAAAGTAGTTCATCATGGATTCAACAAAACTGCATTTAAAGGGTAGGATCTCCCCCATAAATGTCATTTTAATGTTGTTGGAACATCAGTGAAAAACTTAAGGCGTGAGTACTCCAATATACAGTGGCGGATTAACCGGGGGCCCCTGCGTCGTAAAAATCCAACCTTCCAGCAGCCGCAGGCCGTCAGCACTGCAGTGCTTTTACTTTTAAATTGGGGTTTGACGCGATAATCAACATTATTTCAGTTATATCACGGCGACAGTTCACTTATTCATGAACCTGGGTAAACAACCCAGTACTAGGCTAGGACATGTGACATGCTAAATGGCACGCCACAATGACCGCCGCGTCTGAGGATCGAACCCTGGATCGCCTGTTCCAATTCCCCGACGCTTACCACTCGGCCACGGCGGATTCCCTTGACAATATTTGTTTAATCATTTTGTAAACCAGCTCAGAACCATTCACGAGGGCACCGTATTCACCTGTTTTCGAGTGAAGTGGTCCGAATGATGACGGGCCGGGGTCTAGCAAATGTTCACAAATATAAACAAATGACCGTAGGATAAGGATAAATTGTTATTTACGATTCGTATATAAGGCGCACTAATATACCCCCTGACTAGATTTGTTTTATTGGAGTTTTACGCCGCTTTCAACATTATTTCAGTTATATCACGGCGACAGTTCACTTATTCATGATCCCTGCCTGGGTAAACAAATCAGTACTAGGCTAGAACATGTGCCTTGCCCAAGAACACTCCACCATGACCGTAGTGCCCCCCCCCCCCCCTTCCCTGACTAGAAGAAGCGGGCAACTTAAACTTACTAGATTGCAGTTTTAGATACATATACCAGTGTCTTGTAATGTATGTTTCTGTATATGTATTATACATTTATATGTAAATGAGTGTTTGTCAAGCCTGTACATGGTGTTTCAACATTTGTTCATCCATCATCCATGTACATGTCTCCACCTGTCTATTTCAGTAAAATTGTGATAACTGTACACGTACTAACACTATCTCATTCACCGGTGAAAGGGTGGGGGGGGGGGGGGGGGGGGGGGGGGGGACGATGCAATAATAGAAACTGTATTGTATAATCTCGTATTGTATCGCTAATTCAAAATGTATTACGAAGTATTTGTAAAAATTCATTGACCGCGGACACCTCCATACCTCACTCGGATAGTTTACTCGAACAAGGGTTTGCTGGGAACCTTCCGGCGTGTTCGTATAATAAAGTATCGCTATGTAAACCGGCACGGTATACCATGTTTACCTAGTATTGTATCGCATACATAACCCATCAAAACATCTGAAGGGCGGTTTTCGGATGACACGCCGCAATAAAGAATTCATAGTCACTTCATAATGCGGTAATTTTATGATAAAACATATGTTGAAACAGGATCTGTCTATTTATAGACTTGCAGCGTTAAATTGGATATATACATACATGTATACAGAACACAATAGGAATACGCTGTAATGTAGGACCGCGCCATATAAAAAATGACCTTCGCAAGGGATGTGTTGAAATAAAGAATAGACGCGATCGGGCGATTTGAGGGACGTATTGACTGTCCGGTTTAACATCGTTTGAAGTTTTTCTGCATGGTGTATAGACATCTAGTATTTTGGTCAAAAGTTGCATCTATAACTGTATAACAATTAACGGACCGCTAAAGGTGTGGAAGACAGTGGTACAGAGGTAGAGCGTCGGCCTCTTGTACCAAAGGTCCCGGGTTCTAATCCCGTGATGAGCGAGAGTTCTGCCTTTGGGATTTTTCCACACAAACGGCGCGAGTACTGGTTAAGTTTCCAGGAAGCAGACATCGAGTGTGATTAATATAAGCTTAAAGCTTGTTTCGCAATCGATGTAAAATAAATAAGTTTAAACTAAAGGTCAGTTGAGACTATGTGGATTCATAGGCTCGCCTGCGGCTTCACTGTACGCACATGCATTCTTTCACCACAAATTCCCATAATCTATAGCATTATCGTTCGCTTCAGTTTTCCAAAGGTTTTAACTTATCAACGTATATCAGTGCGAACTGGGAATATCCGTATCATACTGCTCAAAGGCGCTGGCTGATATGGAGTCCCGAGGGAAGGATTTCGTGTGACGCGGCCGTTAAAACATGTAATAACCACGGGAACAGTAAATTGAAACTTGATCAATCTATATTTAGACCAGGGGTAAAAACGTTTGATAAATGTAGCGAGTGAGAGAAATTTGGGGTCATTTTTTATAACAAATATACATTTGAGCCGTCCCGCGAGAAAACCAACATTGTGGACTCTGCGTAAAGTATCGACCCGGATCAGACTAAGCATGCCGCGCAGGCTAATCTAAACTAACTCTATTCGCCTCATGTGCATTTTCTGTTTCAGGAATTATTTCTCTATACCTCTATCCCCCTGAAACGGAATGTGTCGGCCCAGGTCAGTCTGCGCGGACTGCGCATACATTACGCAGAGGCCATAATGTTGGTTTTCTCGCGGGACGGCTCATTTTATAATGCATGGATATCTACTTAAAAGAGTTGAATTTGAAACTACATGTAGATCGTTCGAAATAGAGAGTTAGTGGTATCGGAGTTAAATTAAAAATTAAAAAAAAGTAGTACTATTTATTTCCGATTTAATATGCATGCATTTTCCAAACCTTGACCTCGTGGTTAAAACAATCAAACATTTTGCAAGTATATTTGAACCATATCACAGTGTTTGCCATCTCTATTGGAATCTTTAACCCTTTCCCTCATACGACAATTCTGCAGCAGACGACTTTGAACATATTTTGTCAAAAAATGCGAAATCTCTATAATTGATTGGATAACCTATGACTTAAAGTGGAAAACATTGTGGCAAAAGGAGAAATTGCTCGTTTTGAGCAATTTCTTCTTTTGTTACTATGTTTTCAAAAATCAGTCTGTTGCAGCGGCGTCAGAAAGCGTCTATATGAGGGGAAAGGGTTAAAGAGGTTGTATGACTAAACCTGGCTATACATTGTGTGCACAGTTGGCGTTGGTACCCGTAAACAACAAATCCCCAGAGGGAGGACCATACAAATCAACATCAAAAGTGTATTGCTCAATTCGACACCCTATAACAGTTAGCCCCAAATGAGATGAACGTTTAAGTTTAAGTTTAAGATTAAGTTTACGACACTTCGGGATATATTCGGATTTTGGCAAAGGTCAAAAAAATAAAAATAATGACAAATAGTAAGTTTTGGGTACGTTTTGGGGTAAAAGATTGATTTTGATGTTTATAAATGTGAAAAGTAAGCTCTAAGCATGGGATTGTTTTTTTCAGTTGAACCCACTTCTCCCTCCGGTTTGATAACACTGGTTGCGGAGCTAGGCGTGAATTAGAGGTAAATTTGAATACCAGGTTTCGCGTCCGGAATTGCTTGAAAAGGAGCTGGAAACGTGGTATTTCTGATTGCATCCACAGATTGCCTATTGTTTTGAGAGAATTATCAGCTCTTCAATTTTACGCTAACCCCCTGCGTTTTTGTTGGGTGATTTTTGGAATAAAGAGTCAAATTGATATTTCTGTCCTACCTTTTTCACCCTGTTTCAGACCACTTTTGTGGCCAATTCTTTCCATAATAAGGACTGAGATTGTGACTTCCAGTAATTTTCTTACAATTCTGGCACTCCTTGATTCAGGAAACACCTTTTTATCGAACCAGTATGGATATTATGAGAAATAATGAGAGAATAAAAGTTGGAGTGTCCCAGGAAACAGAAAATCAGCTTTCAACTGTGTTATGCCACCTAAAGCTTCTTGAAACACGAAGGTAAACACGAATGACCTTTCAGCAAACAATAACAGAAGAGACCAGTCTGCAAGGATGCATTTGATTACATAACTTTCTCTTTAGTTACCAATTTCTAGTGTAGCATGTCTCGTCTCCCAATGTCCGTTTCTCTGTCTTTCTGACATAAAGACTGTATGGCTCTATTTATGTGCAACACTTACCAATATCATATTCTGTTCACACACACACACACACAAACACATGCCTTAAGCACGTTGAGCGAATTATCTATTAATAGATTATAAAAGTTTCATAATAAGCGTAGTGTGTCATAACTGGATTTGACTGGTCACAGTATATACTTGACCTCCGAATGAAATAATTCTTTCTCGGAAAACTCCAAACTCGAATTAATGAACTCATTTCGGGAAAATAAAGAGACAGACGCGCTTGGCGGTCATGTTATTTGATTATTCCAGAGCTTATATGTACACGATTTTCGTTTTTATCGAAAGAGGACTTTATTGTGTAACTGCAAACTGAATTACCTGAATACATACACTACGACGTGGTTCTGAGGACGTTTATTTTAACCCTCTCCCCCATACAGCAAATTTGCAGAAGACGACATTAGTTTAACCCTTTCCCTCATATAGACGCTTTCTGACGCCTCTGCATAAGACGGGGTTTTGAAAACATAGTAACAAAAGAAGAAATTGCACAAAACGTGCAATTTCTCCTTTTGTCACAATATTTTCCACTTTTAGTCATAGGTTATCCATTCAATTATAGAGATATGTTCAAAGTCGTCTGCTGCCGAATTGTCGTATGAGGGAAAGTGTTAAACTTGTTTATTCTCGATTGCGAAACAAGATTTCAGCTTATATTAATCACGCTCGATTGAAAATGTCTACTAAAAAATATGGAAAATCTCTATAATTTTAGGTTTAATTTACTTAAAAAAATCATTTTGTCACGTATGTTTTAAATAAAACGTCTGTTGAAAATGCGTCAGAATATGTGTATAGGTAGGAAAGGATAATATATAGGCGACGTGGGATTCGCCTTGGTTGTGGGTCCTTAGCAACGAAACTCAAACGCGCACACCCTGAGCCCGTATGGCATCTGTTCACCAAGTTTCATCGGAATCGGCCCTTCGGTTTGGGCTGTGGAGAGTCGCTTTACAAACAAACAGACAGACAGCCGGAAAAGCCTGACAATAAGGGATTTCTAACGAAGCGAATCCCAATATACGAGCTGTAGACATATTTATGTATTTCTGACTTCTATATCTTGAAAAAGAAAAAGATGCATAACAATGCTATAATCATAAAGATTTCATATTATTTATGTTTATAAAGTGACAGGTCAAATGGATAAACCTTTCCCTGAGACGAAATTATTATATTTTAATCATCTGTACACTTTTTTGCGTTAACCCTTTCCCTCATATAGACTCTTTCTGACGCCTCTGCGGCAGACGGCTTTTTGAAAACATAGTAACAAAAGAAGAAATTGCTCAAAACGAGTAATTTCTCCTTTTACCACAATGTTTTTTCCACTTTTAGTCATAGATTATCCATTCAATTATAGAGATTTTCCATTTTTTGACAAGATATGTTCGAAGTCGTCTGCTGTAGAATTGTCGTATGGGGGAAAGGATTAATTAACCCTTTCCAACATGCAACAAATGGTCCAGCAGACAATATCAATAAAGGATAGTATGATTTTTGAATGGAGTTGAAAACATTGTGGCAAAAGGTGAAATTGACCGTTTAGTTTAGAGCAATTTCTCCTTTTGTCACAATGGTTTCAGAGATCTTCCGTTGCACAGGCGTCAGGAAAAGGGTAACAGACGGTGCAAAAGGTAAATGTAAGCCCGTCCGTTTGAATAAGTACACGTACGAATTTATGTACAGTGAGAGGTCAGATTAACCTATAGATCTGCCATGTCACTTTTCGGCGATAGCTGTTTAACCTCAGTTTTGACCTAGATGTTAAACAAATGATCTAGATTGTAGACCAATCAAATGTTTTTTTAATGAATAATGTCGAAGAAATAAAGGAAATGAAACTTTTCGATTGGTTCATACTTAAGTTAGCGATCCTACGAGAGGCACTAATAAGGTGAAGTTTTAAAATGAAATGTTCTGCTTACTAGACTTTAATTGTTTTCCTTACGAAATAAATTTCAGTGAAAACAATCAGTGAAAACGGATGAAATATAATATTTAAGAGCAAAATACTAATTATTTTTGAAACATGATAAGTTTTCAGTTTCAATCGTCAATTGAAACTTATACAACTCTTGGGAGCCTCGCGTAATCTCCAGTCATGTGACGTATTCTCGGCCTTGAATGCGCATGTTCCATTTCTTAGTGTTTTCTCATATCGCCGTTTATCTTTTTTAAGATATTTCTTGTTTAAACTGCATACGTTGGCAGAAGCTTATAACTAGGTATAGTGCTAATACAAAACATGAAAGTGTATTGGTAATATGTTTACCAAAAGAAAAGGAATTGCTTTTTTGTTTCATCTATCTTGAATGCAAATTTCTGTCCATAAGCAAATGTATATATTCACTGTCTAGGTCTGCTGAATTAATGTATTTCTTGTAAAACATCGAACTCTTTTATTGAAGAACAAATAACTATTAAAGACATAATCAAATCGGTATCTTAGAGGCGTTTGCTTTGAAACATATGATAAGACATGATTAACCAATACAAATGGAGGTCTAAATGGGATGCTGCCTTTAAACAGTTTTGGAAAACGCGAATCCTTAATGGTATTTTCGAATTATTTTGCAAAGAATATATTTTACTTAAGGAGGACGTTCTCCTTTTCGCACAATGCTTCTGAATAGAAGAACGTTTTTAACTGTTCAGAATTTACATTTAACACCATAAAGTAATTGGTATACTATAAATGCATTGGCCAATTAAACAAGTGTGTGTTGCATTACCATTACCAGTGTAGGTCTTCATCAGACTGTGCCATGGATGCACGGGCCGATCAGGATCTACAGTGTTCACAAAAGACAACTTGCGCAGTTTCCCAGGGACCGGCTCAAATTACCATTAAATATATATTTTTTCTTTTTTCAACTCAATTTTCTTCTTTCTCTGAAAATTAAAATTTTGTCTTGATTGTTTGTATGAGTTCTCTATATTCGGACGAATCGAAATGGGGATAATGTTATACAAGACGACGACGAAAGCCATACTGCACTTATATAGGCTGCAACTGCTTTAGATGTATTAACCCTTACCAATTCAACAGACGACTTTGGAAACATTTGTTTGTAAAGGATGAAAGTCTCTTTAAACGAACGTGCAGCGAATGAATAGTATTGAAGACGTTGTGGCAAAAGTCGTCTGCTACAGATGCGTCACAATGCGCTTGAAAGTGGGATTTTTTTTATTAAACAAATCCTACGCCAAAGGGTTATCGAAATCTAAAGACGGTGATAACGGATAAGAATTTAACTGAAAAATAAAAATGTGAGTGACAACAAAATTCGTTGAGATGTAAGCACAGCCAAACTTGTACTAAACACCACATTGGAATAGCAATTCCCCTGACTATAGCAACCACACTTTTAGTTTCCCAATTACTAAATTATTGCATAAATGACCATGCAATATAAGACCACCTGTGGACAAAGACCAGAATGTTGCCTACCCGTGGATGGTCTTTATACACACAGGTTCTACTGTACACACTTTACCAAAGCGCAATGCAGAATTGTTCAGTATACACTTTGGTGGTATTAACTTCTAATCATGTTCTGCATAAATGACCATGCAATTTAAGACCACCTGTGAACAAAGACCAGAATGTTGTCTACCCGTGGATTGTCTTTATACACAGGTCCCATTGTACGCACGTTTACCAAGGCTCAATGCATTATTGTTCAGCATACACTTTGGTGGTATTAATTTGTAATCATGACCATGCAATTAAAGACCAGAATAAAGCCTTTCCGTGGATGGTCTTTATACACAGGTTCCATTGTACGCACATTTACCAAGGCTCAATGCATTATGTTAAGCATACATTTTGGTGGTATTAATTTGTAATCATGTTCTGCTTAAATGACCATGCAATTAAAGACCACCTGTGAACAAAGACCAGCATTTTGCTTTCCCATGGGTGGTCTTTTTACACAGGTTCCACTGTTCGCCCGTTTACCAAGGCTCAATGCATTATCGTTAAGCATACACTTGGTAGTATCAATTCGTTATCATATTCAGCATCACCCTCGGTACCCAGGCTATTCATGAAATATATGATATATATATATTTGAAAAGCTTGAGTACAGAGGATGGTTCAGCATACACTTGGCCGGTATTATTAGGTAATTCTAACAGATTGTATTTCAAAACAAATTTCAAATAATCTTGCGATTATCTTCAAAGACTGTCATAATAAAATAATCACCCGTATTCTTCTGAATTAGGGTGGTTATGGTATCTTCACCATTAGCTTTTAACCCTTTCCCTCATACAACAATTCTGCAGCAGACAAATTTGAACATATTTTGTCAACAAATAGAAAATCTCTATAATTGAATGGATGACCTATGACTAAAAGTGGAAAACTGTTTGTCAAAAGGAGAAATTGGTCGTTTTGGACAAATTTCTGCTTTTGTCACTATGTTTTCGAAAAGCCGTCTGCTACAGAGGCGTCAGAAAGCGTCTATATGAGGGAAAGGGTTAACACGCCCCTCACCCTTGTCCCACACAGGACTTTGAAAACGTCTAGGTTAACATGCAGGAATAACCATTGAATATACATAGTTGAAAACAGTGTTGCCTAGTGGGTAAATAATGCTCACTACGAGCAATTTCTCGTATCGCCTCAATGTTGTTTAAAAGTCGTCTGCTGCAGAGGCGTCAAAATGCGACTAACGTGGGAATGGGTTACGCTATAAGGGAGAGGATTTCACCATTAATGAAAAATGTAGGTCAAAAATAAACGTCTCGAGTGTAAAAAGTTGATCGAGGTCTTCATTGTACGGGAATGAAGTTTAATTTAACCTTTTTTCAAATACAGACGTATTTAAGAACCTCTGCAGAAGACGACTTTTAAAAACATTGTGACAAAAGGAAAAATTCCCACAATTATTTCAACAATATTAATATTTCATTTGCAGATATTCTTCATATTTTTGCCAAGATCTTTACAAAGTTATCTGCTGAAGAACGGCGGTTGTATGTGGTAAAGAGTTAAGTCTTACATTTCGTCGTACAGAATGCTGATTAAAGTTGCGCATACATGTAGGTGAAATAGCAATAGTTTATTGTACGAAAATAATCTATCTGGATAGGCATTCGCTATTACAGTTGTGTTAGTGTTATGGGCAAGCCTTCGCTATTACAGCTGTGTTAGTGTTGTATGCAAGCCTTCGCTATTACAACTGTGTTAGTGTTGTGTGCAAGCCTTCGCTATAATAACTGTGTTAGTGTTGTGTGCAATCCTTCGCTATTACAGCTGTTTTAGTGTTGTATGCAAGCCTTCGCAATTACAACTGTGTTAGTGTTGTGTGCAAGTCTTCGCTATAACAACTGTGTTAGTGTTGTGTGCAAGCATTCGCTATTACAGCTGTGTTAGTGTTGTGTGCAAGCCTTCGCAATTACAACTGTGTTAGTGTTGTGTGCAAGCCTTCGCTATTACAACTGTGTTAGTGTTGTGTGCAAGCATTCGCTATTACAACTATGTTAGTGTTATGGGCAAGCTTTCGCTATTACAACTGTGTTAGTGTTGTGTGCAAGCCTTCGCTATAATAACTGTGTTAGTGTTGTGTGCAATCCTTCGCTATTACAGCTGTTTTAGTGTTGTATGCAAGCCTTCGCAATTACAACTGTGTTAGTGTTGTGTGCAAGCCTTCGCTATTACAGCTGTGTTAGTGTTGTGTGCAAGCCTTCGCTATTACAGCTGTGTTAGTGTTGTGTGCAAGCCTTCGTTATTACAACTGTGTTAGTGTTGTGTGCAAGCCTTCGCTATTACAGCTGTGTTAGTGTTATGTGCAAGCATTCGCTATTACAACTGTGTTAGTGTTATGTGCAAGCATTCGCTATTACAGCTGCGTGAGTGTTATGTGCAAGCATTCGCTAATACAGCTGCGTTAGTGTTATGTACAAACATTCACTATGACAGCTGCGTTAGTGTTTTGTGCGAGCATTCGCTATTACAGCTGCGTTAGTCTTTTGTGCGAGCATTTGTTCTTCAATAAAAGAGATCGATGTTTTACAAGAAATACATTAATTCAGCAGACCTAGACAGTGAATATATATATTTGCTTATGGACTTCAATTTGCATTCAAGATAGATGAAACAAAAAAAAGCAATTCCTTGTATTCGGTAAACATATTGCCGATACACTTTCATGTTTGGAATGACTGCAAAACTGTTTGAAACGAGACACATGGAATAAAATAAATATTGTCGGAAATCGGACTAATAGACATCTTATTGACGACTTCCGTTATGTACCGGAAGTCATTTCAAATGTTCAGATCATTTGTCCGCCATTATTGGTTCTAGGCCATCGACTTATAACACGATTTATGAATGCGTGATTGCTTTCTTACTTCTGATATTTGATTTGTCCTTTAACCCTGTCCCACATAAAACAAATCTGCAGCAGACGACTTTGAAAACATAGTGACAAAAACCTGAAAAATCTACATTAAAGATAGCTCAATTGTAATATCAAGTTTATAAACATTGTTTCTAAAGGAGGAATTGCTCAAGATGAGCAATTTCACCTTTGGCCACAATGTTTTCAAAAGTCGTCTGCTGCTATTGCGTCCAAATGCGTCTGCAGGTGGGAAAGGACCTCAATGATGGCGTTTTTTTCGTTTTGAAATGATTGCAGTACACACGAAACTTGCTACTCCTGCACACAACTGCATATCCGCTTGGTTCAATGAAATAAAGAAATACTGCACGATTTCGTTGAAAGAAAAAGAATCAAAGAAACCGTGATTTTTTTTAAGTTAAGACCGGAAATGTAATTTTCTTTAAAGATTATTTTTTAACGAAATTGTTAATTAGCGTACATTAGTCGAAAACGCGACGTGCAAATTAGTTATCGGTTTCTATTTGTTTTGGCTTCCTCATTTTAATTTGGACGTTGTCAAATTTCCCCTATTGAAATCGAAGTCGTTAATCACGAATGCATACTGCATTGTGGACGCTGCATAAATAACCGTTTCTGTTTCAGGAATCATTACTCTATACCTCTATTCCACTGAGACGGAATGTGTCGGTCCGGATTAGTCTGCGCGAACGACTCATTTACTGTTATTAAAAAGCGACCTCATAAGAAAGTTCTCAAGACCCCTGAAAAGTGTTCTACGTTAAATTTGATTATTTTTTCTGGGTGCAGCTAAACTTATAGTTTTTCCACAAATGAGAGTCTTCTTAGAAATAGCGGACAATAAAAGCATTGGTGATATTAGGGTAATGCGCATGCTCCTTCACTGTTCGCTGGTATAACACGACCCCCTTTTCGCCTGGCGCGCTTCATTTATTTATTTCTGTTACTGCTGTATAGATAGAGGATTTGTGATTGAATGACTTCTGTCGTGAACGGGAAATAAATCCAATCATTAGCCCGCCATTGTTAAATCGAGTGCATCAGCCAACAACTAAATAGACACATTAGGTCTCGGTTCCTGGATATTTAAATGTTGTTTCTAATAGGGGCCAAGTACGGAAACCGATATTAGGGACTGTTGATTGGTTGGTTGAGCTACGATCTACGATCTACGCGCTAACTTCACACACCTGATTGAATGACTTCTGTCGTGGAAGGGAAATAAATACAATTTTGAAGATCATTAGCCCACCATTGTTAAATTGAGTGTATCAGCCAACAACTATACAGACACATTAGGTCTCGGTTACTGAATATTTAAATGTTGTTTCTAATAGGGGCCAAGTACGGAAACCGATATTAGGGGACTGTTGATTGTTTGTTTTTTTACGCGGCTTCAACAATTGTTCGGTTATATCATATTCATATACAACAGCTTCATTAAAAGAGAAAATATATATTACGATAGGAAATATAAGTAATACTAATGCTATATCTATACTTTCATCTCTGTTTGAAATGTTTAAATAAATCCAATTTTGAAGATCATTAGCACGCCATTGTTAAATCGAGTGCATCAACCAACAACTAAACAGACACATTAGTTCTCGGTTTCTGAATATTTAAATGTTGTTTCTAATAGGGGCCAAGTACGGAAACCGATATTAGGGACTGTTGATTGGTTGGGGTTTTATGCCGCTTCAACACTTGTTTAGTTATATCAAGACGTTACCTGGGTAAGTTACCACTACTGTTGGTTAATTTATACTGACACCGGCCATTTATACCAATTACTTTATGGTATTAAATTCAATTTCTGAACAGTTAAAAACGTACTTCTATTCAGAATCATTGTGCTAAAATGAGAACGTCCTTCTTAAGTAAAATACATTATTTGCATACTAATCCGTGAAAAGGCAGTTGTATTACCATTAGGTATTCGTGTTTTCCTCAAACTTTTAAACGCATCATCACATTTATACCTCCAATTGTATTGGTTATTCATGTCTTTTCATATGTTTTCAAAGCAAACGCCTCTAAGATACCGATTTGATTATGTGTTTAATAGTTGTTTGTTCTTCAATAAAAGAGATCGATGTTTTACAAGAAATGCATTAATTCAGCAGACCTAGACAGTGAATATATACATTTTCTTATGGACTTGAATTTGCATTCAAGATAGATGAAACATAAAAGCAATTCCTTGTATTCGGTAAACATATTGGCGATACATTTTCATGTTTGGAATGACTGCAAAACTGTTTGAAACGAGACACATGGAATAAAATAAATATTGTCGGAAATTGGACTAATAGACATCTTATTGACGACTTCCGTTATGTACCGGTAGTCATTTCAAATGTTTAGATCATTTGTCCGAACATTATTGGTTCGAGGCCATCGACTTATAACACGATTCATGAATGCGTGATTGCTTTCTTACTTCTGAATATTTGATTTGGCCTTTAACTCTGTCCCACATAAAACAAATCTGCAGCAGACGACTTTGAAAACATAGTGACGAAAACCTGAAAAATCGTCATTAAAGATAACTCAATTGTAATATCAAGTTTATAAACATTGTGCCTAAAGGAGGAATTACTCATCAAGAACAATTTCAACTTTGGCCACCAAGGTTTTCAAAGATCGTCTGCTGCTATTATATGAAAATGCATCTGCAGGTGGGAAAGGGTTAACTTTTTTACGTAGACCTCAATGATGGCATTTTTTCATTTTGAAATGATTGCAATACACACGAAACTTGCTACTCATGCACAAAACTTTATATCCGCTTGGTTCAATGAAAAAAAGAAATACTGCATACACGATTTCGTTGAAAGAAAAATAATCAAAGAAACCGTGGTTATTTAGCTATCAATGTATGTGTTGTCCTTTTCATACGGAGAACTTTTCTTCAAAGTAAATAATTAAGATAAAGCCTTTGTTGTATGCAGCTTAAAGAGATCATTAATTCAATTTGGAAGGTTAGTTGCATGTCGTTGATAAAGTTGGCTCGATCGAGAAGACACGTCAGTCAAATCAAATATCGTTTTGCATGTTGTAAAATGTTTTCTTAAGATAATACTCTTAGAGCCCTTGAGATGAAACTAACTTTAACATCTTCCGTTTGTATTTATTGAACTTAAATATAGAATGCACTCCTTCAGACGCTATGTATGTTTCACATGTTTTAAATACGCTGGTGTTCGACAGATGATTCAGTGTAATATTAGCTATGTTAGTGTTGTGTGCAAGCATTCGCTATTATAGCTACGTAAGTGTTGTATGCAAGCATACGATATTATAGCTGCGTGAGTTTTGTATGCAAGCATTCGCTATTATAGATGCGTGAGTTTTGTATGCAAGCATTCGCTATTATAGCTGCGTAAGTGTTGTGTGAAGCATTTGCCATTACAGCTGCGTTAGTGTCGTGTGCAATCATTCGCTATTACAGCTGCGTTAGTGTTGTGTGCAAGCATTAGCCATTACATCTGCGTTAGTGTTGTGTGTAAGCATTCGCCATTACAGCTGTATTAGTGTCTTGTGCAAGCATTAACCATTACAGCTGCGTTAGTGTTGTGTGCAAACATTCGCATTTACAACTGCGTTAGTGTTGTGTGCAAGCATTCGCCATTACAGCTGCGTTAGTGTTGTGTGCAAGCATTCGCTATTACAGCTGCGTTAGTGTTGTGTGTAAGCATTCGCTATCACAGCTGCGTTAGTGTTGTGTGTAAGCATTCGCTATCACAGCTGCGTTAGTGTTGTGTGCAAGCATTTGCCATTACAGCTGCGTTAGTCTTGTGTGCAAGCATTCGCTATCACAGCTGCGTTAGTGTTGTGTGCAAGCATTCGCTATTACAGCTGCGTTAGTGTCTTGTGCAAGCATTAACCATTACAGCTGCGTTAGTGTTGTTTGCAAGCATTCACTATTGCAGCTGCGTTAGTGTTGTGTCCAAGCATTCGCTATTACAGCTGCGTTAGTGTTGTATGTAAGCATTCGCTATTACGCAGCTATAATAGCGAATGCTTGCATACAACACTAACGCAGCTATAATAGCGAATGCTTGCATACAACACTCACGCAGCTATAATAGCGAAGACTTGCATACAACACTTACGCAGCTATAATAGCGAATGCTAACATACAACACCTACGCAGCTATAATAGCGAATGCTTGCATACAACACTTACGCAGCTATAATAGCAAATGCTTGCATACAACACTTACGCAGCTATAATAGCGAATGCTTGCATACAACACTTACGCAGCTATAATAGCGAATGCTTGCATACAACACTCACGCAGCTATACTAGCGAATGCTTGCATACAACACTTACGCAGCTATAATAGCGAATGCTAACATACAACACCTACGCAGCTAGAATAGCGAAAGCTTGCATACAACACTTTCGCAGCTATAATAGCGAATGCTTGCATACAACACTTACGCAGCTATAATAGCGAGTGCTTGCATACAACACTTACATAGCTATAATAGCGAATGATTGCATACAACACTCACGCAGCTATAATAGCGAATGCTTGCATACAACACTCACGCAGCTATAATAGCGAATGCTTGCATACAACACCTACGCAGCTATAATATCGAATGCTTGCATACAACACTTACGCAGCTATAATAGCGAATGCTTGCATACAAAACTCACGCAGCTATAATAGCGAATGCTTGCATACAACACTTACGCAGCTATAATAGCGAATGCTTGCATACAAAACTCACGCATCTATAATAGCGAATGCTTGCATACAAAACTCACGCAGCTATAATATCGTATGCTTGCATACAACACTTACGTAGCTATAATAGCGAATGCTTGCATACAACACTTACGCAGCTATAATAGCGAATGCTTGCATACAACACTTACGCAGCTATAATAGCGAATGCTTGCATACAACATCTACGCAGCTATAATAGCGAATGCTTGCATACAACACTTACGCAGCTATAATAGCGAATGCTTGCATACAACACCTACGCAGCTATAATAGCAAATGCTTGCATACAACACTTACGCAGCTATAATAGCGAATGCTTGCATACAACACCTACGCAGCTATAATAGCGAATGCTTGCATACAACACTTACGCAGCTATAATAGCGAATGCTTGCATACAACACTTACGCAGCTATAATAGCGAATGCTTGCATACAACACCTACGCAGCTATAATATCGCATGCTTGCATACAACACTTACGCAGCTATAATATCGTATGCTTGTGTGCAACACTTACGCAGCTATAATAGCGAATGATTGTGTGCAGCATACACTTATGTCATTGGCTAATGCATTTATACCAATTACTATATGGTATTGAATTTAAATTCTGAACAGTTATAAACGTAATGCTATTTAGAATCATTGTGCGAAAAAAAGAAAGTCCTTAAGTTTATTTAATACATTCTTTGCATTATAATCCGTGAAAAGGCAGTTGTATTTCTATAAAAAAATCGTGTTTTCCTCAAACTTTTAAACGCATCATCACATTTATACCCCTATTTGTTTTGGTTAATCATGTCTTATCATATGTTTTCAAAGCAAACGCCTCTAAGATACAGATTTGATTATGTGTTTAATAGTTGTTTGTTCTTCAATAATTTTTGCTTTTCAAAAATGGTCTGCTGCTATTGCATCAAAATGCATCTGCATCAAATCTTTGACATAGACCTAACAAATAGCGTTTTATCATTTTGAAATGATGGCACCACACACGAAACTTGCTACTTTTATGTACAAAACTGCATATCCGCTTGGTTCAACCGAATTAATATATACTTGATCCACGATTTCGTTAAAAGAAAAAGAATCAAAGAACCCGTGATTATTTTTAGGTTCAGACCGGAAATGTAATTTTCTTTAAGGATTATTTTTTAACGAAATTGTTAATTAACGTACATTAGTCGAAAACGCGACGTGCAAATTAGTTATCGGTTTCTATTTGTTTTGGCTTCCTCATTTTAATTTGGTGGAACTTCTGTATTGAAATCGAAGTCGTTAATCACGACATAAAGTATCGACCCCACCCCCCCCCCCCCCCCCCCCCCCCCCGATCAGCCTAAGCAGGCCGCGCAGGCTAAACCGGGCAAATACTTTTCGCCTCCTGTGGATTTTCTATTTCAAGAATCATTACTTTAAACCTCTATTCCACAGAGGCGGAATGTGTCGGTCCGGATTAGCCTGCGCGAACTATAATGTTGTTTTTCTCGTGGAACGGCTCATTTACTGTCATTAAAAAGTGACCTCATAAGGAAGTTTCCAAAGCCCCTGACAGGTGCTATGCGTTAAATTTGAATTGTCTTTTTTCTGGGTAGAGCTAAACTTCTAGTTTTCCCACAGAAACGTATAAATGTGAGTCTTCTTAGAAATAGCGGACAATGAAAGCATCGGCGAATGTAGGGTAATGCGCATGCTCCTTCACTGTTCGCTGGTATTACACGACCCCTTTTCGCCTGGCGCGCTTCATTTATTTATTTCTGTAACTGGTGTATAGATAGAGGATTTGTGATTGAATGACTTCAGTCGCGGACGGGAAATAAATCCACTTTTGAAGATCATTAGCCCACCATTGTTAAATTGAGTGTATCAGCCAACAACTATACAGACACATTAGTTCTCGGTTACTGAATATTTAAATGTTGTTTCTAATAGGGGCCAAGTACGGAAACCGATATTAGGGGACTGTTGATTGTTTGTTTTTTTACGCGGCTTCAACAATTGTTCGGTTATATAAAAACAAAAAGTCACACTCTCAGTCCATATTATGGAATGAAGTGGCCACAAAAGTGGTCTGAAACAGGGTGAAACAAATAGGACAGAAAGATCAATTTGACCCTTTATTCCAAAAATCACCCAACAAAAACGCATGGGGTTTGTGTAAAATTGAAGAGCTGCTAATTCTCTCAAAACAATAAGCAATCTGTGGATGCAGTCAGAAATATCACGTTTCCAGCTCCTTTTCAAGCAATTTTGGACGCGAAAGCTGATATTCAAATTTACCTCTAAATTCACGCCTAGCTCTGCAACCAGTGTTGTCAAACCGGAAGGAGAAGTGGGTTCAACTGAAAAATTCAATCCCTTGCTTAGAGCTTACTTTTCACATTTATAAACATCAAAATCAACCATGTACCCAAAACTTAACTATTTATCATTATTTCTATTTTTGACCCTGGCCAAAATCCGAATATCCCGAAAGCTAGTGTTATGTGTCACCTAACATCGCTGTCGACAAAGGCAGTATCCAAACATGCACCTCGGTGCATGTAATGAACGTACGTGTACTTAGATATCCCTTGGCTCAATGATGTTTTTCAAATTATCAGTTTCTAGAGTCTCTAAACGCTTTGACGCTAAAATCATTGAACTCGCCTATCAGAAATTGTGTGACCTTGACTATTTACAAACTAGATTTAAAACTAGAATGGTTTTCGATTACGAACCCTGAACTTTCATTATGCGCAATATGTAATGAATTTTTTTTTGTCAGACGCAGCTGATGAATTTAAGATGTTGAGATGAATGCTGGTTTGTGAAAGGTTTGTATTACATGTGGAGGAATACTGGTTTGTGAAAAGTTTGTGAAAAATGGGAAGTTGATATAGATTGCTCTAATACTGTTGTAATCAAAACAAATCAGTTAGACAATTAATAAATAAGAGGGTTCTAAAGAATACATGTTTCGTATGCCATTAACCTTGACTACACATAGAATATATGCAGACGATTTTGAAAGCATATTGTCAAAAACTTGAAGAATCTCTATAAATGAAAGTTAAATTATTGAGTTGAGTTGATTTGAGCAATTGATTTTTTGTCACAATGTTTTCAAAGTCTGCTGCAAAGGCGAGAGCAAGCATGTATATATATGGGAAAGGGTTATGTCAAAACTTGACAGACAGATATATAAAAAAGACGACACAATGAATCTATATGAAACTATATTCCGTACAACAGAGATACATGAATGTTTATAAAGAGAACTCCGTAAACAACCCCGAAATCAACAGTACACGGTATCTTGGCAAAACCGAAAAGAAAAGAAATAATTACTTATTTGTCATGGATCTTTAGTTACTGGCATGAGATCATGAGATACAATTGTAGCACACGCAATAGATTACTTAGACGGAATTGGCGTCTGTAAATTACGATGGAAAATAGACAATATGAAGCATCGACCTAGAATGACATCGAAACTAGTTTAACCCTTTCCCACTTACAACAAATCTGAAACAGACGACAGTGAAAACATCTTGGCAAAAATATGGTAAAATCTCTATGAATTAAAGAAGAATTATTCAGAAGAATTGCAATTGTGACTAAAGGAGAAATTGCTCATTAAGAGCAATTTCTTCTTTTGCCACAGTGTTTTCAAAAGCTGTCTGCTGCAGAGGCGTCAGACAGCGTCTATATGAGGAAAAGAGTTAAGTCGAATAAAGGTAACCACTCTTCAGGTTGTGTCGACGCTCGACAGAATAATTTATGACTTTCAGAGATTTCACAACACGGAAAAACATTATTGCGACATACAATGATCCAGATCAGTCTGCATATCTACAGTAATTACACGTGCACTAATACTTGATTAAGCATTTGAACCATCCCGCGAGAAAACCAACATTGTGGACTCTGCGTAAAGCATCGATCCGGATCAGCCTAAGCATGCCGCGCAGGCTAACCCGGACAGACACTTTTCGCCTCCTGTGGATTTTTTGTTTCAGGAATCATAACTCTACATCTCTATCCCCCTGAGACGGAATGTGTCGGTCCGGATTAGCATGTCCGGACTGCGCAGGCTGATCTGGTCGATACATTACGCAGTTTCCATAATGTTAGCTTTCTCGCGGGACGACTCATTTATTATTTATTACGGGAATCCGTTGTGGTCGAGTGGTTAGCGTCGGGGATTTCGAAACCGGGTGTCCCGGTTCGATCCCCAGTCGCGGCACTACGGTCATGGTGGAGTGCCCTTGGGCAAGGCACATTTTCTAGCCTAGTACTGGTTTGTTTACCCAGGGATCATGAATAATTAAATTCAATTGCGCGCTAAATGACCTTAGCTGTCGATGCGCCATAAAACAATATACATTCATTCATTCATTCATTATTTCTTACACCTATATATAGAGTAAGCATTACTGACGCATGTACTAGTTAGTATACAGTATGATTCAATTAACAAATAGATAAACAAGTGCTTTAACAAATCACCACTTTAGTAAAAGGTCGGAGTACTATTATGATAAACAAGAAATATCTTTAAAAAAGATAAACGGCGATAATAATCAAAACAATCAGTAATTTTCCATGAATTATAAAATTTGCGCAATAATCTACCAAAGGCTAATCGGCCATCTCCATCCAGCTTCAGTTTTCTATAAATAGATTATCAATGCCGAGAATATGTCACATGACTGGAGATTACACGAGGCTCACAAGGGGTGTACACATTTCAATTGACGATATCATACCAAATACTTTAAACATGGTAGTAAAGCATGCCCTCATTGGGGCTCGGGGTGCGGGGTTAGCATAACGACTGACGGGCTGGTGTCAGGATAAATTGACCAAACAGTAACTTACCCAGGAAACGACTTGATATAACTGAACAATTGTTGAAACAATTTTTTTTATATTTTTAACACAAAACATGTTGAGGCCCCATTATCAATAATACATTTAAAAAATAAACTTAAAAGAACATATAAAGTACTAGAAAGTCTTGCAAAAAACAATGAAAACCTAGAAATGTTTGAAAAAGAATGGAACCCATATTGTAATATTCTACGAAGTGATAATAATGCTACTTTTGCAATATGAAATGTGAATCTAAACTATTAACCCTGACAAAAGTTGATCGTGTAATACATGTATTGGATATTTATTCCAAATTTATAAAGAATAGTGACCTTGATTGATGGAGAGAGCAGATTTAAAAAAAAAATCAAAGATTCAGCTACCATAAGTTACCTTGATCATTGATTAGTTGCCCACTGTATGAGAGAATAAGGAATGAGAGAATTGTAAATAATATGTAAAATCTGTACAGTGTGCGATGGGTAGACCCCGACCCATAACATACATATTTACGGGGAAATAAATGGGTAACCAATGGTAATTGAAAAAAAAAAAAAAATAATAATAATGTTGAAGCGGCGTAAAAAACCCAAACAATCAACAGTCCCTAATATCGGTTTCCGTACTTGGCCCCTATTAGAAACAACATTTAAATATTCAGGAACCGAGAATTAATGTGTCTGTTTAGTTGTTGGCTGATGCACTCGATTTAACAATGGCGGGCTAATGATCTTCAAAAGTGGATTTATTTCCCGTCCAGGACAGAAGTCATTCAATCACAAATCCTCTATCTATACACCAGTTACAGAAATAAATAAATGATGCGCGCCAGGCGTAAAAGGGGTCGTGCAATACCAGCGAACAGTGAAGGAGCATGTGCATTACCCTCTTATCACAAATACTTTCATGTGTTCGCTATTGTTAAGATCTCTCACATTTGTAAGTTCCTGCGAGAAAACTAGAAGTTTAGCTCTACACAGAAAAAAACAAATCAAATTTAACGCAGAACAGCTGTCAGGGGCTTTGGGAACTTTCTTATGAGGTCGCTTTTTAATGACAGTAAATGAGCCGTTCCACGAGAAAAACCAACATTATAGTTCGCGCAGGCTAATCCGAACCGACACATTCCGTCTCAGTGGAAGAGAGGTATAGAGCGTTATGATTCTTGAAACAGAAAATCCACAGGAGGCGAAAAGTATCTGCCCGGTTTAGCCTGCGGTGAATGCTTAGGCTGATCGGGGTTGATACTTTATGTAGAGTCCACAATGCAGTATGCATTCGTGATTAACGACTTCGATTTCAATGGGGGGAAATTCGACAATGTCCAAATTAAAATGAGGAAGCCAAAACAAATAGAAACCGATAACTAATTTGCACGTCGCACTTTCGACTTATGTACGCTAATTAACAATTTCGTTAAGAAATAATCCTTAAAGAAAATTAAATTTCCGGTCTTAACCTAAAAATAATCACGGTTTCTTTGATTCTTTTTCTTTCAACGAAATCGTGGATGCAGTATTTCTTTGTTTCATTGAACCAGGCGGATATGCAGTTTTGTGCATGAGTAGCAAGTTTCGTGTGTACTGCAATCATTTCAAAATTTAGAAAAAACGCCATCATTGAGGTCTATGTAAAAGATTCCTTTGCAGTCGCATTTTGACGCAATAGCAGCAGACGATTTTTGAAAACATTTTGGCCAAAGGTGAAATTGCAAATTTTGAGAAATTCCCCTTTGGCCACAATGTTTTCAACTTTATATTACAATTGAGCTATCTTTGATGGAGATTGTTCAAGTTTTCGTCACTATGTTTTCAAAGTCGTCTGCTGCAGATCTGTTTTATGTGGGACCAAATCAAATATATTCAGAAGTAAGAAAGCAATCACGCATTCATGAATCGTGTTATAAGTCGATGGCCTAGAACCAATAATGGCGGACAAATGATCTGAACATTTGAAATGACTTCCGGTACATAACGGAAGTCGTCAATAAGATGTCTATTAGTCCAATTTCCGACAATATTTATTTTATTCCATGTGTCTCGTTTCAAACAGTTTTGCAGTCAATCCAAACATGAAAGTGTATCGGCAATATGTTTACCGAATACAAGGAATTGTTTTTTTGTTTCATCTATTTTGAATGCAAATTTCAGTCCATAAGCAAATGTATATATTCACTGTCTAGGTCTGCTGAATTAATGTATTTCTTGTTATGTATCAATCCAGATCAGCTTAAGCATGCCGCAGAGGCTTATCCGGACGAACACATTTCGCCTCCTGTAGAGTTTCCGTTTCAGGAATCACTACTTTGTGCCTATATCCCCTTGCGGAGTGCGCAGGCTGATCTTGGTCGATACATTACGCAGAGGTCATAATGTTGGCTTTCTCACGGGACGGTTCATTTGTTGTATTAAATTATACGCAGTACATTTTCATGTATACGAGGTACATATACTATTTGACATGGTACAATTTGCATGACATGCAGTGCCTTTTCTGTCATATATGTTAGTTAGTTAATAGTATGCAGTGCAAATCGTGTGTAGACACAGTATAATAACCATTATATGGTATGCAAACAACGACATATGCAATACAAACAAATTTATATGAAGTATAACTGACATTATACATGTTAAGACAGTAAAGGCGTTCCATAAATGTGTATGACATACGAAACAGCTCTGCGTAATCTCAATAGTGTTTTGAATTCGCGGAAATCAAAATTAGGATTAAGTTTTAAAATATAATAAACTTCGTTACTTACTTCGTAAATCCTCTTCATCCCTTTCAGGGGTGAGTGTGGGCATAGGGCATCTACCACACTCTGACTTTTCTCGCGGTGCTCTGCAGTCTCTTTCCAGGACAAGTTGATGACTTTTAGCTCTGTTTAGCTCCCTTTCCTTTAGGGGTTCCGATCAAGAAACTGACGGATATTCATTCGGGATTCTTACGAAAAGTGTTGCAGATCCATCGCCACTTCCATTGTTTGATGATGGTGATGATCGGAAATAGTTTGACTCTTGTCCTTATTTGAGAGTTCTCTCGCCAGCAGATCTGTAGAAGCCGTCGGAGGCTGGTACATACACAAGCACTTTTGCTCGAGTAGTTTGGTGTCTCACCATGTATGTTGAAGACTGTGTCATTGGTATTGGCTGGCTATTTTCTTCAACTTGTATATATACACACAGGTACATATCAAACGAAGTTCCGATACATTTGCAGTTTACTTTGTTTCGTCAAATATTTCCCGCTGATTTGAAGGAATACTTAACTTTATCCGACACACAGATGATGCATCTGCAGCAGACCGCTTTTAGGACACAGTGTGGCACTATTCAAGCTTGACTTCAACTTGAATAGACATTTATGTTTCAATAGTTGGACCTGGATCTTGTCAAAAGTCGTCTGCTGCAGTCTTATAGGACGTGGGTAACGTTTTTAACATAACAAGGTTAACCCATCTAGTTAAAGGGTAATACATTGATTTATTGATTGATTGATTGATTGATTGATTGATTGATTGATTGATTGATTGGGGTTTAACTCCGTTTTTAACAATTTCTCAGTCATATCACGGCGACCAGTTCACCTACTCATGTATTTCCTGGATTTCCCACACCAGTACTTCACACAACAATCTTCCCAAGCAACTGGCTGCTTTAACACATAGACTTAGCCCATTGGTGGAAGACAAATGACGCATTTCGCATTGACTTTTGTCAAATGTCGTAAAGAAAGTTGGCCGTGCCGGGATTCGAACTCACAACCCCTGTATTTACACCCCGAGTCGGTACCAGCTACCGGGGCTCTGCAAAGGGTAATACAAGGCATCATGTAAAAGAAATAAATTATTCTGTAATTCTTTACTTCACTAAAATGTATCTGTAGACTTGTTCATAAGGATATGTAAGTAATAAGATATGCCTGTAATATATCATAAAAATACACAAAAACTAGCGAGTTCGGAATTAAATCATCGTAATCAAGTTTTTATTGAGACCAATCAGAACTACTGATACGCTGTTTCAAAAAGTAGAAATGTTCCAGGAATTGGTTCGATTTATACGATATATTTGGATTATCGTCCATTGCATTATTTATTAAAAAAGCATGCTGTTCCGTTAATTCTAATATATTCATCTCACAATGAATAATTTTGTAAAATGAATAAATGTTGTTCATATTTTCGAGGACATTGCAAAATTGTTACAAAACATCTTAAGGTCGGTTCCCGTATGACCTGTCGCCATGGTCATAATCGGTAAAGGGCATCATTTATTTCATTAGAATAACACTTGCTCAAATGAGCAATTAACATATTATCGGCCAAGATAGGCTAGCAAATCAACGCCATCAACATCGAGGTACAATTGAATCTCTCGGACAGTGGTCGTAAACCAACAAATGGGCGTAAACCACGATGGATATTAGTTAACTTAATCGTCAAAATGATCCTAGTTTATATCGTACATTCGGGGTTAAATCATAAAGGTTCTATAGAGACTTCCATGATGATGTACTAATTGGTTTATTGTTTGGTGTTTTACGCCGGTTTCAACAATTGTTTTTCAGTTATATTACGGTGTTTCCGGGTTTAGGGGGGGGGGGGGGGGGGGGGGGGGGGGGGGGGAAAGAGAAGTTAACAGTACTACTGGTCCATTTATCATGACACCAACCAGTCAGTCGTGATGCTTACCCCCACAACCCAGTTACAGTCCTCAATTGTCAGACTTTCTAAGCGTTTCTCATGCATAACACAATATGCCATTGAAAAGAGTTACATCTAAGCTTTAAAACAATCCAAAGAAAATGGGGTGGGGGTTATGCATGCAAGAAAGAACTCACCAGGCGAAATAGGTTACCGTCATTTTGGACCATAATCGGGTCCGGACAAAACCGGTGTTTAGCACTCTACTTTCACTTTCAAACAATGTCAAAATACTAAAAGTGATCAGATCAATCATTTCCAGTGCATCCTATACACATTTTAAATTTTACAATGATTTTAAACGCAATGTCATACATTCAATGCATTCTGGTGATGGTATACACTCATTTCTATGCAACAAATGTGGTTTTTTTAGGGACTATAGTACTGTAGATCAACCTGGTCCGCGGATGTATTTAGAGTAATTTGACTTAATAGGGATGATGTTGAGTTGACTGCACATAGACTTTGGCAGTTCTGATCGCAAAAGCCCAGAAGACCGATTCTCTTATCACTTTACCGATTTAGGGATTTCAATGAGTAACTCTGTATAACGCCCTCTGTGAAATAATGGCATCATTATCTCTGATTGCGTCTACGTCGTTTAACTCTTTCAGCGCCACAGGCAATATTGAGATGTTTAACAAACAATGCAGATTCAGGTGAGACAGCTCGTTACGATCAGCATTGTTTGCCTTTTTAGTTACAAAAATAGTCCAAAACTTTCATAACATTGATAAATGGACACATCCGATTTTGAACATGGAAGTGTCTACTTTATACAATTCGGTGCTGAAAGAGTTAATGCACTCGATTAGCACATTCGATTCAAGCAATCCAAGTGGTGGTAATGTTAACAACGATTAAATCACGAATTAGTATAGACGAGTTTTAATCATAACCGTTCTCAATGCTTGTACATGTAGACTGCTTATACAAAAGATCCCGACTAAACTGCAAGGAGGCAAATGATGATTTGAATCTTCACTGAAAGCTAGGTCCCCGATGGTCGATTTTCGCGTGACGTGGCCCGAATAAAAGACTATATTTCACTGATTCTGATCACCAATTAATTTAGCCGATAATTTGCTTTAGCGTGTTTTTAATGCATTTATGAGTACAATCCACACAAACCATAAGACGCTATCACGTTTTTATCGGATAAGAACAGCCTGAAGGAAATATCACACTTAACCTCTTTGCGAACAGTGATACATATATATGAGCCATCCCGCGAGAAAACCAACAGTATGGCCTCTGCGTAATGTATCGGCACAGATCAGTCCGCGAAGTCCGCGCATCCTGGTCCGGGCCGATACATTCCGTCTCAGGGGGATGGAGGTATAGATTAATGATTCCTGAAACAGAAGATACATGTGTAGAAAGCGAAAATTGTCTGTCCGGGTTAGCCTGCGCGGCATGATTAGGCTGACCTGGGTCGACACTTTATACAGAGTCCATAATGTTGATTTTCTCGCCGGACGGCTTAATTATGATAAACTTTACTTTTACTTGATACAGACAACTGTTGACACTTCTGAAAAAATCAAAATTGTGAAATTTTAAAATTTGAGCAACCCCACAATTGCTTCGAACGAATTTAACACCACCAGTTGTACAGCTTCCATTCTTTTGCCAAAAAGTATTAAAACGTAGACGACAAGAACAATGTCATAATAACGCATTGCTCATAATGAACAATTTCTTCTTTTTCCACAATGATTTCAACGCTATTGATTAGTTATATACTCGTACTATTATCTATGGAGATTGTCAATATTTGTGTCTAGTTCTTTTTGAAGTCGTCTGCTTCAGATACGTTGTATGTGGTAAAGGCTTAAGCATTTCCCTCATACGACAATTCCGCAGCAGACGACTTTGAACATATTTTGTCACTATGTTTTCAAAAAGCCGTCTGCTGCAGAGGCGTCGGAAAGCATCTATATGAGGGAAAATATTAGGCATGTGTTTATGAGAAAGCCGTATCCAAAAGAACTTCCATATCTTCGGGGTTTAATTGTTATTAGCACAGATATTTTTTTCCTGAGATATCTTGATACTGGCCCCCAGGTGTTTTATGGCGATGTTGGACTGTTTTCATTATGTTTGATTAATTTCATTTATTTATCGGGGTTTTACGCCGCTTTCAACATTATTTCAGTTATATCACGGCGACAGTTCACTTATTCATGATCCCTGGGTAAACAAACAAGTACTAAGGCTATAAAATGTGCCTTGCCCAAGGGCACTCCAAAATGACCGTAGTGCTGCGACTGGTGATCGAACCCGGTACAACCGGTTTCGAAATCCCCGACGCTAACCACTCGACCACAGCGGATTCCTTATGTTTGATTTAACCTTAGCCTGCTGTACGCAACTTAACCCTTTCCCTCATACAGACGCTTTTTGACGCCTCCGCAGCAGACGGCTTTTTGAAAACATAGTGACAAAAGAAGAAATTGCTCAAAACGAGCAATTTCTCCTTTTGCCACAATGCTTTCCACTTTTAGTCATAGGTTATCCATTCAATTGACAAAATATGTTTGCTGCAGAATTGTCGTATGAGGGAAAGGGTTAAAACAAAAAATCAGACAATAATCAGCTTGCACACGCAAGCAATCTAAACCGTGCTTTCATCGATAAATTTTTGATTAAATAAATTTCCAGGTTGAATTGAAATTGAATCTGATCCTTTTGTCTGCTAGTACTTGTTTTGTGAATCCTATACAGTCAGTATTTAGCCTGGCAGCCGGCGCATCTGTAACATCTGATAGGGTTTTATCTTGATTGTTAAAGAACTGTCCATGGACTCTTCCAAATGCGAGGTATAACAAGTCCATTCTTGAAAAATCGGCATTGAAAAAGGCTTAATCTACTGATTTTTATTCAGTGACACAACGAGTTGGTTTTTATATTGTTGGCTTGTCAACTCAACATGTTTATCTTGATTGTCAAAGAACTGTCCATGGATTCTTCTAAATGCAAGGAATAACAAGGTCATTCTTGAAAAATCGGCATTGAAAGGCTTAATCTACTGATTTTTAACGAATTATTTTTTCTCAAAAAATAATACAGTTAACGCGATCGTGTTTGATTCTGGAAGTCACGGTTAAACTACACTTCCGCTTAGAATACACATTCGCTGCACCTAAATAGTCCTAGTATTTTTTCGATATTAAAATGACTTCTACGTGTTATTTCAATACAGTGAAGTCATAATTATACTATCGAATCATCATAGATAATCAATTTTCTAGAAAATATCAAATTAACAGTACGCGCATATATATTTCATTTGTCGGCAATTACGTATAAGCCACGAGTATGAATTTTAGTCGTATGCCCATTCACTAGAAGTCGACCCCACGCTGTATAGAACAATGTTAATCTCACAAATATGCCACTACGCAGAGCTCAGTGAAATAGTCAGTGTGCATTTTAAACGCTCGCATCGCCGTTGTTTCTCCTTTTTCCAACATGATAACGATGATCAAAGGGGCTTTCTAATTATAGATCATGGTTTACATACGCGCGCATTCAGTTAGCTTAATATATATACGAAAGTAACGCTCAAACGTTGTATCAAAGTACCGTGGTGCAATGGAGAGCGTGTAGAACTACTAATCATGGACTACTTATGGACGCGAGTTCGATTCCTAATAGGAACTGTTCTTTTTTTTTTTTTAAATTCTTATTTTATGCGATTTGTTAAACATTATAGATTTATAATAATTAATTCACTCACATGAAACATAGTTATAATATAAGCCGAAATCCTGGATCCGCCCCTGGTGACGAAAACCGAACTAACAATGTAAATCTCACAAATATGCCATGGGTGTTTTGAAAGACTTTACGTAGAGCTCAGTGAAAGAGTTAGTGTGCATGTTAAACGCTCGCATCGCCGTTGAAATGCTACATTTACTAAAACTGTCAACTGATAAAAAAAAATCTCTGGACAAAAATATTAATAATAATAAAATAGACTAAATTGTGCAATAGCATTCATAAATTAGATTTTACAAATGTTCAAAATAATTCGTTACCAGTACTTCAGTACTTTGATTGTTATTCAGTGATACAACGAGTTGGTTTTATATTGTTGGCCGTTCAAATCAACATGATTATCTTGATTGTCAAAGAACTGTCCATGGATTCTTCTAAATTCAAGGAATAACAAGGCCATTCTTGAAAAATCGGCACTGAAAGGCTTAATCTACTGATTTTTATTCAGTGATACAACGAGTTGGTTTTATATTGTTGGCCGTTCAAATCAACATGTTTATCTTGATTGTCAAAGAACTGTCCATGGATTCTTCTAAATGCAAGGAATAACAAGGCCATTCTTGAAAAATCGGCATTGAAAAGCTTAATCTACTGATTTTTATTCAGTGATACAACGAGTTGGTTTTATATTGTTGGCCGTTCAAATCAACATGTTTATCTTGATTGTCAAAGAACTGTCCATGGATTCTTCTAAATGCAAGGAATAACAAGGCCATTCTTGAAAAATCGGCATTGAAAGGCTTAATCTACTGATTTTTATTCAGGGATACAACGAGTTGGTTTTATATTGTTGGCCGTTCAAATCAACATGTTTATCTTTATTGTCAAAGAACTGTCCATGGACTCTTCCATATGCAAGGTTTAACAAGCCCATTTTATTAAGATCAGCATTGAAAGGGTTAACCGACGGATTTGTATGCATTGACTTTGAGCGGCGCTCTGCGAAAATTAACCTGATCGTATTTATGTCGTGTATAGAGAAAACTTGCCTTCGTATTCATGCTAGATTGTCCAAAATGGATACCTCCTTGCTGACGTTGCTTGAAACATTTGGCTCTCTCTCTCTCTGCGTCTCTATGTCTCTCTTTCTTTCTTTTCACTCTCTCATTCACACACACGCACTCTCCCCCCCCCCCTCTCTCTCTCTCTCTCTCTCTCTCTCTCTCTCTCTCTCTCTCTCTCTCTCTCTCTCTCTCTCTCTCTCTCTCTCTCTCTCTCTCTCTCTCTCTTCCACCGATGGTCTTACATGTAAGTCTATGTGGAAAAGCAGTCAGTTGCTTGGAAAGTCTGTTGTGTGGCATGCTGGTGCGGGAAAGCCAGGAAACACATGAGTACGTGATCTGGCCACCGTCATATGACTGAACAATTGTGGAAAACGGCGTTAAACCCCTAATAGTTCGATCATTTGTTCCGATGATTTACAAAAGTCATTGTGATTAGCGTTATTCCTGGTTTACCAACGGTCGACAGCTCAGTCTGTAAAGAATATAGCTATCAATCAATGAGTAGTGTTCGAATCCCTGTTCAGCAAATTCACTATTTCCGATGATTAAAAAAAGTCATTGTTACAAGCATCACTGATCTTTTATAAATTGAGTAAATAGTCCATGTTGGATGGTAGCCAGTTGTCCGGGAAGAATAACGTGTGGAATAGGCCTTCTGGTGCGAGAAAGTCGGGAAACATATGAAATGACAGTGATATATTTGAAATACCGTTGAAATATGGTGTTAAACTTCAATCAATCGAGTGAGCTTGGTGTATTATATGCCATGTGGAATAATGTTACGTGTTATCACATGGCAATGCTTGTATCCGATCTAATAGACCCATTACGTATTTCTTTATATGTAACGTGTGTAATATAACATGACCGAATCACAATTTTTGTATTCATCCGCGAATGTTTACAAAATGGCTAAGAACTTGTATCCGGTAAACACAAACGTCACGATAGATGTACTAGATAGGCGACACCTTAAGGGTTTCGCGGGATAGAATGAGTGAAGAGGAGCAGAATTATACCGAACTACCAACTGGCCACACGCAATACTAAATATATATGTTATGAATATGTAATTTCAATTCTTACATGATTCAAAACGTAACAATTGATGACACTCAAGGTTTTTTGGCAACACCAAAATTATTTCCGCAAGTCTAAAAGATAAACACACCATACTATTGGTTTTGGCTCCAAAGCGATAACGTTATGACGTCATACCGCTGAAGTGCTGACGTGACGTCACTTTCCAAGTATTTGGTCACGTGAAAATATTTGATTCAAGAGCCCCTATTAAAAGCATTCTCCAACTATCAAAACTAAATGTATGAGAAATTTAAAAACACCGTTGTTTGCCACTGGATCTTTGACAAGTTTCAGTTTAAATTTCAGGTCTCTAGCTGATTCCGTTATTTGCTGGTACGAGATCTACAGAAATATGTAGTCAAAATGTCGATTTTTCGGGTTTTAACCTTAAAAATCTCTGAAACTAGATTTTTCCGAAACCGCCCAGACCTAGATCGCATTGTGGTCTATCGGTGTGGCTAATTTCAGCGAAATCGTTCTCACCGATTTCTTTGTCCACAAATCGCTGAATTTTACAACACATTGTGTCCCAATAGCCGTATAGACATTTGTTCCGTAGAACAGAATAGAATAATTCTGTTCCACTACACTCATTCTATACTAGAAAGGCGACACCTTAAGAGTTTCGCAGGATAGAATGAGTGGAGAGGAGCAGAATTGCACCCGAACTACCAACCGGCCACACACAATGCTGATACTATTATTTCGATTCTAACATGATCCAAAACGTAACAATTGATGAAACTAGTATTTTGCAACAACAAAATTATCTCCGTAAGTCTAAAAGATAAATAGAACATTATTATCTCAAAATTAAATCATTAAAATCTCAAAAGGACCCGTTCATCACGGGACTCGAACCAGGGACCTTTAATACGAGAGGCCGACGCTCTACCTCTGCACCACTGTAACGTTATGACGTCAACCGCTGACGTGACGTCACTTTCCTAGTCACGCCCACAGATTTTTTTAAAATCAAGAACCCCTATTGAAAGCTTTCTCCAAGAATCCAAACTGAATGTATGAGAAATCTAAAATCACCGTTGTTTGCACCGGATCTCGGACAAGTTTCAGTATGAATTTCAGGTCTCTAGCTGATTCCGTTTTTTGCTAGTGCGAGATCTACAGAAATATGTAGTCAAAATGTCGATTTTTCGGGTTTTAACCTTAAAAATCTCTGAAACTAGATTTTTCCCAGATATAACGAAACCGCCCAGACCTAGATCACATTGTGGTCTATCAATGTGGCTAATTTCAGCGAAATCGTTCTCACCGATTTCTTTGTCCACAAATCGCTGAATTTTACAACACATTGTGTCCCAATAGCCGTATAGACATTTGTTCCATAGAACAGAATAGAATAATTCTGTTCCACTACACTCATTCTATACTAGAAAGGCGACACCTTAAGGGTTTCGCGGGATAGAATGTGTTGAGAGGAGCAGAATTGCATCCGAACTACCAACCGACCACACACAATGCTGATAATATTATTTCGATTCTAACATGATCCAAAACGTAACAATTGATGAAACTAGTATTTTGCAACACCAACATTATCTCCGTAAGTCTAAAAGATAAATAGAACATTATTATCGGGATTTAGCGCCCAAGTTTAGTTTAAACTTATTTATTTTACATCGATTGCGAAACAAGCTTTAAGCTTAGATTACTCACACTCGATGTCTGCTTCCTGGAGACTTAACCAGTACTCGTGCCGTTTTGTGTGGAAAAATCTCAAAAGGACCCGCTCATCACGGGACTCGAACCAGGGACCTTTGATACGAGAGGCCGACGCTCTACCTCTGCACCACTGTAACGTTATGACGTCATACCGCTGAAGTGCTGAACGTGACGTCACTTTCCAAGTATTTGGTTACGTGAAAATATTTGATTCAAGAGCCCCTATTAAAAGCATTCTCCAACTATCAAAACTAAATGTATGAGAAATTTAAAAACACCGTTGTTTGCACTGGATCTTTGACAATTTTCAGTTTAAATTTCAGGTCTCTAGCTGATTCCGTTATTTGCTGGTACGAGATCTACAGAAATATGTAGTCAAAATGTCGATTTTTCGGGTTTTAACCTTAAAAATATCTAAAACTAGATTTTTCCCAGATATAACGAAACCGCCCAGACCTAGATCGCATTGTGGTCTATCAGTGTGGCTAATTTCAGCGAAATCGTTCTCACCGATTTCTTTGTCCCCAAATCGCTGAATTTTACAACACAGTGTGTCCCAATAGCCGTATAGACATTTGTTCCGTAGAACAGAATAGAATAATTATGTTCCACTACACTCATTCTATACTTATTAAGTATTACATGTTGGGACTATTTTCTGACCGCGAAAATACGATTTTCCTTTTGTGATAAAAAGAATCCGACATTCGTTGTCATTTCATAAAGTGTTATTAAACTCGTCCAAGAAATGTGTTATTAAGCTAGCCTTCGGTTTAATAAAACTTTATAAGAAATGACAACGAATGTCAGATCCGATATGGCTTAGGCGTTTTTATGGAAATATGGATTATTTTTATTACATACTAGAAAGGCGACACCTTAAGGGTTTCGCAGGATAGAATGAGTGGAGAGGAGCAGAATTGCACCCGAACTACCAACCGGCCACACACAATGCTGATACTATTATTTCGATTCTAACATGATCCAAAACGTAACAATTGATGAAACTAGTATTTTGCAACAACAAAATTATCTCCGTAAGTCTAAAAGATAAATAGAACATTATTATCTCAAAATTAAATCATTAAAATCTCAAAAGGACCCGCTCATCACGGGACTCGAACCAGGGACCTTTGATACGAGAGGCCGACGCTCTACCTCTGCACCACTGTAACGTTATGACGTCAACCGCTGACGTGACGTCACTTTCCTAGTCACGCCCACAGATTTTTTTAAAATCAAGAACCCCTATTGAAAGCTTTCTCCAAGAATCCAAACTGTATGTATGAGAAATCTAAAAACACCGTTGTTTGCACCGGATCTCGGACAAGTTTCAGTATGAATTTCAGGTCTCTAGCTGATTCCGTTTTTTGCTAGTGCGAGATCTACAGAAATATGTAGTCAAAATGTCGATTTTTCGGGTTTTAACCTTAAAAATGTCTGAAACTAGATTTTTCCCAGATATAACGAACACGCCCAGACCTAGATCGCATTGAGTTCTATAAGTGTGGCTAATTTCAGCGAAATCGTTCTCACCGATTTCTTTGTCCCCAGATCGCTGAATTTTACAACACATTGTGTCCCAATAGCCGTATAGACATTTGTTCCATAGAACAGAATAGAATAATTCTGTTCCACTACACTCATTCTATACTGCCTATAGTACTTTAAAAGTGCTGAACTCAAGATGGAGATCAACCCTTTGAAATGTTGAAACTTCTGCAAATATTGCATATAGTGACAACAAAGTAAGTAATAAGGAGTTCAAAACTATCTTGGCAGTACATGTTGAAAAACTGTCAATTTAAAGTCATAAAAAAGTACTAGAAAGGCGACACCTTAAGGGTTTCGCGGGATAGAATGAGTGGAGAGGAGCAGAATTGCATCCGAACTACCAACCGACCACACACAATGCTGAATATATTATTTCGATTCTAACATGATCCAAAACGTAACAATTGATGAAACTAGTATTTTGCAACACCAAAATATTCTCCGTAAGTCTAAAAGATAAATAGAACATTATTATCGGGATTTGGCGCTAAAGTTTAGTTTAAATTATTTATTTTACATCGATTGCGAAACAAGCTTTAAGCTTAAATTAATCACACTCGATGTCTGCTTCCTGGAGACTTAACCAGTACTCGTGCCGTTTTGTGTGGAAAAATCTCAAAAGGACCCGCTCATCACGGGACTCGAACCAGGGACCTTTGATACGAGAGGCCGACGCTCTACCTCTGCACCACTGTAACGTTATGACGTCAACCGCTGACGTGACGTCACTTTCCTGGTCACGCCCACAGATTTTTTTAAAATCAAGAACCCCTATTGAAAGCTTTCTCCAAGAATCCAAACTGAATGTATGAGAAATCTAAAAACACCGTTGTTTGCACCGGATCTCGGACAAGTTTCAGTATGAATTTCAGGTCTCTAGCTGATTCCATTTTTTGCTAGTGCGAGATCTACAGAAATATGTAGTCAAAATGTCGATTTTTCGGGTTTTAACCTTAAAAATCTCTGAAACTAGATTTTTCCCAGATATAACGAAACCGCCCAGACCTAGATCGCATTGTGGTCTATCAGTGTGGCTAATTTCAGCGAAATCGTTCTCACCGATTTCTTTGTCCCCAAATCGCTGAATTTTACAACACATTGTGTCCCAATAGCCGTATAGACATTTGTTCCATAGAACAGAATAGAATAATTCTGTTCCACTACACTCATTCTATACAAAAGTCGGCTTACTGTGTATATCTACCCAGTAAAAATGAAGCATAAACGATAAATATTTAAATGTTTACTAGAAAGGCGACACCTTAAGGGTTTCGCGGGATAGAATGAGTGGAGAGGAGCAGAATTGCATCCGAACTACCAACCGACCACACACAATGCTGAATATATTATTTCGATTCTGACATGATCCAAAACGTAACAATTGATGAAACTAGTATTTTGAAACACCAAAATTATCTCCGTAAGTCTAAAAGATAAATAGAACATTATTATCGGGATTTGGCGCCAAAGTTTAGTTTAAACTTATTTATTTTACATCGAGTGCGAAACAAGCTTTAAGCTTAAATTAATCACACTCGATGTCTGCTTCCTGGAGACTTAACCAGTACTCGTGCCGTTTTGTGATGAAAAATCTCAAAAGGACCCGCTCATCACGGGACTCGAACCAGGGACCTTTGATACGAGAGGCCGACGCTCTACCTCTGCACCACTGTAACGTTATGACGTCAACCGCTGACGTGACGTCACTTTCCTAGTCACGCCCACAGATTTTTTTAAAATCAAGAACCCCTATTGAAAGCTTTCTCCAAGAATCCAAACTGAATGTATGAGAAATCTAAACACACCGTTGTTTGCACCGGATCTCGGACAAGTTTCAGTATGAATTTCAGGTCTCTAGCTGATTCCGTTTTTTGCTAGTGCGAGATCTACAGAAATATGTAGTCAAAATGTCGATTTTTCGGGTTTTAACCTTAAAAATCTCTGAAACTAGATTTTTCCCAGATATAACGAACACGCCCAGACCTAGATCGCATTGAGTTCTATAAGTGTGGCTAATTTCAGCGAAATCGTTCTCACCGATTTCTTTGTCCCCAGATCGCTGAATTTTACAACACATTGTGTCCCAATAGCCGTATAGACATTTGTTCCATAGAACAGAATAGAATAATTCTGTTCCACTACACTCATTCTATACTAGAAAGGCGACACCTTAAGGGTTTCGCGGGATAGAATGAGTGGAGAGGAGCAGAATTGCATCCGAACTACCAACCGACCACACACAATGCTGAATACATTATTTCGATTCAAACATGATCCAAAACGTAACAATTGATGAAACTAGTATTTTGCAACACCAAAATTATCTCCGTAAGTCTAAAAGATAAATAGAACATTATTATAAGGATTTGACGCCACAGTTTATTTTAAACTTATTTATTTTACATCGATTGCGAAACAAGCTTTAAGCTTAAATTAATCACAATCGATGTCTGCTTCCTGGAGACTTAACCAGTACTCGTGCCATTTTGTGTGGAAAAATCTCAAAAGGACCAGCTCATCACGGGACTCGAACCAGGGACCTTTGATACGAGAGGCCGACTCTCTACCTCTGCACCACTGTAACGTTATGACGTCATACCGCTGAAGTGCTGAACGTGACGTCACTTTCCAAGTATTTGGTCACGTGAAAATATTTGATTCAAGAGCCCCTATTAAAAGCATTCTCCAACTATCAAAACTAAATGTATGAGAAATTTAAAAACACCGTTGTTTGCACTGGATCTTTGACAAGTTTCAGTTTAAATTTCTGGTTTCTAGCTGATTCCGTTATTTGCTGGTACGAGATCTACAGAAATATGTAGTCAAAATGTCGATTTTTCGGGTTTTAACCTTAAAAATATCTAAAACTAGATTTTTCCCAGATATAACGAAACCGCCCAGACCTAGATCGCATTGTGGTCTATCAGTGTGGCTAATTTCAGCGAAATCGTTCTCACCGATTTCTTTGTCCTCAAATCGCTGAATTTTACAACACATTGTGTCCCAATAGCCGTATAGACATTTGTTCCGTAGAACAGAATAGAATAATTCTGTTCCACTACACTCATTCTATATGGTACTGGAAAGTGAAATTATTAGTTTAATATTTATCCCGGAATTAAGATTATAATATTTCAAGCCAACTTTTGAACAGTTTAAAACTTTGACTATACTATCTATAATCTAGAGTTAAGCGCCTTTAACCCTTTCCCTCATAAAGACGTTTTTGACGCCTCTGCAGCAGACGTCTTTTTGAAAACATAGTGACAAAAGAAGAAATTGCTCAAAACGAGCAATTTCTCCTTTTGCCACAATGTTTTCCACTTTTATTCATAGGTTATCCATTCAATTATAGAGATTTTCTATTTTTTGACTAAATATGTTCAAAGTCGGAAAGGGGGGTGGTGGTGTATCTATTTTCTGGTGTTCAGCACCTTTAACCATGGTATTCAGTGGTTTTAGTTTTTATTCGCGTAGAGATATGTGATTGAGTGTGACAGTTCGAGACAATGAGCGACTTAACGGTACTTAACGCTATGAATTAAAACTAATTACATTTCAGCAATTATCTTGTCTAAATGAACGTTAAACCTCTTTTTTAAAAAAAAGTTAAAAATAACTCTTAAAAAAAAAGCAAAAACTTCATCCAATAAAGAACGGAAATTCAATTTACACATTTTTTTTCTCTTTCATTTGATACTTGTTAAAAACAGAGCATTGAGATTTATTGAAATTGAAATTTAGCTAAGATTACAAACTGTGTGGGAAAATATTAGTATTGTTTTACTTGAATGGCGTTTCAAATCGTGTCGTTTATATCGGTATTTTCAGTTATATCTCGACATTTACATGAATTTTTCTAGTACTATTTTCCAGTACTATTTTCCAGCACTATTTTCCAGTACTACTTTCCAGTACTATTTCTGTACTATTCTGGTATTCTCTCTCTCTCTCTCTCTCTCTCTCTCTCTCTCTCTCTCTCTCTCTCTCTCTCT
>JASEVX010000015.1:18122734-18303344 GCA_031761405.1 Serripes groenlandicus | reverse complement strand
CTGCGTAAAGTATCGACCCGAATCGAGCCTAAGCAAGCACACGGCGTACCCGGGATATACACTTTTTCGCCTCCTGTGGATTTTTCTGTTTCCGAGAATCACTACTCTAATCGTATCCCATCTAGACGGAATGTGTCGGCTGATCTGGTCGATACATTCCGCAGATGTGTATCGCCACAGCTCATTATTGGGGCTTTTTAGAAAAAATGTGTAGGCACGTGCTACAGTGCCTAAAGGGGAGCTACGCACCTGGAAACGCTACTACATCACTATATTTTTTTTTTTATATAACATAGCTTCTAAGACAGAATGAAGAAAATAAATACAAATGTCTATATTCTAAATAAAGAAATACATAATTTAGTAGTAATTTACACATAAATATAATCTATGATTGGCGTGTGAACCAAGCCTCGGGGCGGGGACAGTTTGACATTAATCTCGACCTTCGGTCTCGCGAGATATATCAATTGTCCACGCCTCCCATAGTACAAAAACTTGTATCACTACTGCAACATAACATTCCCTGTGTGTTATATGCCTGCAATTAAAAGCATATTGTCATGCGCAGTTACTATAAAACTCGTGTATTTCACTAGGTCAAATACGATACCAAATATGGTAATGGTACGCATTGAAAAACGACGTGACATCATTGAAAAATTATATCACGTCATATGAAAATGCGATAGTGGGGCGTGATTCACACGGCATTCATACATTTTAATTGATGTGTAAAATGTGTTATTTCGTTATTGAAAATATCAAAATGTGTGTTTTTTCCGTAAACTGTCTTAACAGTTACACTAGGTATTTAATATAAGAAAAAAAAACATAACTTTGCATTGTCATATTTAGGCGTCGTCAAATTGACATCTCTCTCGACGTTCGGTCTCGCGAGATATTAATTGTCCACGCCCCTCGTAGACAATACCAAACCAGGTATCGCTAATGCAACATAATAATCTTAATAATATTTATTATACCTGCACAATTTCCGGCGCTAAAACATTCAGATCGTCTTGTGAAGTTAAAACATGACTGATTCAAATTTCGCATTTGACTAGGTTAATTACGGTACCAAATATGGCAACGGTACGTCACTGAAATATGATGTGACGTCATTGAAATATGAATTTACGTCATTCAAAATCAGGTAGCGGGGTGGGATTCACAATCATGAATTTATGTTATGTGTTTAATGTTATTTCGTTGTTTAGGGTATAGCAATTTGTATAGTTTTTTCGTTATTATGTCTTAAAAGTTATACTAAGTGTATTATAAAAGGAAAATTAAGTTGCAGTAGCGATATGTGGCTTTGTATTGTCTACTCGGGGCGTGGAAAATTTGAAAATTTTCTCGACATTCAATCTAGCGAACTTTCAAATTTGCCATGCCCCTCGAAGACAATACCAAACCCTGTATCGCTTATGCAACATAAACTTCCCTTTATAACACAAACACAGAATCATAGCTCTGTTTCCCTTTACATGTACATGAATTGAAATACAAAAGTATAATCATTATCTTATCTACTGACAACAAATCTTAACGCTTTCCCATATACACCAAAGCTACAGCAGACGACTTTGAAAACATATAGGCAAAACATCTACATAAATGAGTATTTAATTACTAAATAGAGATGAATACATTTTGTCAATTTCTCCTTTATGTCACAATGTTTTCAACAGGCGTCTGACGCAGGGGCGTCTGCATGTTGGAATGGATTAAATCCAACTTCAAATCATGCCAAAATACACATGCTACGGTATTGTAAATGGAAATGTTGAAGTGAAGATATATCCTTTAGAATAAAACAGAATTAGACACCGATATCTCAGCCATCCACAGACATATCGCGCTGTTTATTGCAACGATGTCGGTGTAATTCTTTCTTTCCTAGTATAGATGACAACATCCAACGTTACTGCAAGATTTAATTTCGCTCGTTTTTTAATTCGTTTGTTTTTACAAAATTTATGGCTTTAATATACATCAATATTCGTCTTCGCTTCGTTTTTCGGTCGATTTCTTGTTGTTGAGACTTCTTTTAAATGAGTATCGGCCTAGGAGTATAGTTCTTCTGGCAGTGTTTTTATCATACACTTTCATGTAAACGAATACAAAAGTTAAATCAGTTGAAAGGCTCTGTCACACACTACCGATGTACCTGGCCGGGACTTAGCCGGCGCACACAATTAAGAACGGCGAGAAAATCGGCGGAGCTCCGTCGAGAAAGCACTTGAATAATCACAATTGGCTGTAGCAAAACCGATTTAGTGCTGTATCACATCGCTAAGAACGGTAGTACATCGTTAGTACATCGGCAGGACTACGGTTTCACATATGTACAATTACAGTACACATTGTTGCCACCTTAGAGCCGCCGATATTTCACGGGGCGCTACCGGTGCTCTACCAAAATTAACGAAGCCATACCGGAGTACTGCCGTTGTAATTCCGTTGCTCGCTCCCGGCAGCGCAACGACAGAAGTTTTTGAGCATGTTCAACAATTCATACCGTCGCCTGCCGTTGCTTTTTTTCTCGCCGATGTTTTGACGATGTCCTGACGATGTACTACCGTTCTTAGCGATATGATAGGGGACTACCGTTGCGCTGCCGAACTAGTATACCGATCCCCGCTAAATTTGTGATCCGGTATAGCTTCGGCGAGCCAAATCGGCTATGTGTGACAGGCCCTAAAGATCCATATACACATTGGATTAACCTTCTTGTTATTACTTGCACGTATTTTGACGCACTTACATTGGACGACTTATGACTGCATTCAGTTTTGCAAAATGAGACATTATTCACAAAGAGCAGTTGAACATTTCTCTAATAAAATGTGTAACATTATGTGATAAAACGAGCGCAATATAACTTTAAAATTCTTAGAATTTGAACAAACAGCCTGTCCAATACACAGAGCATTTTAGCCCAGCCTATACATTCGAAAAGGGTCAACTTGGCTTTTGTAATTAATTTAGATTCAGAACAATCAATGTACAGGAATCTATGGAATAGTCTGACAAACTAGTTCAAGTAATATGCCAACAGATTTAGATTTTGATGTGACTATGCGTATCCACATGCTGATCTCGATCACAAAATGTTCACAAATAAACCAACATGTACTATTCTCCTATGGACGGGTTTTAATCAAGTATTTGCATCGATATCTCTATTTTTAACAATACTGCATATACGTGTATATACGGGTAAGCTTGCGCTGTATGCTTAGGCTGATCCGGGACGATACTTTACGCAGAGTCTACACTGTTGGTTTTCTCGCGGGAAGGCTCATCTCTCTTTTATATAATACTACATTGATATATCTCTGTTATACAATACTACAATGTAGATCTTTAAGAACGTGTCGAGTGGTTGTAACTAAAATTGATATTTGTTTACCAAGGTTAATCACTTCGCCATAAAGTCTGTATAAGCGTTCAATCTTTTTTCTTTGTAAACAATGGAAATGGCACCTAATTTTGCATTGTTTACAAATGGGACAAAATTGCCCCTAAACCAGGGATCTCAAAATAGGTTTTTAGTTACAACCGTTTCACGCCAAGCCATGTCTTACAACCGAGACATGCGCCAAATCAATCAAAAACCGAAAGTCTTTGAACAATCAAACAACAATCTTAATTTTTAAAACAATAAGTTTTGCTTATAATTGAAATTATTGTTGGGAGCAATTTCTCCCTTTACCAAAGTCGCCCGATGCAAGTCTGAAAGGGTTAAAGATATTCGTTTTTTCTTATTTCATATTTATGCTAATAGTAAACAATTTATTGTTTGTTTTTTATTTACCCTCGCCGTGCTATTTGGCGAGCAGACAAAAGTTAGATACAAGGGAGTCCGGGTGCGATACCCTAGCGCTTTCCGAAAAGACCCATTGGTTCTTTTACGTGCCCGGTGTATAGCACCGATACACGCGAGGTTATTTTTCCTGGAAGTGACCAGTACTTAACCTCTAGTTGAGTGGGAGACGCTTAAATGCATACATTTCCAGAACCCGGACCGGGATTTGAACCCCAGACCACTGGATTGACCGCCACTCAATAGTAAATCCACAGTAGTGTCATTATGTTTCAAACAAAGATCTGTGTTTGATAAAGAATGATACATGACAATGACTTGACACTACATGAACATGATCGTGTGTAAGCATCAAACATATTTAAAGACACATAGAAAAATAGTACGAGAGAATAACTATCCCAATGAGCTTATACTCATCGGGTTGATTGATTGATTGATTGATTTGGGTTTAACGCCGTTTTTAACAATTTCTCAGTTATATTACGGCGGCCAGTTCACCTACTCATGCATTTCCTGGTTTTTCTCACACCAGTACTCCACACAACAATCTTTCCAAGTAACTGGCTGCCCATTGGTGGAAGACGAATGGCGCATGTCCTATTGACTTTTGTCAATCGTCGGAAAGAAAGTTGGCTGAGCCGGGATTCGAACTCACAACCCCTGGATTGACAGCCCACGTCGCTACCGGCTGAGCTACCGGCGCTCGGCTTATACTCATCGGGAGTTTGAAACCGGGCGTCCCGGGTTCGTTCCCTAGTCTCGGCACAACATTCACGGTGGAGTGCCTTTAGGCAAGGCACATTTTCTAGCCTTGTACTGGTTTGTTTACCCAGGGATCATGAATAAGTGAAATGTCGCCGTGATATAACTGAAATAATGTTGAAAACGGCGTAAAACCCCAATAAAACAAACTCATCAGGAGAAAATGAAAAATGAAAAATAATTTCGAATTTTTTTTTTGGTAATTTCTTTAGTTATTCTCTCATACTATAAAACACACGATACCATTTTTTTTTTATTAAATTAGGAATACGACGACTATGGCGAAATTTATTGCGAACCTGTCATTGTTGTTCATTCTCTCTCAGTCAGAGTTGTAGTAAATGACGAAGTTAAGATTAAATTTTGGTCGATTTCATTTCGTTTGTTTTTTACTGAATTTACGACATTTAACAAATGTTAAACAGTTCTCATTCCTTGTTTCTATTTGAGCATAAGCGTGGGTAATCGATGTTCAAACATTTGCGACCAATGCAGATCCATATTGGCATGTGTATATTCACAATCTGATCAGAATATGTGCTGCAGCAGATGACTTGTGAAAACACTGTGACAAAAGGAGAAATTCTATTCAATCAATAAACTTTCATTTTAAGAAATTTGTCTTTTTTTGCCAATATATTGTTCGAAGTTTTCGGCTGCAAATTTGTTGTACGTGTGATGCGTTTAACCCTTTCCCTCATACAACAAATCTGCAGCAGTCGTTTTGAGCAATTTCGTCTTTTGTCACTATGTTTTAAAAAAGCAGTCTGCTGCAGAGGCGTCAGAAAGCGATTATATGAGGGAAAGGGTAAACTAGTGTTTCCGAGTCCATTCATATCCACTACGACTGTATTACTTACATTCGGACTGGAAATCTGCGCACAGTCTGTCTAACCTGTGTTTAAAGACCACTCATGGGAAGAGAACAATATTGTCTTTGTTCACAGGTGGTCTTTGATTACAGTGTTATTTATGGGAAACTAAAGGTGTGGTTGCTATAGACAGGGAATTGCTATTTTAAGGTGGTCTTTAGCACAGGTTTGACTGTATTTTATAATATGAAAGTATGTATTCTTGTTCAATGCGATTTTAAATTTGAAAAGAAACTGTTAATCGGAAAATGCATTTGTGTAGATCCAGATCAACCTGGTATCCGCACAATCTGGTCAATCTCCCATACTTTTCAAATATTACTCAAACTCTCTTTTTTGGAGGATTCTGTCAACTGGTCTAATTCTTGACAATACGGGGCAGATATATAGGTTGATCTTAAACTACACTATTCAGAAATGCCAACCAGTACCTTGTCGCACGGAGTTCAAGGTTGGAATACAAAATCTGCGAATTGTCAATTTTCATGTGCCGTGGATGAATGTTGGAAAGCAAGAAGCCTTCTTCTTGCATTTATACGTTTTCTAGTTCGCCGGAAGAAAAAAAGCTGCAGTAATTTTCATAAATATTCTAAACAAACACCGGAATCCATCGGGTAATTTCCTGCACTCTTTGCATCTTAGGTCCGCCCGTTACCCATAATGCATGTTTCCCTTATATAGACACTGCTTAACTTTCGTGCTGCTTGGATCTTCCGTGGTTAGAGTCGGGGATTTAACACTGGGCGTCCCGGGTTCGATCCCCAGTAGCGGCACGACGGTGATGATGGAGTGCTCTTGAATAAGGCATATTTTCTAGCCTAGTACTGGTTTATTGAGCCAGGGATCATGATTAAGTGAACTGTCGTCGTGATATAACTGAAATAATGTTGAAAACGGCGTAAAACCCAAATAAACAAAACCTTCGTGCTGTTACAAGCCACATTTGATAACACACAAATCCCACGTAAAAGAGCGTTTACTTAAGTGCCAATTTACCTTAGAAACAGCTGTCATAGGCTTATTTACCATAAGAGATATATACCTTATGTGGAATTGATGAGTACCAGAAACAGCACCGACTCAAAATAATTACCAAGAAATTGCACGTATTCACCAATTAGTAAAAACCGATGACAAAAAATAAATCGGTGAGGAGTAGTGTCCCTTGGTTCACTGCGCATTGTGTGTAAATGTAGTTTAAAGTGGTGTATTACAGCGAAAGTAAATGTAGTTTCAAGCGGTGTATTACAGCGAAAGTAACTGTAGTTTAAAGCGGTGTATTACAGCTAAAGTTAATGTAGTTTAAAGCGGTGTATTGCAGCAAACGTAAATGTAGTTTAAAGCGGTGTATTGCAGCAAACGTAAATGTAGTTTAAAGCGGTGTATTACAGCAAAAGTAAACGTAGTTAACAGCGGTGTATTACAGCGAAAGTAAATGCAGTTTAAAGCGGTGTATTACAGCGAAAGTAAATGCAATTTAAAGCGGGTATTACAACGGATGTAAATGTAGTTTAAAGCGGTGAATTACAGCAAACGTAAATGTAGTTTCAATCGGTATATTCCAGCGTACGTAAATGTAGTTTCAAGCGGTGTATTACAGCAAACGTAAATTTAATTTAAAGCGTTGTATTCCAGCATAAGTAAATCTAGTATAAAACGGTGTATTACAGCAAACGCAAATTTAGTTTAAAGCGGTTTAATACAGCGAAAGTAAATCGTGTTTAAAAGCGTTGTATCCAAGCAAAAGTAAATCTAGTTTAAAAGCGGTGTATTACAGGAAACGTAAATTTAGTTTAAAGCTGTGTATTACAGTAAAAGTAAATGTAGTTCAAAGCGAACATATCACAGCAAACGTAAATGTAGTTTAAAGCGGTGTTTTACAGCAAACGTAAATATTGTTTTAAAGCGATCATATCACACTAAACTTAAATGTAGTTTAAAGCAGTGTATTACAGCAAACGTAAATGTTGTTTTAAAGCGAACATATCACAGCAAACGTAAATATAGTTTAAAGCGGTGTTTTACAGCAAACGTAAATATTGTTTTAAAGCGATCATATCACACTAAACTTAAATGTAGTTTAATGCAGTGTATTACAGCAAACGTAAATGTTGTTTTAAAGCGAATATATCACAGCAAACGTAAATGTAGTTTAAAGCGGTGTTTTACAACAAACGTAAATATTATTTTAAAGCGATAATTTCACACTAAACTTAAATGTAGTTTAAAGCTGTGTATTACAGCAAACGTAAATTTTGTTTTAAAGCGAACATATCACAGCAAACGTAAATGTAGTCTAAAGCGGTGTTTTACAGCAAACATAAATATTGTTTTCAAGCGATCATATCACACTAAACTTAAATGTAGTTTAAAGCAGTGTATTACAGCAAACGTAAATGTTATTTTAAAGCGAACATATCACACCAAACGTAAATGTAGTTTAAAGTGGTGTTTTACAGCAAACGTAAATATTATTTTAAAGCGATCATTTCACACTAAACTTAAATGTAGTTTAAAGCAGTGTATTACAGCAAACGTAAATAGTGTTTTAAAGCGAACATATCACACCAAACGTAAATGTAGTTTAAACCGGTGTTTTACAGCAAACGTAAATATTGTTTTAAAGCGATCATATCACACTAAACTTAAATGTAGTTTAAAGCAGTGTATTACAGCAAACGTAAATAGTGTTTTAAAGCGAACATATCACACCAAACGTAAATGTAGTTTAAAGCGAACATGTCACACCAAACGTAAATGTAGTTTAAAGCGAACATTTCACACCAAACGTAAATGTAGGTTAAAGCGAACATATCACACCAAACGTAAATGTAGTTTAAAGCGAACATGTCACACCAAACGTAAATGAAGTTTAAAGCGAACATGTCACACCAAACGTAAATGTAGTTTAAAGCGAACATGTCACACCAAACGTAAATGTAGTTAGCGAACATGTCACACCAAACGTAAATGTAGTTTAAAGCGAACATGCCACACCAAACGTAAATGTAGTTTAAAGCGAACATTTCACACCAAACGTAAATGTAGTTTAAAGCGAACATTTCACACCAAACGTAAATGTAGTTTAAAGCGAACATTTCACACAAAACGTAAATGTAGTTTAAAGCGAACATTTCACACCAAACGTAAATGTAGTTTAAGCGAACATATCACACCAAACGTAAATGTAGTTTAAAGCGAACATGTCACACCAAACGTAAATGTAGTTTAAAGCGAACATTTCACACCAAACGTAAATGTAGTTTAAAGCGAACATATCACACCAAACGTAAATGTAGTTTAAAGCGAACATGTCACACCAAACGTAAATGTAGTTTAAAGCGAACATGTCACACCAAACGTAAATGTTGTTTTAATGCCGCGTATAGAAGGATAAGGATTATATAAATAGGTCCACTTGGAAATGTCAATTAGTTTGAATAATCATTCCGTTGCATCTTGTTAATTTAGCAAGGTTCTACGTCCGAACCGAGTAATTACTTATTAACAGTCTAGATGAATTGCTAATTAATAACTCTAGAGTACACCTGTTACTTAATTGGCACAATTGAAGCCGTCTTAAGAGTGCAACGGAGAGCACTTCAATCGCAACCTATAAACAAGTTAAAACATTCATATTTTCTGATTTGCAAATGTTGAAAGCAGAGGTGGGCATGCGTATTTGAACAGGATAGCTACAACCCATACACCCTGAACTAGAAGCCCCCCCCCCCCCCCCATCATGAATATCCGGACATGTGTGACTTTGCAGATCCAGATAAACTATCCGATCTGAATCTTTCCGGTTCGTCATCTAGCCGAACAATTTCACCTAAATGTAGACGAATATGAATATTATTTGCAAAGTAAATGTATTATTGTGTTGTTTTTTTCCGAATTATCCGGTATTATTTGTATTATTCGGTATTATTTGTATTATTCGGTATTATTTGTACTATTCGGTATTATTTGTATTATTCGGTATTATTTGTACTATTCGGTATTATTTGTATTATTCGGTATTATTTGTATTATTCGGTATTATTTGTATTATCCGGTATTATTTGTATTATTCGGTATTATTTGTATTATCAGGTATTATTTGTATTATTCGGTATTATTCGGAATTAAGATTAACCCATCGTCATAGAACGCTCCAGGAGAACAATTCGCATACTTAATGCAATACTACGGTTACTCAATTGTTGGTGTAGAATGTGGTACCGTAGTGTTGCAGGCTAATCCGGGCGGACACATTCCGTCGCAGGGGGATAGATGTATATAGTAATGCTTCCTGACACGGACCAGACCACCTATGTTTAAACACGTGACACAAAACAAGAAATATCTTTAAAAACGATAAAAGGCGATCAATATGAGTAAACACTAACAAATGGAACATGCGCATATTATTTGATATTTTGTCTTACTTATTAGAATGACAGAAAACAACGTTAAATATGTAATATTTGTTTTATTTATATACTTTGGTTTTGATATGAATGAAAGAGAGAAAAAAAAGAGCTTGCCTCTGCCGAGAAGCGAACCACAGACCTTTCACTTGCCAAGCCAAGTCAATATACATTACACTAGCACGACATGACGCTAATACGTTCAAAGCCGAGAATTCATCACATGGCTGGCGATTACGCGAGGCTCCCATAAGGTGTATTATGTAACACAGTTTAAGTTTCAATTGACGATAAATAACTGAAAACTTGTCATATTTCAAAAACAATTAATATGTTGCTCTTAAATATAATATTTCATACGTTTTCAATGATTTTTTTCACTTAAGGAAAGCAATTAAAGGTTAGTATGCAGAACATTTCATTTTAAAACTTCACCTTATAAGTGCCTCTCGTGGGATCGCCAACTTAACTATGAACCATTCAAAACGTTTCGTTTCCTTTATTTCTTCGACATTATTCAATAAATACAACATTTGATTGGTCTTCAATCTAAATCATTTGTTTAACATCTAGGTCAAAACCCACGTTAATCGTCTATCGCCGAAAAAACGTTTCCACGTTTTAATAGAAGACCGACCCTACTTGTTTGTTAATCGTTTTGTCGCAATAAAACTTTTCAACGCCAACGTATTTAATCTTAACTTATCAGAACATATTTTAGTGACTTCCTACGGCTTTTGTCCTTTTTGAAATATCTGTGAGATTTGAGACGCATCTTGCGATTTGGGATCTTAGTGTCTCAGCGTAGAATGAAAGACTCAAATGATGCTGTGTATGTCGTAAACGCACAGTCTCACCAGATTGTTTGCATCGCACGCCAAATATGTCATAAAGATCTCAGCGCATGTTCTGGCAAATCCTAGAAGTACAGCACACATAATTAAACGCAAATGTAATTTTATATGAGCCTTATGAGGAGTTCAGTTGGATTATTAAAGAGATATGAGCCGTTCCACGTGAAAACCAACATAATGGCCTCTGCGTAATGTATCGACCCAGATCAGCCTGCGCAGTCCGCAAAGGCTAATCCGGGCTGAGACATCCCGTCTCAGGGGGGATAGAGGTATAAAGTAATGATTCTTGCAACAGAAAATCCACAGTAGGCGAAAAATGTCTGTCCGTGTTAGCCTTGCCGGACTGCTAAGCCTGATCAGGGGTCGATACTTTACGCAGAGTCCACACTGTTGATTTTCTTGCGGAAATATCCGCTGTGGTAGAGTGGTTAGCGTCGGGGATTTCGAAACCGGGTGTACCGGGTTCGATCCCCAGTCGCGGCACTACAGTCATGGTGGATAGCCCTTGGGCAAGGCACATATTCTAGCCTAGTACTGGTTTGTTTACCCAGGGATCATGAATAAGTGAACTGTGAAGTGATATAACTGAAACATTGTTGAAAGCGGCGTAAAACCCCAATAAATAATAATAATTCTTGCGGAAATACCCTTCCTTATCTGGACCTCTGGACTAGCCCTCTAATTGTGTATAGCTTGTAGGTGTAGATATATATAAGATCCGCTTGTAACGAAACTCGAACTTGTTGTGCCTCCGTAAAATGGTAACAGGGGATTATGAAGATGAATCAGTCCACACTGTTGATTTTCTCGCGGAATATTGTGGGTAAAAGAGCTGCTTATCATGCCTTACCTGAACCTCTGGACTAGCCCTCTAATTGTATATATATTGTAGGTGTAGATATATATAAGAGCCGCATAAAATGATTGAATGTTTGATTGGGGTTTAACGCCGTTTTTATCAATTTCACAGTTATATCACGGCGGCCAGTTCACCTACTCATGCATTTCCTGGTTTTCTCACACCAATACTCCACACAACAATCTTCCCAAACAACTGGCTGCTTTTCCACATAGACTTAGACCAGAAATGGAAGACGAATGACGCATGGCGCATTGACTTTTGTCAATCATCGAAAAGAAGGTTGGCCGAGTCGGGATTTCAACTCACATCCCCCCCCCCCCCCCGGATTGACAGCCCGCGTCGCTACCGACTGAGCTACCGGGGCTCAGCCGCATGAAACGAAACTCGAACCTGTTGCATCTCCGTAAAATGGTCACATAGTGGATTATGAAGATGAATCAATGCTGCACTAAAACCCTAGTGTTTCGTATGTAGGTTTAGCAATGAGCCCGTCCCTATGAATATCAATCTCATTAGAATGAGGCCTAAAATTCGATCGATCGATCGTATTCATAAAGGTCGGAAGGCTACCCCATACAGGTCGGCTCAGATTGACCTTTTGCGTCATCCAATCGAATTGTCGCTTACTAAATCGTTCGGTATAAAACAGATTAGATAACCCATATATATAAACGAGACAGAGAAGCGATAATTGTCGAGTTTCCTATTGTATATCACGGCGACCAGTTAACCTACTCATATGTTTCCTGGTTTTCTCACACCAGTACCCCACACAACATACTCACCAAGCAACTGACTGCTTTTCTACATCGACGGTTAGTCCATCGATGAAAGACGAAAGACGGTTGTCACAGTTACTTTTATCAAACGTCGAAAAGAATGTTGGCCGAGCTGGGGTTTGAACTTACAACCCCTGGATTGAAAACCCGCGTCGCTACAGTCAGCTACCGGGGCTAGGCTGTATACATAGAACCGAGCGTGGGTTTCTACACAATGTAGACTCACATCACAATGTTAATCCGCTCATACTATTACAAAACAAAGTTGTAAGTAATATTTGAAAAATGTGTAGATCTTCTGACCAGGCTGTCCGGATCTGGCTAAACAATGTAAGCAAAAGTCAGCCTATACATTTTCCAATGAACCATCGGTATATTATAAAATTAGTCAGACAATAAATAATGAATGAAATGCGTTTGCCTTTGTCTAAAATGATTTCTGTACACCTATCCCTGTTTCGTCTTATCGTAAATGGGTATGGGATTGACAACTGATGCGCTATGAAGCAGTCCTGTCTTAAATGAAAACCTTGTTTACGGACCCAAAATGCTTTGGTAAAACAGTGGTTATGCACCGGTTCACCTGAGTTCTCACTGTTTGCAGGTATAATAAGACCAATATCCGCTTAATGGGGGCTCATATCAAAGCAGAACACGCTGTTTTGGCTAACATGGAGGTCCATTATTCTGAAATAATTGGATGCGTGTTGCAGCTCTATATCTTTAAGAACTGTCAGAGGAAAGACAAATATATACCAAGTCATATTTTATTTCGGTGTCACTTTCGCAGCATATAGTTTGCAGTTCAAAGACAAAACAAGATAAGAAAGGAAATTAAAAAACCTTTCTGCATCTTTAAACATCCTTCTCACACTGTGTGGTGTGTTTTCATCAAGCTATATTGAACTGTGTCCAACCCTTACTCCGTTAATATGTGATGCATTTCACAGGAAATATGTTAACCCTTTGACTGCTTTAACGGATTTTATCAAATATGAACCATCAGTATAGGGACCAGGCCAACAGACGCATTCGTACCGCCTGACCAGATTATATTATGCTGGTTGCTTAGTTCCACATGTATATCTTGGTATTCCTAGAATCGGCTTTGGACCGCAAAGCTACACAGATTCCTGAAACAGAAAATCCACAAGAGGCGAAAAGTGTCGATCTGGGTTCAGGTGCCTGGTTACCCTGCGCGGCTGATCCGAGTCGATACTTTACGCAGATTCCACAATGTTGGTTTTCTCGCGGAACGGCTCATATTTGGAACGATCGCTGTTTGCACGGACTGCGAAGGTTCTGTTGTTTAGACTGTACGTATGTATGCCATAATACCCAAGTTCGTTAGACGACGCTGATTAGTGTTCCAATGTTACAGAACGATATTCACTTTGGTATCTTTTCCTTGAATATGTCCTATTCCAGTTTTGAATGTAAATTCTGCATGACATTACTTAAGGAACTCCCATTTGACGGAAAACTCTCAATAGAGAAAATAAATTTCGTTAGAATGTTGCAAAGCTTTTAAAACACGTCTAATGGAAGCCAGTGAATTATGACAAGGCGAGGTAATCTAATTTACTAAGAAACGCGTGCACGGCTATTTACGGATATAGAGATCAGGAATATGACATCCTTTTTTGAACCCACTTTTAGGGCTCTCTTAGTAATACCGTTTAATGTAATGACGTACGTGTAATTGCTTAAATTGGAATAAAACTGCAAACAAATGTTTTCTATTATACCTTTATAACGTTCTATTGTTTTGAAACTACAAAAGAGACCCTGATTTTTACCATTTTACTTTTTATCTGAGTTATAGTTTGGCAGCATCTGATATGAAAATTAGACTTGGAGAAACCCGAAATTTGGAAATTTATGGAAAGATCGATCGAATTGTATAGTTCTATGTGTTTGTTTCTCGTTTCTGATCAGAATCTTTTATCAGAGGAATCCATGAAGAAATAAAAATTCTATTTGTAGAAAAATGTAATTATGCCTGTGTAAAGCCAATCCGCAGACAATAAATAGCTGAATTTGAGCTGAATTAAAGGTGCTGAACTCCAGATGGAGATAACAAATTTGAAAATGTTGAAACTTCTGCAATTATTGCTAATATTGACAACAAAGTAAGTAATAAATAGTTGAAAACTGTTTTGGCAATAACTTTTGAAAAACAGTCAATTGAAAGTCATGAAAATATACCAAATTTGGCTTACTGGGTATGTTTACCTAGTAAAAATTAAGCATAAGCAATCAATATTTAGATATTTATTGTACTGAAAAGTGAAATCATTACTCTAATTTTATCTCCGAATCAAAATTCTTATATTGTAAGACAACATTTGAAAAGTGTTAATACTTTTGACTATACTTTCTATAATACGCCGTGGTTATACAACACTGTTCATGTTCTTTTTTTGTTTTTTTTCTAGTTTGTTTACACTCTATTTGCCACGTCCATAGGTATGGAGAGGTCGTGGCCATCCTCCCTCATACCTTACACCAATTGTTGGTAGATTAATATTAGTAGTCTAGGGAATTTATATGAATGACCTATAAGGAGTCTGAGCAGTTTCTATTCATTCTGTAGCGTAATATGTTTTGAAAACAATTGTGGGGAAAAGGACAAATTTGATCAAATTCTTCTTTTACTACAGAAATCCGCTCTGCAGTCTGGTCGAGTTGTTAGCGTCGGGTATTTGAAAACGGATGTCCCGGGTTCGATCCCCAGTTGCGGTCAGGTGGAGTGCCCTTGGTCAAGGCAAATTTTCTAGCCTAGTACTGGTTTGTTTATCCAGGGATCATGAATAAGTGAACTCTCGCCGTTATATAACTGAAATAATGTTGAAAGCGGCGTAAAACACCAATAAAACTTTTACTACAATATTTTATTTATTTTATACAAACAACACAGAATTTACGGAAACATGGTTGTATAAGATAGCGTACGGATGATTCGGTCTCCCTGTGGTATATAGATAACACGATTAGCGAGGGTCGAATAACTTGTACGTGCGAGAGTACATTAAGTCGAAATTCAATTGTTTCTGCCCTTTGACAGTTTTGTCTTTCATACCATTCGTATAACATGCCGCCCTGGGGGATTGAATTGAAACGTTCGCCTGTTTCAAGGGAAAATCGTGTATCCTGAAAAATAACATGACATGAAGACAATGTAGTATTTACAATTCTTTTCTGAACAGCACTGCCTTTTAAGTAAATAGCCAGGCTCAAAAACTATAAAAGTTTAATCTGTACTCTGAATTTGTACTCAAGTATCTGAAAAAGTAAATTCGTTCTCCAAATTGACCAATCAGAAGCCTTATTTTGAGCATGGAGTTCCTTTCTGAGCACTGAGAACGTTTTCAGAGTTTTATAATTTCGGACCCAGTTTTCGAAAATTTTGATTTTTCTTTAATATGATCAAAATGCATATGATATTTGGTTCGTAGTGTATTCTTATCACGACCATTCTCACAAGTCTTCCATAACACTTTCTACGAGTATTTGGCAAACAGGAAAACATTCCTGGTATTCTGTGATCTATAGTAAATCAGTACTTTTTGTAGGAACCAACAATTGCGACTAGATGGGTAACATCCTCCTTCGCTATGGCAAATATGTAGTAAATTAGTAACCAGAGGACTAGATAAAAGGGAGTGAACAGGTCTTTTCCCCACAATATTTCTCGTATTACTCAACAAAAGCCTCTGTTGTTGGTTCTCAAAAGAATCGTCTCACTGAGACGTTTCTTTTGAGTACCTATAACTAGGGTTTGAATGTCAAATAACGATTTTAGAACATGAAAAATGCCCCTTATCTAGAGCTCTGAGTAAGTGTACAACGTTTTTCGTAAACTCTACAGCTCATCAAAATAACTTGGTGTTTGGAATCAATAAATAGTTAATGAAGCAAGCTACTTTCGGAATTTGAAAGGTTAAACCGGTTGGCGCACACAAATGTCGTATCAGAGACCTAAATAGAAATATAATATAATATAATGTATATATATGCCTCTGGTCGTATCTATAGCCTTTTGGTTGCAACACCATGTCGAAATGGCGCCCTCCATTATCGGTGTTTGTGTGACCCCCATAATGTAATAGTTGGGATACATTTTGGTTGCTACACCATGTCCAATGGACGCCTTCCCATTATTGGTGTGTGTATGACCCCATACTGTAATAGAAGGGACAGGCAAGTCCAGTCTCGAAAGATCCTATTCAGACTTATTTGAAGCTCAGGCTTATCTGGATGTTCAGAGCTCGTTCATGCTCTGTGGTTTGACTCATGATATATGATGTTGAATTATGGCAATTGAACATTGAAATCCTAGACGTTTGGTAAGTTCGTGCAAGCGTTACGTGAATGTTTTAAAAAGGAGATACACAGCCGACAAAGCACATCAATATCAGATTGCTGTCATATGCAATCCTATGTTGTGTAATGCTAAATAAGTGCAATTTATTATTTCCATCATTGATTTTTAGATAAGTTGATTCGAGCTTTGTTGGAATGTCTTGCAAAGGAAATACAAAAGCAACAAAGCAATGGAAGATCATATTACTCACACGTGTATAAAGTATTATTTTGTAAAGGATATGGGTAATTCCCAAAAATAAATTGGCATAGACAATTTTAAGTGTGGTTTCTACTGTCCTGACCCTAACAAGATCATAGCGTATGCCTTTAGACAGACTGATTGGATTAATAGCGATTCCATCTGCTGTGTCGTCCAGAATAGTTCGTAGGGTGGCGGATTTCCATTTATGTGTTTGGATGGTGTTAAATGCTTTGAAACATGCAGACATTATTTTACGCGTTTGCAGCAAACAGCAAACAGCAAACGGCATTTGAAAACGATGCCATAAAAATAGTAATTTCACACTTCGCCACATAGTTTTCGTCACAGTTTGTTGCTTTATACAACACTATTGCATTGGCTAAACTCGTTACGTTTTTTGGTAACAGATGACGCCATGTACAACAATACTGCATTAGTCAAGTTTATCATTTGGTTTTCGCTACAATTAACAAGAACATCTTCATCTTTCTGGTTGCAACCCGAAACAAACTGTGTTTAATATTATCTACACCATTTCTGCGAACAGCGTAGACCAAGATCAGAGTTCGCGTAGGTGAAGAGTATTATTCATGTAGATTAATCATTCATTTATTTTTATTTAAAGGTGCTGCACTCAAGATTATAGATAGTTTAGTCAAAGTTTTAAAATTGTTAAAAAGTTGTCTTGAAATATTAGAATTATAATTCTGGGATAGAATTAGATTAATAATTTCACTTTCCAGTACAGTAATCATCTAAATATTGATTGTGTATGCTTCACTTTTACTGGGTAGACATACCTAGTAAGCCATTCTTTTTTACATTTTCATGATTTTCAATTGACTGTTTTTCAAATTGATTGCCAAAATAGTTTTGAACTATTTATTTCTTATTTTGTTGTCACTATAAGCAATATTTGCAGAAGTTTCAACCTTTCAAAATTTGGATCTCCAGCTGGAGTTCAGCATCTTTAAGGCTATTGTATAAACACGCTAATAATTGGAACGTCAGCATAAAACTCTCCCTTTCCTACAATAAAACGAATCTGCAGCACACGATTTCGAAAATATCTAGACAAAGTATAGAAAACATCTACAAGAGAATATTTAAATTTACAATAAAGCTGAGAACATTATAGCCAAAATAGAAATTGCTTATTATTAATTTATTTCTTCTTTTATCACAATTTATTCAGAAGTCGTCTGCTGAAGATGTGTCTTATATGAGGGAAAACGGTAAATGACATTCCAGCTGGATAAAGATTACGTTTATTTCTCATTTCCATTTTATCATTAGTGGAATTGCATCACCTTGTGTCTCATTGGTACCATTTTAAAATGTTTAACTTTGAATTCTCGTTGCTGATCCCCAATGAAAACAGTTCGTCAACATCTATGGCATAAGAGAAACCCGTGTTGCAACCAAAATGGCCCATTCTAGTGTGTTAAGTTAACTGACATTTCAATTTTAGGTAATTTCATATAAGCGCTAGCTTAAATGTACAACTCTAACACTTTTAACCTGTGAACAGTTTCACAGAAACTTTTAATTAAATAGCTACTGTACATTATCAAAAGCATGCAAGTGTTAAATTCCATTCTCTAGCTTTTAACCTTTTAGAATTGCCTATAACATTTGTATAAGCTCATATGATACTGGAATTTCGATCGACTTTTCAGGAGTTGAGTGTAATTTTCTGTCAAATAACATGTTCCATGCTATTGATATTGCCAAACACACATTCCTAACTAAACATTCAAAACTATCTCTCTAATCCAAAATCCCAAAATCCAGAACTGTCTCTGTATTTATGTCCCTACTATGTGCTTCCTTTGTAAACACTTCTTTGAATACACCTAGGCAAAACTATTGAAGACCTTTTCCAAAGATTAGTGTTAACACGTTGTTGCAAAAGGAGAAAACTTTCGTAATGTTGCAATGTTTTCAAGGTTGTCTGCTGTAGATGCATCTAAATGCGTCTTTGCTAGAGTTTAATGGAACTTTCTGTCAAATTACAACATATACCATGCTTTTTGACCTTGCTAGAACACATTACCAACGATATATTCCAACTGTTTTTCTTAATAAAAATCCAAATTTGTCTCAGTAGGTCTAGAAAGTACTATCGACATTAGCCCGTATCCCGTTTAATTCCCGCTACTAGTATCATCGCCATTGCATTTTAATAAGTTTTTACAAATCATCTCAGTGGTGATGTGGTTAAAGCGTCCGCAATGAGAGTGGTTGACCAGGCTGCTATCCCCGACCGGGTTATACCAAAATACTTGATAAAATGGAACTAATAGCATCCCTTACATGACCTTGACTTATACATCATTCTAAAGCAAGTGGTCCAAAAGTTAAATTTCAATATGGCTTTTGGCGGCCATCTTGGATTTATGCAAATTACCGGATTTGCCTAAACTTGACATTTCAGCAACAAAGTCGTATTTGCTCAAGGACCCCATTAGAGTACAAATACATTTCTAGGTTCCAGAAATTTCAACTGGACCCTTATTGTTGCTCAGGACTGCGAGTATAGCTTTACGACTGGTGCATCAAATAATACTGGTACAGTTAAGAACATCATGAAATTGACAATCTGAGCGGAACGCGATTGGATCGTGAGCGTGATTGGAACGAAGTTGGAACGCTTTAAGAGCGGTCCGGTATTTGCGCTCTGAACAAAACAATCATAATGAATGTAAAAATCCAATCACATGAATGCTTCGCTCATTGAGCGGTTGCAATAATTTACTCGATAATTATTTTACAAACTACTTTTGATCGAAAGAAAAAAGCGTCCCCAGTGACCGTATAAAAGCGATCATTTTGATCGGAACGGAAAAAAGCAATCACAATGATTTGAACGACTGAACGGTTTAAGAGTGGAGTGGAACGTGAGCGGAGCGGAACTGAACGGAACGGAACGGAACGGAACGGAACGGAACGGAGCGGAGCGTGAACTGTAAACTTGTCAATTTCATGATGTTCCTAACTGTAGTATTTGTAAATTACCAAGGAAAACACCGTACTGAAATTCCGCCGAAAACATTTTCTACATATATATACATGACACATGTGCAGGCTGGTCTTGTCTACAGTGTTTGCAAATGTAAATGAACGCATTACGGGATAGGTGAAGTCACTGTACGTATAATCCGGGTTGACATAGTGAAACGCTTTAAGGTTTCAGTGTCTGAAGTTTTCGATTGAGATAGAAGTTAAGAATATAGAGTGTAGCCCTCTTCATAACCCTTTTCCACAAACAACGATTCAGCAGCAGGCGTTTTTGAGAAATATTGGCAAAATATGGATCAATATTTCCTTTTTCCACTTTGTTTTTAAAAGTCGTCTGGTGTAGACGCGACAAAAAGTCGAAAAAGTTGTAAAAAAACATGTATGTGCTTCCTGCAACAAAAAAGTCCTTGATTTGGTTCACAATGTATATTTTTCATGTCATAAAAGGAAGTGCATCCACAGGAGTATTATCACAGGTCGCTAAGACATTACAAAAGCTCCGGGGAGCCTTTGGCAACATAAACATAGGATTATACCGTATCGTCGTCTTTAATTCGGTTTTGTTGAAGGAGTAATGGTTTCGACGTCTGGAGTAGGAAATGAACGACAACGATGTTCACTCTACGTATATATATATGAGCCGTTCTACGAGAAAAAACCAACATTATGGACTCTGCGTAATGTATCGAAGCAGATCAGCCTGCGGAAAGGAGTACGTGTGCAACACGATAAAGTAATGACCCCCCCCTCCTCCAAAAAACAACAAAAATCGATAAAAACGTCTCAGCGAAGACAATTACACAACCTTACACGGACTTTCCAAAATTGAGGTATTTCACACGAAAACCAACTTTCATCTGATCAAAATCGTCCCTGTTCGCCATGGAGTGGTACAAGTATCCTAAAGGTCACTGGAAATGTATTAAGAGAAGTAATGGACTATAAAAGTATGCTTGATAGAACTGAATAGAAATAAACTTTTATTTCAAAATCTTAGAAGGTCGGATTTCGTATGGCGGAAATCATCTCATGTATTCACCATTGATGTATCTGCAGACAGACAAACTGATGGTGAAATTTAATTCCTTGTATTGTCATTCATCTTTGTGATATGACATATTGTGAAAAATGATTTACCGCGTACTTAGGCAAACATCATTCGGTCCACTACCCTCAAAAATAGGTAGACCCAATATCGTCGTAATCTTTTTCTATATCTTTTAGGTCACAATACACCAAATAAATTCCTTCTTTGTGTACATGTAAATCAACCAGTTTCAACCCTAAAGTGTTACATTGTTTAAGCGTTCTTCAGGTTGAACAACCTATATCATTGAAAAGAGTTATCTCTAAGCTATAACAATAATCCAAAGAAAATTGGGTGGGGTTCATGTATTATGCAAGAAATAATTCACCCTCTTTAACTCTACTTTCACTTTCAAACATGGTCAATATACTAAAGAATGATGTGTTCAGAGTTCTCAGTCAAACTATTTCCACATTGACCATCCGTCGCACCTTAAATAATCTCTTCCTGGCGACAACATATTCATGTTTCTATGGCAATTTCGATTTTAGGAGACCGATATGGATACTATCTCAGGACGCCCTAGAACGGAAACATTTTTTTCAAGGTGTTCATATGTATGAAAAACGTGTGCTTCGTTTTATCCTTCTTTTGGCTGTGTTGTGTACGACATCAGAAATATTTTCACAGAGGCGACACATATTCTAGTAAGCATGTTGTAACCATCCGATTAAATCAAATTAAACCACTGGCTCCAAATATTTAAAATAAAGACGAAACAATCATGCTGAAACAGGGTCTTTTTGCCCGTTGAACATTGAACAGGCTTGATTTAACCCAAATGCACTGAAGGAATTAAAGATTGTGTATGATATTCGTAACTGAATCATAAACAAAAATTAAAATTGTTTCCCATAGGCGAAGAAAAATTGAATTTCAAAATGTTGGCGAATTTTATGAAAAAATAATATTAACATAATTTTCATCTTACGATTATTTTGAGTCACAAAATAATTGTTCGGCGGTTATCAACATGTAAGCGTTTGATATCCATTCAAACTGCATACGTTGATGCTGCCAACACCAAATGCGACGTTGTTGTTGTAGATGCTGACGGAGATCTATAAGTACCTATTAAAAAACCTGTTACTTTTTCAGAAAACCTGTTACTTATTCGGCCGTTTTTACGAAAAGAAGTCTTTGCTGTCCAAGACATCATTGAAACTGCATATGTTGATATTGAAAATCACGATGTTGATATTGAAAATCACAATGTTGATATTGAAAATCACAATGTTGATATTGAAAATCACAATGGTGATGCTGTTGTGGTTGTAGATGCTGACAGAGACCCATTGGTACATTTTAAATCACCTGTTACTTATTCAAAAACCTTTTGTCTTATTCATTTTACGACATGTCACGTTTTATCATTCCCATAGTAACTAGCATTCTTTCCAATCCGACACGCCCTCAGCCACGGCGGATATGTACCAATGTAAATTGCGGGATATGGATGTGTGGTGTAGACCGATATCAGACTGTATACAGTTATATATATAGGATCCATCATGAGTTTTCTTTGGAGATCAAGATTTCTTAAATGAGTCTAGAAAAAGACGGTTATTAACCGAGTCTCTTGGCGAGGTTAATAACTCTCTTTTTCGAGACGAATTTAAGAAATCTTCTCCAAAGAAAAACGAGTGATGGATTCTTTTTATCACATAAACAGTGTGTTTTAATGAAAAAATATTGACAACATCAAAACAAAGACCGAAAAACATATTCTTCATAAGAACTTGTGATTCACCGCATAAAAAAGTAGTCCTCATCATTTTTCAATAAGAAGAAAAAAAAAACCAATGTTTTAAACAATTAAGACTCGTTATTTATTCAAAATAACGTATTATTGCATTTTTCAATGTGTAAAATTTAACAACTTAACAATAAACATAATAAAGATAAAGGTCAAAATGACGTCATCAGTAGTCGCGTGTATGACGTGTTTTTGTTATCACACATGTTGGATATCGTCGTTCCGTGATTTGTTCTCAACTTGAAAATAGGGGTATTTATGTGATAAAGTTGTATATGTGTATGCACTATTGTATTTGTTTAGTGTTCACTTCATTGTATTTGTTTCTATTGTTATAGTCATTGTTTTTATTGTCAGAAAAAATTGTTTAATATTCATAATTTATTTTATCTTTTCTTCTGGTAAAGGGATTACGTTTTGACAATTGTAAATACTTGTTTGTAATTTACTATAGGCAAATGTGCCTGAATGTAATAAAATGTATTGTATTGTATATATTTTAGCAACAACGTGTACATTTAACTGTTTTCTCGCGGGCATGCATTGTAGGACTGGCATCTTATCCCGACCTTTTAACAAATTTGGAGCATATGAGCCGTCCCACGAAAACAAACAAACCATGGTGGCCTCTGCGTAATATATCGACCCAGATCAGTCTGTGCAGTCCACGCAGACAGATCCGGGCCGACACATTCCATCTCAGGGGGATAGAGGTATAGAGTAATGATTCCTGAAACAGATAATCCACAGGAGGCGAAAAGTGTCTATTCGGGTAAGCCTGCGCAGCATTCTTAGGCTGATCCGGGTCGATACTTTACGCAGAGTCTACACTGTTGGTTTTTCTCGCGGGACGGCTCATGAGTCAATGCTTTGAAAACATAAAAGAATTTCTATTTTTTTTTATGTTTTTTTTTTTAAATATATAACTTTATTTGCCACGTGAATGGACATGTGAAGGTCGTGGCCATCCTCCCTCATACCTTACAGTATGGTAAATCTCTGTTAATTAAAGTTTAATTATTGCATAAAGTTCAAATCATTGTGACAAAAGGAGAATTGCGCGGCGTGAGTAGTTTCTCATTTAGCAACATTTATTTTCAAAAGTTGTCTGCCTCATGTGGGAAAGGGGTTTTACCAATGGCTATCAGCCTGTTTCTCCTCGTCTTGGTTTAAAGTATTAATATCGAGGAGATAAAATGAGCGGTAAAACCTCCCCCTGTGACAATTATCACGGGACCTCAAGACAGTTTGAAAGCCCTCGAGTGTCTGTAGCGACATTTAACATAGAATTATTATGTACCATCATCGTTAATTGGATTTTATTTGTAGAACGCTTTATGGCTTCTAGGGTCTGAAGTAGGAACTTACCCAACGTCATTCATATACATCGCATCATTATCGTGGAATGCTACACCTATTGCAGCTACCTTCGAACAGAGCCACTTGTACGATATATACAGTCGAACCTGTGCTAAAGACCACATTGGAATAGCAATTCCCTGTCTATAACGCCCATATTTTTAGTTACTTATTTTAGTTAGATTTAGTTTACATCGAGAGTCTGTAGCGACATTTAACATATTTTTATTGTTCGACCATAATCTTTAATTAGATTGTGTAGAAGGCTTCATGGCTTCTAGGTCTGAAGTACATGTAGGGATTTAAGCAACGTCATTTACATAGCATCAATATCGTGGGATGCTACACATATAGCAGCTACATTCGAACAGCGTCACTAGAACGATATATACGGTCGTACCTGTGCTAAAGACCACATTGGAATAGCAATTCCCTGTCTATAACGACCATACTTTTATTTTCCCAAATACTCATTTTCTGTTTGTTAAAGACCACATGTGAACAAAGACCAGATTTTCCCTTCAAATTCAAATGAGTGGCCTTTAAACACAGGTTTGACTAGTACATGTATATATTTTGGTGAGAATAGGCCTATAGCTACTTTGTTTGCAAAGTTGTATTGGTAGAAAAGAAAAAAAAACGAGCTATCTCTCCTTTCCCACTAAGACATTACATTTTGGACGATAAATGAAGTGGTCTGAATTTCAACATGCTAGAGTCGACTTTGTGAAATTCTTCAGTGAAAGAGTTAGGCTAACGTCCCCCTTTACTATCAGTATTTGTTATAGTTGTTGAGTTGATTATAACGTTTAAAAGTATATTTCAAGATGAAACTATAATGAATATATTACCTAAAATATGGTATACGATTGGTGGAACGCTGACTGTCACTCTTACACGAGTCCCGTTGTGTGTTATTTGCTTTCAAAACATTTTAAACAAAAACCCACCTAGCGTTAAGTGTTAGGTAAATATGATCGCTACTCTACGAAAACCAACTGTAGGGCATTTGAGACTAGTGTAGATCCAGATAACCAGAGGAATCCCTGCAGTCTGATCAGGCTCTTCGCTGTTCGGCAAAACGTCATGGACGGTTTCAAGAAACTTCTGTAAAGCAGTATTCATATTCATTTGAATCCTTAGAATGAATGCGAAAGCAGGTGTTGTTTTTACACGCGTAATAAATAACGGTAAGGTTGGTTTTCCTTGGGTACCTCTCATATAAATACACTAGCTGGATCCTTCGAAGATATGGCGTATCTTCTCTAATCGTATGTTACTGTTAACTATACATAGGATCTGACATGAGTTGTCATTTCGTATAAAGTATTATTAAACGAGTTCAAGAAATTTGTTATTAAGCGAGCCTTTGGCGAGCTTTATAACAAATTTCGTTTACGAGTTTAATAAACTTTTATGAAATGATAACGAATGACAGATTCTTTTTATCACATGAAAATAAAATCGGGTATTCGCGGTCAGAAAATAGTCCCAACATGTAATACTTAATAAACTGTTAACTAAACACACAAAAAATATATTTTTATAACCGATAATGGTACCTTCACCTCGTCCATCTATCGCGATGTTTGTGTTTACCGGATACACGTTCTCTGCATTTTTCTAAACATTCGCGGATGAATACAAAAATAGTGATTCGGTCATGTTATATTACACACGTTACATATAAAGAAATACGTAATGGGTATATTATATCGGATACAAGCATTGTCATGTGATGAAATAATATCTGTACATTATGGAAAGTATGTCTATGGTAAGGTATACGAGGCTTTATCCAAAATTTATAACACTTTATAACATGTTTAATAGTTTAATCCACCTTCATCAATATGAATACATGAGTACTTTTTCTTATGCTCTACTTTAGTGTGACTTAATAATTTGAATATTGACACATTTGTGGTTAAAAACCGTTGTTATAGAAACGATAAAATGCATAGACGTGACACATGGTAATTCTGATAAATAATGACAGGAGATTAAGGACATTTGCAGGAGATATGTTTTATGTTTAGCTGTTTTAATTGCAACCTATTATAATATTTAAATCGTGTTTGTATTGGGCACCAACCTTTAAAGAGGTATACTTTAGTTGTATTTCGTTTTCGTTATTTCTTGCAGTTCCTTAATCGGTCCCTACCGAGCAAGGAAAAGCAATTTTATTTAGATAATTAAAATATGAAAGCTTTCTCATACTACAGTCAGATTAGAATCAAGCATCCCCTCATAAAGATTTTAAAGGGAAAACAATTGTTATTTTACCTAATTTTGTTCATGAATTTCTATAGAAATGCAACTTTAACCCTTTCTCTTATATATTTATATAGCAAACCACTTTGTAAACATTTAGATAAAACTGTGGAAAAATCACAATAAACGATTAAATAATAATTCAATTGCTGGAAACATTGTGATGACAAAAGGAGGTTTTTTCATGAGCTAGTTCTCCTTTTGATACAACGTTTTCAAATATCCGTCGGCTACAGATGCTTTAAAATGCGTCTACAGGTGGTAAAAATAGTTAAAATAAATAAACGATAAATTTGGTAGAAGACAAACATATAAATGGATTTTGAGAAAGTTTCAGATGCATAAATCAGCATTTCATTGTCTCCTGGTAGAAGAATAAGACAAATATGTCACTGTTTATTTTAGCGATTAATCTTTTACCATTTCTTACCTGCATAGGAAGTTTAACGTCGAACTGCAGTAGACGTTCATTTCTTAGACATTGAGGCAAAAGGAGAAATATTTCTTCATTAACTATTTCTTGTTTTACTCAGTTTGTTCAATGCAATTGACAATACTTTCATTGTAAAATATTTCTATAATCATGCCAGGATGTTTTCGAATTCGCCTGCTGCAGATTAACAACATGTGAGAAAGTGTTAAAGAAACAATATACTGTTCTGAAATAGCTTTTCAAGAAGAACGTAGGATGAAATTGTCTCCACTTTTGCGCGTTTCAGTGATTCGTGTTTAAAGACAATTTGTGCAACGTTTCAGAATGTTTAGACTTATTGAATTTTGGTGCTTTAAAGCCGCGCTATAAGTTATCATGTAATATTGCTGTTTTAAATGGGCCATTCATCCTGACGGTGAATTTGTGTTTGTTAATATCCATGGATATATTCATGTAAAGAAATTACCGAAAGATAAATTTATAATGACAGACTTCCGGGTACATATTTAAAATGGTCTAATGCCTCGCCCACCGAACAAGGGGAAAACAAACCTGTAGTCTATTTCGTTTCACCTTCGTATGAGATGTCTTTCATGGATGCCTGCACACAGGCTGTGATGACCCAAATGTCATCCATCATAAAACGCAGCACCCTACTGCTCTCCATGGAAGATTCGCTTTTACGCGTTAGTTGTGTATGCCCTCATACATATTTTGCCCAGTACAAATGTGACATTGCAATTGTTTGTACCCGGAAGTTCAAACTATCTTAAAATCTCGTCGGTCACATTACGAGACTTACGCGCCCCATTGCGAAGCGGTTTTCTTTTGTCATAACCAATCTTAAGGGTTCGTCAGCGTGTTTGATTTGGCTAGATGTCGAGCAGGAAAGGTTCTTACCAGGTTGTGAGCATCTAAATCTGATCTGGATCCTAACTGGTCGTGAATCTCGGATATGTTCAAGTGACGTAGCTTAGAAGATGTATGCAATATCGTAAATTGTTTTCTTCTGAACATAGACATCAATATTTCTTTAAATATAAGTAAAGGATTGTATCGGCGCGTATCAAATGGAATTATGTATCGTTTACTTGTCAAACTTTCATATATAAATAAGCCAGTTGACGACGCAAATTACATTCTTATAAAATGTCAAATGCGACACGTAATCGTCGTAAATTATAAAACCCCCGAAAGTGAGTTGACGTGTAACGGGGATAACATTATGCAATGTTCTATACTATCCCAGTAACAAATATAGAAAATCGCTAAGAAATGACAAATGATGAATATAATGGCGATGGTATAGATAAATTGCATAATTTTGCATGAAGCAAAATGTGTCTTTCGAGGATGGTTCACACGAATCCCGATCCCTGAACAAAAGGAAAAAGGACAGGATAAAAGTGCAGGTCAATGAAAACATATGTGCTGTTTGGGTTACACTACCTACCTTATTATTTAGCACAACCCCTAACCATACAATTGCTTTGACTCAGACAAAGTATTGTTATGGAAATTTATATGATGACCAACAATTATTAATTTTCGACTATTTGCTCGCGCACAATAAAACAACAAAGTACACAGATGTGCACATACTTAGTTAGGAAGCTGTACCAGTGTGAGTATACCACGTGACTTTTGACGTCATATTTGCATGGTCAGACAGAAATAATTGCTCTTGGTAAGAATGTAAAAACAATGGCAACCTTTTTATTTCTCCACCCTTTTTAATGAAACATGGCGCAGTCTACGCCGCTTACAATGTCCTATCTCCGGGGTTTTACAAGAGTTTGATTGGTGCTCTAGTTTGTTCAAACACTTCGACGCACCTGTTCTCAAAATCCAGTTTTGATAATGCTCCGGCTGTCGGCGATATTAAAACAATCTGAAAAAAGGTTCATCGAAGTGTTTGAAGAAACTAAACCCCTAATCAAACTCCGTTGAATACCTGGAGATAGCACTCTGTAAGCGGCGTAGACTGCGCCATGTTTCATTACAAATGATGAGGAAATAAAAAAGTTACCTTTTTCTTTACTATATTTCTGTCTGCCGTAGCATTTGTGACGTCAAAGTCACGTGGTATACACACAATGTGTACGGTCAACAGCGTTTCGATGCTTTGCAATTGAAACCGACTTACAATATTATAAAAAATAATAAAACTTAGATTTACCGACCCCACTTTTTTCAATAATGTTACGGGAACCACATATATATTTGAATCGTTCTACGAACAAACCAACATTATCGACTATGCGTAAAGTATCGACCCGGATATGTAAAGCATGCCGCGCAGGCTTATCCGGGCACACACTATTCACCTTTTGCTGATTTTCTGTTTCATTAGTCATAACCCTATACTTGGCTCTTTGTTTTTGCGTCTAACTGTAAAGAAAGCGTTTATATTCCGATTGAAAAGTTACGATGCTTTATACAATTAGTAGCTTGAAGAGACATGTCGTTTATCGCCCGTTAGAGGAAATAGCATCACTCACAATCAACCATTTTGTACAATAAACGGAAGCTAGTGCGCATCGTGTCGTTGAACTAGGATTTAATTGTCTTCGCCATTCGCTTATTCTAAGTAAACAGTTTGTATATACGGAGACACGAGGTTTAACCAAACTTGTTGTTGTTGTTGTTGTTGTTGTTGTTGTTGTTGTTTGTTGGCGGTGTTTACCCTCGAACTCGACAATGATGCCATTTTGAGAGCAAACCAGCAAAACCTGTACACATATATTGACTTTTTATAGTGTCAGTTGTCCGTTTACCCTGATTTGATAATTTACTGTCGACATCTTTTGAATACAATTTGAGAAATTCCTTTAATCAATCGATGTACATTAAAAGGCGTTTTGTGCAAAGACATCATTACCAAATAAAGATAAATCTTCTTTGCACTAAGTTTGGGTAAAAGAAATGAAAATACGTCCCTACAAATATTATCACATATGTTCATTAGACATTCTGAAAGTACTTGAGAGCCTTTTAGCGACGTTTACATTGAATTATTACGTACCATCGTGGTTAATTGGATTGTGTAGACCGCTTTATGGCTTCTGGGTCTGAGGTATTCAATTGAGATGTACTCTATCATATTCTGAAATGGTTCCCTGTGCTAAAAAACAAATGTTATGCTCAAAACAAGACGCCTGATTGGTCGATGGGATGTAGAGAAGGAATGTATTTAAAATACTTGTGCATAAAGATATCAGCCGTTCCACGAGAAAACCAACATTATTGACTCTGCGTATATATCGACCCAGATAAGCCTGCGCAGTCCGCGCAGGCTAATCCGGGCCGACACATACCGTCTCAGAGGGATAGAGGTAAAGAACAATGATTCCTGAAACAGAAATATCAACACGAGGCGAAAAGTGTCTGCTCAGATTAACTTGCGCGGCATACTTAGTCCACAATGTTGGTTTTCTCTTTAAACGGCTCATATCTTTTTGTACAAGTATTTTAAGTGGAAGACAGTGGTACAGAGGTAGAGCGTCGACCTATTGTACCAAAGGTCCCCGGTTCGAATCCCGTGATGAGCGGATTCTACCTTTGGGATTTTTCCACACAAACGGCGCGAGTACTGGTTAAGTATCCAGGAAGCCGACATCGAGAGTGATTAATATAAGCTTGTTTCGCAATCGATGTAAAATAAATAAGTTTAAATTAAATTAAGTATTTTAAGTAAATATCTTTTGGTGTCGTGCTCTCCAACATGTGTTTGCCGCAGAAGCTTATTTGAATGGTGAGCACCGACTTGCTGAAGTTTCGATCTGTATTGACTCCGGTTTTGTCCAAATGTTTCTTTGTGCTGCATTTTGACTAATATTTAAACAAGATTATTTTTTTATAATTGATGTTGTTTTGGTTTTTGTCCATGTGGGCTTACGAACGCCAATCCTTCGTTTCGAATCATTCACTGTCTTTTGATTTGACGTAGTTTAGTTAAATTTCCGAGAAAGGAAGCTAAGAATGGAATAAAGTCTGGCGAATTATGGGGGGTGGGGGTTAGGGGAGACTTTGTCTTATGATATATCAATCTTTAAGAAGTACTAAAACATTTTTAAAAAAGAGTATAATTACCTCTGTAATATTATGCTGTCTTTATCGTTTTCTTTTTCTTGCAAAAAAACCTGTCAAAGTGTATTAACATATTAATAATGCAATATTATGTGACAATGAATGCGTATTTTGATTCATGAAGCGTCTCGATAACTATACATATTATAGGAAATACATACACAAAGGTTATAGATCACTTTGCTAAGCCACAACAACATGCACTTCAATTCAATTAATTATAAACAATTCCTAATTGTGTAACAGTTGTTTTCAAATGTCGTCCGAAGCAAAAGCTTCATAATGCGTATGCATGTGGGAAAGGATTATATCAATGGATCAGAATCACCAGCATATAAACAGTCATTCTCCTTCGCAGAGTTGTCGTTCCTTACAAACACAAAGACTGTTAAAGTCACGTGACCGAAAGTAGTCCGAGTCTACGACAGAGGTGAATGTAATGATACGATAGCGTTAAGGAATGGTAAACAGTGCTCTCGTACTCTACGTTTTTACATTCGAAGTATATTATACTCTCATCGTGTGGATAGGCACATTGTCTGGAAATAATTCCTCAAGTTTCATTTTTTTGACAACTCTATCTTTGATTACTTATAGATATATACAGCTTTGATTTTAGGGGAACCATCTGACTGACGTTATCTTAATGTGTTTAGACGGCAATTGGCGTGTAGTTTCTTTGAGCTGAAAACCAATCAATTGGCTTTGTGCTACATCTGCACAGTCTGATCGCGATCTGTATTCTAAGCAAATCAAAGAAACAATCAGAAGGTATTTGACAAGCATAGAACATTTAGAACACATTGATGTGCTAAATAGTTGTTTTCTAAACTTCTCAAAAATGCTCTCATGGTGGCCTTCGCAAAGAACGGCTTATTTACAAAATAATAAATAAAATGACAGCTAGATGGATATAAATTACATAAACTAAATACATTTCAACAAGTTATATCTACGATGCATGTTTATGTATCTTGATAATCGTGTCATATGATTAAATTTATGTCAAGTTTTGTGTGAAGGGTAGTTTGTTTCCAACCTCTGCTTTATATTAATTAACATAGTATTTTTCAACAATACATTACATTATGAGCTACCTCACACAAAAATCGGCAGTCCGCGGGCTTAGGTCTGTATCTTCTGAACAGTTTGTGAACTATGTCCAACTATTTAATGACAAAGCTAGCTACTGTGTGTCACTTTGGACAAATGATGTGGATTTAAGGTAATGGTCACGTCTACGTTGGACATTGTTTGCGTATTGTCAATGCATGTTCCTGCCATTTCGTGTACTGTTCACAGTTTATGCGTGACAAAATGCACGGTGGCTGTGTATTGACCGGGCTGTGTGACACTGTGATGGCGCCAAAACAAGAGATGTAACCTATTTACGGGTTTTGGCCAGGGCCTTTAGCCCCTGGTCATAGTAGTAATACCATTTGTTCGGAGTTGGTAGCCTGCCAATTGCTGTAAGCACCAAAAAACGCATGAGAAACTGCGCGAGAAAAATAGTTTATCATGAATTCAACAAAACTGCATTTAAAAGGTTAGGATCTCCCCCATAAATATCATTTTAATGTTGTTGGAAGATCAGCGAAAACCTTAAGGCGTGAGTACTCCAATATAAGTTTAAGAAATGCTTTAAAAATGAATGCGCTGAGAGGTCAAATATGGACGCTTGTTAACATTATTAACATTTGCGAAGAGGAACGGAAAAAAAGAAAGAAGTCACGTGAAAAATACAGTGACTGATTAACCGGGGGGCCGTAAGGCCCGTGCGTCGAAAACTTAATGGTAAACATAGAAAAAGCGTGGCAAATGTAGTGGCAGATTTAGCGGGGGCCCATAGGGCTCGTGCCCGACTCCTCCCACACCACGAGAGAAGTCACGTGAAAACAGCAGTCCTCAGGCCGTCAGCACTGCAGTGCTTTTATTTGTGTTCGTAGGTTAAGTTAGTTTTATTAAAACCCAGTATTTCGTAACAATGCTATGCAGTTAATATTTTTCATGGTTTCAATTTGTTTTTAATAAAATGTCGGGAAGTGCTTAGCGTTTAATAAGTTTTCAAAGTAAAAATACAATACAATTCACTTTTAGTGTAATGTAAGGCCACCGGCCCGCAGTACATATAAAGTACATACAAATGATTTTTTGAGAGCAACTAACAAAAAACAAAATGATGACATTAATTTTGAATACGAACAATAAATGTAGATATTTAAAAAGTCATAAACCAAGTATCATACATTATGACATTATTATTACTTCAATATATATATATATATACACCTACTGCATCCTAATAAATGTAATGTGAGGAGATATATAGGATCTGACATGAGTTGTCATTTTATATAAAGTTTTATTAAACGAGTTCAAGAAATTTGTTATTAAGCGAGCCTTTGACGAAACATATAAAGAAAATCGGTTTTTCGCTGTCAGAAAATAGTCCCAACATGTAATACTTAATGGACTGTAACTAATCACACAAAAATACATTTTTATGACCGGTAATGGTCCCTTTACCTCGTCCATCTATCGTGACGTTTGTGTTTACCGTATACACGTTCTCAGCCATTTTGTAAACATTCGCGGATGAATTCAGACATAGTGATTCGGTCATGTTATATTACACGTGCCACATATAAAGAAATACGTAATGGGTAGATTACATTGGATACAAGCATTGACATGTGATCAAAAGGAGTATGCAAAAATTCAAATAAAAGTAACTGTCTTTGTATTGACGTCTGGATAACACTTTGATAACACTTGTCATGGTTTGCAGCCGTTTTGGTTTGAACTAACTTATTTATAACTTTTCCATTGAGCAATTTATGGGTCTAATTCTTCCAAAAATAACTGTTTCTCGTAAAAGTAATACGAAATGTGTCTGTATCAACCTTGCAATGCAGCTAGCTGTTTTTGTTTCCACGCCCAAAGGCGAGTTGGGGTAAATCGAGAAGAGGTAAATAAATCACACGCCTTTATTACGTGAACTTTCATACTTGTTATCATACCGTGGTTATTATAAGGCTCATCAATTACATTCTGTAACCCTTTTAATTCTGCATTTTTGGCCGGATTGCTCTAGCAATTCCGGTCTATAGATTGGTGATGTCCGTCTGTCTGTCTCTGTCCGTCAACATTTTGGTTAAAGTTTCGGGTTGAGGCAAAATCTCAGCACTGGAAAGGGTTACAAACTTGAAACTCTGCCTGAAGGTAACCAGTAACAAGTTCTATTGATTTCTATGGTTACATGGTTACTTTGACCTTGACCTTGGTTTGTCGATTTTCAAGGTCAAATTGCCGACGATCCGGCCTTACCGTCTTCAGCGGTTTCTTGTTAAATATTAATATGCTCGGCTTTGCAATGGAAGAGTTACCGAACCTAATTTAAGGAATGACGATATATTTAAGCAGCCAACAGTTTAGAGTCTGGTTAGACGGATACGCCGGCTGACCTTGCTCTAAACTGGTGGTACAGGCTTCATAAGATCGCACACATTATTCCAGGAGTCAAGGTTTCAAGTGTGTTTATGTTACTATCAATTATCCTTGATTTATATGAAGCGTTTTATTTCTTATCCGATGATTCTTTTACAATATGAATTACAAAAGTGAGTGGGGTAATTTATAACAGAATGGAAGACTCATGGAAATGCTTCAGATTGACACAATGTTTTTAACCCTTTCCCTCATACAGACGCTTTCTGACGCCTCTGCAGCAGACGGCTTTTTGAAAACATAGTGACAAAAGAAGAAATTGCTCACAACGAGCAATTTCTCCTTTTGCCACATGTTTTCCACTTTTAGTCATAGGTCATCCATTTAATAGTTTTTCTAGTTTTTCTTGTTTTTGACAAACTATGTTCAAAGTCGACTGCTACATAATTGTCGTATGAGGGAAAGCGTTAACCCTTTCCCGAATGCAGACACATCAGAACACGTTAAGAGTAGACGACTTTTGAAAACATTGCGGCTAGAAGAATAATTGTTCATAAGGAGTATCTTCTTCTGCCTCAATGTTTTCAATCTTATTCAATAATAATACTTTCATTTGTAGAGGATATTATTTTGACTTATATGTTTTCAAAGACGTCAAAGTTGTATCGAGTCTATCTTGGGGAATGGATTTTCTCTTTTGTGATTCCAAAGTTATATTACACTGTTCTATGTAATACTGTATTGAATCGACCACGATAGACGACGGATTGTTAGATCCTTTCAACATGACCACTATCAATGACAAGTCGCCTTGAAACAGATAAACAAATTAGATTTCTACTTTTCTTTGGTCAAATGACACCAAAAACATCCGGCTTGATCTACAAATAGACGCAAAAAAAAACTTTGTTTGCGTCGAATTTGTGTATATCTTGAACGAATTCATTTGATATGTCACAATGAGTTTCAATTCATTGTAAATATTTATAGAAAGCACGGGAACTGTTTGATTTGATCAATTTTGTTATTTTTAACTTGTCTGATAGTGAAAATAGAGTATGTGGAAAAACAACTTAGTCCCAGCCCGATTGTGCTCGATACTGTGCAACATGACGGGAACCATCATCGCGGAGTGATTATTTTCTTGCCTAATACATAACCCCCATTTATGGGGGGATTACTTTATAGCTATAGAAATGAAAAATATGACAATTGAGGGTTGAAACGTGTTGATTTACATGGAAACAAAGAAGGAATTGAATTGGTGTAAACTGACCTTTAAAGCATGTTGTCAGATACTCACTATATAGAATTATATTCTTGATTTAGGAATCCGCCGTGGTCGAGTTGTTAGCGTCGGGTTTTGAAACGGGGCGTTCCGGGTTTGATCCCCAATCGTGGCACGACGGTCATGGTATAGTTCCCTTAGGCAAGGCACATTTCCTACTGTTTTGTTTACCAAGAATATGTGAACTGTAGCCGTGATATAACAGAGCTAATGTTGAAAACGACTTGATTTAAGTTTCGAATTATAAACCCAATTACAAAAATTAACAACCTATATGCCTCGACTAGGCGAGAAACTACACATTACGTTCGTTCGCTGCTATGGAATAGGAAGTGACGGACTCGGATACGGTGTATGTAACGGCTTGAACGGTTAAACAAACCGAACTCCGGTCCCTTAGTCTTAGCCAACCTATACCATAGGAACAAACAAGCATGTACATGTATAGCGGTCCTGTTGGACTTATCAGTACTTCCGACGCATGGTAAAGATTCCTCCTTTTTCTTTATTATATAAAGCTAGATATCGATGTAAAAAATCATAAGATATTACTCTTTAAATCTTAGTCTTATATTACATACATAGTAACTTGGGTTATTAACCCTTTCCCACATACAACAAGATAACTAATCTTTAAAACTAAGTATGATATGATATTGTAAGATATAGTTAACGAGCCGTTAAAAGTATTTTATTACAATTAAATAGATAGGTCGGACGTTAACCCTTTCCCTCATATCGACGCTTTCTGACGCCTCTGCAGCAGACGGATTTTTGAAAACATAGTGACAAAAGAAGAAATTGCTCAAAACGAGCAATTTCTCCTTTTGACACAATGTTTTCCACTTTTAGTCATAGGTTATCCATTTCTATATTTTGACAAGATATGTTCAAAGTCGTCTGCTGCAGAATTGTCGTATGAGGGAAAGGTTTAATAGACTCATAAAATATGATTTAAATATTTAACTTGGATTATTAACCTTTCCCACATACAACCAATCTGCAGCAAATGACTTTGAAAACATAGTGACAAAAACCTGAAAAAAGAATCTCCATAAAAGTTAGCTCTATTGTATAAATAAAGTTGAAAACATTGTGGCCAAAGGGAGAAATTGCTCATCATGTGCAATTTCACCTTTGGCCACAATGTTTTCAAAATACGTCTGCTGCTATTGCGTCAAAATGCGTCTGCTGCTATCACGTCACTTTGCTATTGCGTCAAAATACGTCTGCTGCTATTGCGTCAAAATACGTCTGCTGCTATTGCGTCAAAATACGTCTGCTGATATTGCGTCAAAATACGTATGCTGCTATTGCGTCAAAATACGTCTCCTGCTATTGCGTCAAAAAGCGTCTGCTGCTATTGCGTCAAAATACGTCTGCTGCTATTGCGTCAAAATACGTCTGCTGCTATTGCGTCAAAATACGTCTGCTGCTATTGCGTCAAAATACGTCTGCTGCTATTGCGTCAAAATACGTCTGCTGCTATTGCGTCAAAATACGTCTGCTGCAATTGCGTCAAAATACGTCTGCTGCTATTGCGTCAAAATGCGTCTGCTGCTATTGCGTCAAAATACGTCTGCTGCTATTGCGTCAAAATGTGTGGGAAAGGGCTGATTAAAGCGCATCGTCAATTATATGTTTAACAAAGAAGCAGGTTCCAGTTCCATTATATGTTAATGGCCTCATAAAACATCTTATAGGTTTAGTAAGCCAAGTCATACGTTACCAGCAGAGCGTTTTGCATGTTCTAACATCCATATTTGACCCTTTAACCCTATGCTGTGGGTACTCAAAATAATTGTCTCAGTGAGAGGATTCTTTTGAGTACCCACAACAAAGTGTTTACTATTATAATAAGAGAGAAATTGCGGGGAAAGGAGCTGAATACCCCCTCCTTATCTGGACCTCTGAACCCGGCCTTTGAAACAGTACGATACTACGGTCAGTCTACCTCTCCATGCGGAATTGATCTGCATGTTCCTGTTCGTAATTCAGTCCGACGCTCATCGTAGAAACCTCTGATTAACGGTCATCATAATATACCGAGTATATAAGCATACATTTATGATAATTGCAATAAATATACTAAAAAAAAGGTCGGTATTCATATGTCTCGGGTTAGTGTGGCTCGGCTCATTGCATTTTATGGTAGTTGCAACATAAAACATATACATTATTGCGATCCTTATTCTTCTAGACGCTATGTTAAGCGTGGTAGAAGTCGATAATTATCTTTAATATACAAACATCCCTAATAGGTTGGTATTCGTGTGGCGCGGGTCATTTCTTAATATTAGTTGCATCATAAAACATCTAAAGTATTGCAATACTTCTAGACGCTATGTTAAGCTTGGTAGAAGTCGATAATTGCCATAAATATACACAAATCCCTAAAGGTTGGTATTCTTGTGGCGCGGGTCACTTCTTAATAGTATAGTTGTCTCATATCCTTTTACTGCTATACGCTTCGTTAAGCTTGGTAGATATCGGTATCTTACTTTATTGGCGTTTACAGTTGCTTTCAATAGTAGTTTAGCTATACCATACTGACATATGATACCATATGCACGATACCTTTGATGACAAACCTACGCTAAGCAGAAAAAGCCGAAAAAGATCTTTGCTCAAGGGCACTCTACCATGACCACCGGTGGCGGGGATCGAACCCGCGACGCAAACCACTCGATCAGGGTGGATTCCCCGAAGCGTTTGTTTTGTGCTCTACGAAAACCATCCATAGAACTTATGTTCTGAATGTAAAATAAAACAATATCTGCGCATCCATACATTATGATATAAGTTCAACATGATAGTCAGACGAGTCCTAAATGCTTCTGTGTGAAAATGGCCAACCACTGCAAGCTCAGACCAGACAGCAAGACTGAGTTTTTTATCTTGATATCTTACTTTAATCTCATACAAAGATCTACTGAGTTGACGCTTACCGTGATCTTAGTCTATCAACAAAATAGTATACAGCAGAAGAGGATATGTCTAACATTACCCATATCCTTAGTCTTTTAGTCGTACATGTATATAACAGTATGGATAAGTTAAGTATTATAGGTCTGTATCATGAGTATATAGATACTGTCCTCACTTCACATGCTATGTACTTATGCTGTAACATGTGTATGGGCCGGAGGCCTGAGCTGTCGCATTAAATAAATGTTAAAAGTTGAAAAAGTTGTGATATACACTCCTAAATGTTCTGTGTTTGGCTTTCAAGAAGGACAACTTGTTAAGGATATGTTTCTAGGTTACACTACGCCAAATAAATGTCTTCTTTGTTTCCATGTAAATCGAACAGTTTCAGTCCTCAATTGTCACACTTTCTAAGGGTTTCTCGTGTAGAACACCATATATCATTGAAAAGAGTTACCTGTAAGCTTTAAAACAATCCAAAGACAATGCTGAATCATGTATTTTTCAGCAGGCGAAAATGATTACCGTCATTTACTCTCAACTTTCACTTTCAAACCACAGAGACTTACATCTCTAAAAATAGATATGACCCTATCTATGCATATATATTAACGCATAGATAGGGTCATATCTATTTTTAGAGGGGCCAAGTCCCTGTGTTCAAACAACGTCAACATACTAAAAACGATCAAATCAATCATTTCCAGTGCATCCTACACAGATTAACAAAGGATACAATACTCAACGTCATATATTCAGTGCATTCTGGTGATGGTATACATTCAATTCTATGCACACAAAGTTTATTCTAGGGACTATTTGGGTGTAGATCAGCATGACAAGGATTTATTTAGCGTAAGTTGACCTCTATATGAGTTAATGTATTTGTGATTGTACTGCGATATGCGTTGAACAGATTGAGCGGAAATAAAGAGGTCAATGGTGCATCGTATTTCCTTTCCTCCCGATTTCTCGAGTTTCTCGTCGTCTGGTATGCAAACTGACCTGATATTTAAGCCGTTCCACGAGAAAACCAACAGTATGTACTCTGCGTAAAGTATCGAACCGGATCGACCTAAGCATGCCGCACAGGCCAACGCGGACAGATACGTTTCGCCTCCTGTGGATTTTCTGGTTCAGGAATTCTTACTCTATATCTCTATCCCCCTGAGACGGAAAGTGTCGGCCCGGATTAGCCTGCGCGGGTTGCGCAGGCTTATCCTGGTCGATACATTACGCAGAGTCCTTAATGTTGGTTTTCCTCGTGGAACGGCTATTTTAATCACTATAACTGATAAGAGAAAACGTATATGAGCCGCGTCGGCAGGAATGTAGAATTTTTGCCATTTTCCGTTTCTGATATTACTAAAACCATTCCCAAAAACTAACGCTTTCTGAAATATCCGCAGCAAGCAATTTATGAAAATGTTTTCACGAAAGGAGAAAATGCTCATCGTAAGAATCGGATATGACCTTGACTGTGTTCTGTGTATTTGAAAATAAGAATCGCCAGAGACTTAACTGCATCGCATATGTGTGGTAATGTCTCAGATTGTTAAAATGGGTGACGCGTTATCTCTTTTCTTTGAGGATTTCAGTAAAGGTAGTTTCATTTCAGATATGTAAATTATGTAATAAATATATTTATTTATTTGTGCATTAAGACTCGACGTATCCTGTGGTCTTTTCATGATATGTAAAATAGGGTCGCATCAAACATTCTTGTTAAATTTGATCAGATACGTTTTTATTTCGACCGACCTATTTCTGTTTTAATCTATTATATCCGATAAGGTTTTAATGATATTCAGATATTTCTCACTTTCGAAATCAAATTCCTTAAAGTAGACTCCTCCATGTTCAATATGGACGACTTCAGTTTTCATTTATTACTAATTTTGTAATAGTTTGGTAACTAAGGCAAACAATGCTGATATCATGTGAGACTGCTCGTTACGTGCTGACTCCCCTGCATCTGCAATGTTTGCAAAAGATTTAACATTGCCACTGTCGCTTATTTATAATTAATAATAGCTCGGTAAACTGTAGATACAATATGAATTTCACCAATAGTTTTTGCCAGCATATTTCAACTTGAACTATACATTGTGCAATCTTTAATCCAGATATGATTAACGCCTTTTCCGCATAGGTTTCAGCAGGCGACGTTAATAACATTCAGACAAACTTATGGAAATGGAAATTTGTATTAATAGAAATTATTTAAATATATGGAAATAAAAAGACAATTTCTTATGATGAAAACAAAAACTTGCATTTTTAACATTGCTTGATTTATCAACATTCGTCTATTTTCAACATCACATATCGCACCACGCAACGAACGGCATAACACCTAAGCAATAACGCCACTATGTTACAACGAAACAATTAGTGTTTTTAATTCCATAAGTATAGAATTCAGGGGAATGGTTCAATGAACATTATAAGGAGGTGTGTAGATGACTCAGATGAAGCATAGCATATATACTTCGGCGATTTATATTATTTGTTGCTCATAGACTTATGTATTCAGTAGTATTTGTTTGTTTTGTTTGTTTGGAGTTTAACGCCGCTTTCAACAGCTTTGGTCATATCACGGCGGTCAGTGCACCTACCCATGTTTTCCTGGCTTTCCCACACCAGTACTTACACAACATTCTTTCGAAGCCACTGACTACTTTCTCACATAGATCAGAGGTGAGAGGCAATGGAAAACATCGCCCGAAAGAATGTCGCCGCAGCCGGGTATCGAACCCGTGACCTCCAGATCACGAGTCAGATACGCTACCAATTGAGCTACCCGGCCGGGTCGTATTCAGTTGTAAATAAAATATAGAAAAAATCATGACGCGATTATATACGGGTTACCTTTTGCCTATGCGCCAGCTTTCGTCGCGGCTGTATTATGCGAGAAATGGATAGCAGCTGAAGAACGTCTGTATTAATGCTTGATACTTTCGTTATTTCGAGGAATGTTCGAAGAATGTTCGAGGAATGTTCGAGGGTTCGATGAATGTTCGAGGAATGTTCTAGGAATGTTCGAGGAATGTTCGAGGAATGTTCGAGGAATGTTCAACAACAAGATGTTCGCAAGTTTCATCATATCGCCTGCAGTTTACAAACTTTATCAAAAATGGACGCTTTCTTCCAGAAATGCATAAATGAGCCGTTCCACGAGAAAACCAACATTATGGATTCAGCGTAATGTATAGCACCAGATCAGCCTGCGCAGGCTAATCCGGGCCGACACGTTCCATCTCAGGGGGATAGAGATATAGAGTAACGATACCTGAAACAGAAAATCCACAGGAGTCGAAAAGTGTCTGTCCGGATTAGCCTGCACGGCATGCTTAGGCTGATGCGAGTCGATACTTTACGCAGAATCCACAATGTTGGTTATTTTGTGGGACGGCTCAAATACGGGTTGTTCCATGCTTGATTTAAGTCTGCTTTGAATCATTACAAGGAAATCATTAGTATTACATTAGGGGAGAATAACATTTATTACATACCTATCCAAATTTTGCATTGAAATTTAAGTGACATAAAATCAATATCAATTTTTAAAAAAATGATAACTAACACTGTGACGATAACACTTTTAGTTTTTTTTTATATCATCACTAGTGATGTTATCATTTTTGCCGGAACTACTTTTTTTAGATTTGGAACATCTTTGGAATTTAAAGTGGGTTTAATACTAGGAATTTAAAAAAACCTGAAACGGAATACTAGGAAAATGACGTCACGTCAGCAGTTTTGACGTCATAACGCTAGTCATTTGGCGCCAAATAGAAGCAGTATTTGGTTACGTAACATTCATACGCCTAAGGCCAAGTAATTTTTTTTTTTATATGTTTCTTTAAAATAAAGGAGAGATTTATTCCAGATATATTATAAATAGAATAACTAACTGCATGTTTTTGATATCGAATTTATGTCACTCGAGAACAAAGGGGTAATTTGGTGTAAAATCACTCAACCTACGGTTTCGTGATTTTAACCAAATTACCCCTTTTTTCCCTTGTGACATAAATTCTATATCAAAAACATGCAGTTAGTTATTCTCTATTTATCACATAAATACCCTTATTTTCAAGTTGAGAACAAATCACGGAACAACGTTATCATACACGTGTGATAACAAAAACACGTCATACACGCGACTACTGATGACGTCATTTTGACCTTTATCTTTATTATGTTTATTGTTAAGTTGTTAAATTTTACACATTGAAAAATGCAATAATACGTTATTTTGAATAAATAACGAGTCTTAATTGTTTAAAACATTGTTGTTTTTTTTCTTCTTATTCAAAAATGATGAGGACTACTTTTTTATGCGGTGAATCACAAGTTCTTATGAAGAATATGTTATTCGGTCTTTGTTTTGATGTTGTCAATATTTTTCATTAAAACACACTCTTTAGGTGATAAAAAGAATCCATCACTCGTTTTTCTTTGGAGAAGATTTCTTAAATTAGTCTCGAAAAACTCGCCAAGAGGCTCGGTTAATAACCGTCTTTTTCTAGACTCATTTAAGAAATCTTGATCTCCAAAGAAAACTCATGATGGATCCTATATATCTCTGAATTAACATGCTGATTATGTTTTGTCAAACCTATCGGGTCATGCAATGATTTTTGCTTTGCATTCTTATCCCATGGCAGTATCGCCAATAAAAGGCGAAAAACGTTAACTCAATTAGAACGGATAACTAGCTACTCGATCTGATAATGCTTTTGTACCTGTAATTAAGAGGTTATTGGTACTGTCTAATGGCGCTAAAGAAAATCAAACTAAAAGTGATGACAGATTTTTCGCCGAATTAATGCAAGCAATAATATTACTGGATTTAATCAAGTGAATTTTTTCTGGGTACGAACCTTTCAAAATAGGAGCCGCGAAGGTCTCGGAGAGTTGAACATGTGGAAATCCGGAACATGCGAGCTATAAACCATCCACACATAAAGTGGATAAGAGTTAATATATTTGAGCAGGAATTTACACATAAGTGGACTATATAACAAACACTGAAATAAAATGTGTTCTGTCAAATTGTCTTTGAATAAGCCATTTCTTTAAAGTAACCTAAAGACAAAACGGAGTATGAATCTAAAGCAATCATCTTATACTTTACCAGATAGAAGTGACAGTCTATTAAAAACGCATATTTTCTTGCTTTGAAGGTTCTCTTAATTTGTGGTAGAAACGTTCATGCGTTTTTGTTTGTCTTGCTTTTAATTGGTTTTAACTTCTTTCTTTAATTATTCTTACAACAAGTATCCCCGGGAGTTGAGAACAAAAATACCTAAACATTAATCGGTATGTATAGACATGGATGTGTTACAAAACCAATTATTCCATACCTAATTTATACGTCCAATCGTAGACGCTCATTCGAATCATGTGACCGTACAATATATTTCCGTATCGGGACGCACGCGCGTACAAAATAACCCGTATTCTTTTCGTATTGTACGATTCACGGGTCCCATGTTAAACCTATGATAAAGACCGAAGCGCGTGAAAAGGTTCCGAATGAAAGTCTGAATCGACAGGCGCTCTAGATAAAGCGTTACGATAAAGCTCCTGTTGTCACCGGATCATTATTTTCGTTTGCTAACAAGGAGTAACACTGAAACTAAAATATTATCCGATTCTGAAATAGATGACTTTGTAATTGAACAGAAACCAAAAAACACTTTTTGTGTCAGAAATTATTTGAAGGTATAAAATAAAAAGGTCATTTAACATTATTCTGCACAATACAAAATATATTTTGGGGAAAAAGTCGAGGTATAGAATAAAAAGATCATTTAACAGTGTTCTGTACAATACGGAATATATTTGGACTCGTACACAGCTTGGAAAATCATATTGGACTCGCCTAGCGACACGTCCAATATGATTTTCCAAGCTGTGTACTCGTCCAAATATATATCCGTATTGTACAGAACACTGTTAAATAACCTATAATTATTCTATACCTAATTTATACGTCCAATCGTAGACGCTCATTCGAATCATGTGACCGTACAATATATTTCCGTATCGGGACGCACGCGCGTACAAAATAACCCGTATTTTTTTCGTATTGTACGATTCACAGGTCCCATGTTAAACCTATGATAAAGACCGAAACACGTGAAAAGGTTCCGAATGAAAGTCTGAATCGACAGGCGCTCCAGATAAAGCGTTACGATAAAGCTCCTGTTGTTACCGGATCATTATTGTCGTTTGCAAACAAGGAGTAACACTGAAACTAAAATGTTATCCGATTCTGAAATAGATGACTTTGTAATTGAACAGAAACCAAAAAACACTTTTTGTGTCAGAAATTATTTGAAGGTATAAAATAAAAAGGTCATTTAACATTATTCTGCACAATACAAAATATATTTTGGGGAAAAAGTCGAGGTATAGAATAAAAAGATCATTTAACAGTGTTCTGTACAATACGGAATATATTTGGACTCGTACACAGCTTGGAAAATCATATTGGACTCGCCTAGCGGCTCGTCCAATATGATTTTCCAAGCTGTGTACTCGTCCAAATATATATCCGTATTGTACAGAACACTGTTAAATAACCTATAATTATAGGACAGAGTTTCTAAAATAGTTAACATTATAACATTTTTTATTTTTTGTTCGATGGTTAAGCGAATTTGTGTAGAGATGATCATTTAAGAGAGCTCCATTAACAAAATATAACATTGTTTTATATACTCCAAGGAATACCTCGCGTAACCGAATGTCAAAAAACGAGAGCTCTATCAATCTCTGAAATACAATAGGGAACAGATACGAACAAATACTACGCCTTGATTTGATCCCAGAGTTCAAATTAACAAGAAGATTAAATTTTAACTCTCAATAGTGATTAGCATTTTACTATTCTCCGAGGTGATATTATTCACTTACGAGAACTTGGTCAGAGGTTTTTCTTTCAGAATAAAGGATAAAATCTTGAATTTAAAATTCATTTAAACTTGGTAACTGAACAGAATCTGAATCGCGTCTTGGGATGTTTGGTCTTAGAGGTGCCGAACTCCCGACATTAGACAGTATAGTCAAAGTTTTAAAACTGTTCAAAAGTTGTCTTGAAATATTAGAATTAGAATTCTCGGATAAAATTAGAGTAATAATTTCACTTTCCTGTACCAATAAACATCTCATCCTTCATGTTTACAAGGTAGACATATCCATTAAGCCAAAGTGTGTACGTTTTCATGATTTTCAATTTACAGTTTTTTTCAACATTTACTGCCAAAATAGTTTTGAACTCCTTATAAATAAAATGCAATTACCGGTTAGAAAGGAAAATTATATGGTTGCGTGTTATAGTTGAGAAAATACCAAAAACAAAGATGTAAATAGAAAGCAGAAATATGGTCGCAGAACGCGTATCTGAATATGGCACATAGTAATAAGAAACTGCGATCCCTAGTATAGTTCGAACTGTGTCAACGTACTAAAAGTGCCGTTGCACTTTTAAGTTGTTGATAGAAAGAGTATACATGTATAGGAGCACGTCTAATGGTGAAGGTATATGAATCTACAAAAGTTGACCGAAGCTTCTAACAGGCCAGTGCCTGTTATATGAGAACAGTGTAGATCAGGATCTTACTGTCCCGGTTGGTCAGGGTGATCAAGATGTACAATGTAACGGCTAGAGCTCTAGATAAGAGGCATTTTTCATGTCCTAAAATCCTTATTTGAAGTTCAACCCCTATGTTGTTGGTACTCAAAAGAATCGTCTCAGTAAGACGATTCTTTTGATTATCCACAACATAGGATTTTGTTGAGTAATAAGAGAAATATAGTGTGGAAAAGACCTGTTCACTACCTCAAGTCCTCTGGTACCCTGTTCATAAAACAAACCTGTATATTTTATTAGGTCCTGGTCTCTCGCAGTTTGGCATTTACTCTTTCCTCACATATAATAACACTTAAGAAAGCAATTTTGAAAACCTATGTACTGATAATATCTTTAAATGACAGTTTAAATATTGAATAGAAATGAAAACATTAAGGAAAAAAGGAGACATTTTTCATCATGAGCAATTTTCTCATTTCACAGAATGTTTAAAAAAAAAAGGTCATCAAGATGAATCAACATTTTCAAAAAGGGTTATATAAAACCAAAATCATAACCATAACATTATGTATGAGTTCATGTTCATTAACGTTATGCATGAGTACATGTTCATTAACGTTATGTATGAGTACATGTTCATTAGCGTTATGTATGAGTACATGTTCATTAGCGTTATGTATGAGTACATGTTCATTAACGTTATGTATGAGTACATATTCATTAACGTTATGTATGAGTACATGTTCATCAACATTATGGCTCTAATCCCAAAGGGCTCCGGTCGATTTATGATTCTTTTAACCCTCTCCCTCATACAACAAATCTGCAGCAGACGCATTTGAACATATTTTGTCTAAACATAGAAAATATCTATAATTGACTGGATAACCTATGACTAAAAGTGGAAAACATCGTGGCAAATGGAGAAATTGCTCGTTTTGAGCAATTTCTTCTTTTGTCACTATGTTTTCAAAAAGCCGTCTGCTGCAAAGGCGTCAGAAAGCGTGTATATGAGGGAAAGAGTTAAATCATGTCCAACAGTGGTGTCTATCAAAACGCCGTATGATCTTCCCTTAAATCGAATTATAGCCCTGTATGGTTAAAAAGACGCATTATTTACAGGCATCCCATGGGTGTTACTTGGCGAGAAAATCGGATCTCTGACTCTGATAGCACCCTAAGGTATGATGCCTTATTTTCCTGGGAAAATAAACGGATTTTATTTCCTTGTATTTTTTAACGTGGCATTTGTTGAAGCCATTTATACGATACTCGTCATTTCCTGATTAGCAAAAGTCACTCAAAGATTCTGTGTACCTTTTCTGGTATATCAGCCACGTCGAGTCATAGACAACATTTTGAGCCGTTCCACGAGAAAACTAAGATTGTATACTCTGCGTAATGTATCGATCCAGATCAGCCTGCGCAGTCCGCGCAGGCTAATCCGGGCCTACACATTCCGTCACAGGGGGATAGAGGTATAGAATAATGATTCCTGAAACAGAAAATCCACAGGAGGCGAAACGTGTCTGTCCGGGTTAGCCTGCGCGGCATGCTTAGGCTGATCTGGTCGATACATTACGCAGAGGTCTACAATGTTGGCTTTCTCGTGGAACCGCTCGTTTAGGGGTTTGCGCGAAATCGGATCAGTTTCATCGTAGTTCGTCAGCTCGCCATACATGCTTTGTCGAAGGCTAAACGGTTACGAAATAGCTGAAATGTAAAATGTCAGAAAGTGTTATATTGAGACCGAATTCGTTTGACGCATTTGACAGAGCGCATAATATCAATAACACAAATATTGTCCGAATTGTTCGTTCGCTCTAATTCTTAAATAAGAACCAGAGATTGGTCTCGTAATAGATATTGTGCCCACTGCTATCAATAACGTAACTGGACCATGTAGAATGAACATGACAAAATTGCCTCTGGAGATTTATAGTATTTGTAAAGAAAACCTTCGCCAATTTGGTCGTTTTGGCTTACCCCAATATTTACAAGAGAAAACATGAAGTTTAATTCAAGACGCGGCATACAATGTAGCAGCAGCTCGCCTTTCAGATACTAATTCGCTGTTGCTGGTGGCAAATATTCCATTGGTTATATGTAACATTATAGGAATGCAGTTAAACTCCAAAGTATACCCTACTAATTCTACGAAGAGCCTGTTCGCTCACAGTTTGGCAAAATGATTCAGTTCAAGCATTGCGTTCAGTAAAATGTAACGTTATCTAACCGAAGTCACTCTATCAATCGAATTACAGCTTCTTTTGCTTGATTTAAATATATAACTTTATTAGCCACGTGCATTGGTATGGGAAGGTCGAATTACAACTTACTCTACTATTTATATGTGATTAACTCCTGCGTTTTCAATCCCGTTTTCGCGTTGTCTGCTAAAACTATAATATACAGTCCAACCTGTAATTAAAGACCACCCATGGGAAGAGAACAATCTGGTCTTTGACCACATGTGGTCTTTAATTACAGGGTCATTTGTGCAGAAAATGAGTAATTGAGAAATTAAAAGAGTGGTTGCTAAAGAATTGCTTAAACTATGGTGGTCTTAAGTAGAGGTTTTACTTTACATATATATCGAGGAAAGTTGTAAGATCTAATTATACATGACGGGGCCCTCATATTAACTCGGACCATAATCAATATATACTTTGGCGCCAAAACATATTACTACTAAACGCGATTTTGAGCCTGGATTTATCGTTTTGATTGGTTCTGGAAAATTGATAAATAACCCCCAAACTCGGATTGCTTTTTTATTTTTGTCTTCACTCTCTCAAGATAATTGTATTTGACGGTACTGGTAAGCAAATTATACGAATAATTATACACGTATGCATAATGCTCACTCGGATAACGCTAAAACCCGTTATCAAGCACAGAAGTTCTTTAACAACATACAAGTGAGTTATTGAAAGATTGATTGATTGATTGATTTATTTATTGGGGTTAAACGCGGATTTCAACAATTGTTCAGTCTGCTCACGGCGGCTAGTTTAAGTAACAATTGGTTTCCTCATTTTTTAAAACCAGCACTCCACACAACAACCTTTCCAAGCTACTGGTTGCTTTTCCATATTGATTGCTAGTTCCACGGTGAATGACGCCTATCATATTGAATTTTGTCAAACATCGGGGAAGGAATGTTGGTCGAAGCTGGGCTTTCGAACTCACCACTCCTGGATTGACTTCCCACGTCGCCGACTGAGCTTCTGGGACTCGGCGCATACACGTGATAAGTTATAAGGATAAGTAAATTATGTGTTTGTTGCGCAACAGGGACTTGCTCCTCTAAACATATATATTACCCTATATATGCCATAGCTATGCATATATAGGGTTATACCTATTTTTAGAGGAGCAAGTCTCTGTGGTTGCGCATTAGTTTTTCCGTTAAAAAATCCGATCCGTGACTTAACCAGTTTCCTACCTTACTCGACATTAAATAGCATAAAAATGTGTCTAAATGCATGATTTAAAACGACATTTTTAAACAATATTCATCAATGCCAGCACCATGGCCCGGTACCGACGCCGGCTCTCAATCCAGCGGTTGTGAGTTCGAACACCAGTCCTTCAAACATTCTTTCCGGCGTTTGAGAAATGCACTGTAACCAGCGTCATTCGTCTTCCACTAATAGGCTAACAGTATAATGTGAAAAATCAGCCAGTTGCTTTGAAAGATTGTTGTGTGAAATAATGGTGTGAGAAAACCAGGAAACACATTAGAAGGTTAACTGGCGGCCGTGATATGACTGAAAGATCAGCCTTTCAGGTTTTTCGCTATTGTTGAATCCGATAGAAGAAAATTCGGGTCCGTCATTTCAATATTTCTTATAACCGATATTGAATATGTGAATTGAGGAAATGTTCTTGTACTATATAAATAATCGTATCCATCAACATTTCCAGCTTGTTTTACAAAATTCATTAACTATATTATAGTCAAGCCGTTAGACAATAGGCGTCGGTATGATAGTATAGATAGGTTTGGTTTTTTCCTTTTATAACTTCATATTAAACTAGAATTATATGTAGTTTCATTTATTCAATATGAGCCATCCCGCGAGAAAAACCTACATAATGGCCTCTTCGTAATGTATCGACCTAGATCAGCCTGCGCATTCCGCGCAGACTGATCCGGGCCGACACATTCCGTCTCAGGGGGATAAAGGTACAGAGTAATGATTTCTGAAACAGAAAATCCACGGGGGGCGAAAATTGTCTATCAGAGTAAGCCTGCGCGGCATGCTTAGGCTGATCCGGGTCGATACTTTACGTGGAGTCCACCATGTTGATTTTCTCGTTGGACGGCTCATATATATTAATTTCTATAACAGGAGGAATAATTCTTGAATAGAGTTAAAAACAGTATAGCATAAGGAGAAATTGCTCACTTTGATCCGTTTCACCTTTTGTCAAAAGTTTCAGTAGATATCTGTTGCAGATGCGTTAACATGTCTCTTCAAGTGGAATGGTAATGGCTCTTTAACCTTGGGTGAATTCAGATTTACCGAATTGAATGTTATGTGTTAATTTAATACTCTAACTGTTGATCGCTTCAAACATGATGAACGTTACACTATGGAACGTCTTTACTGTCTTAGTACATATTTCAAATGACGTGGTACATTTTGCATGATATGCAGTGCCTTTTCTGTTATATATGGTGGTTATTTACTTATATCCATTATATGGTATGCAAACAGCGTCATATGCAGTAAAAGCAACAAAATTATATGCAGTTCAAAGTCAGTGTTACAAAACATGCGGTGGTGTTTTGATAATACGCATAATTTAACTATTATATGCGGTGCATTTTTCATTACGATGATCATACTTTCCGCATTCTCCGGAATCATTTCCGGAAATTACCGAGTATGACAGTCGATTTAAAAAAAAAAATCTATAAATAGAAGTGTTTAACTATTCGTGAAATCTTTCATCGTCGAATTGTAATAAGTAGACTCTTTCATGTTCAATTCAAGATCGGACGTCTCCATTTCCCATTTAATAAGAGATATGGAATATTTTGGTTGCTTAAATTTAAACAATGCTGATTTCAGGAGAGACAGCTCGTAACGAATATGTATTGTTTGCAAAAATCTCATTGTCATTGGCGCTGAAAGATTTTAATCAACAGATCGTTCAGAAAAATGATAGAACTGAGAACTACCTAACCATTTCTATTTCATGTACATCTATCTGAATACGCTTCCGACACCAATACATCATTGTATTGTATTTAGCATCTACAGAGAGAATCTATTTTAGAGGCAAGTCGGTTAACAGAAAGACGATTTTCCTCGATATATTCCAATCATGGAGAGACTTCTGGTGAAAAATATTAAGAAATATAATTAAACTTGAAAATAAAAACGATATTTTTCCCTACATTGTTTTCAATTGTCGTCTTCGATTATTGTTCAAATTTCAGTTGTTTTAAACTAAGAATGCGAAATAACAAATGTGGGTTAAATAACCCACATAAATAATCATTACTGGAAGCGGCAATTAGTCTCGTTGCCATAACGGCGGAATAGAAAAAAATAGATTTTTGTAAAACTAAGTTGCATAATTTGAAGTTTTCTATACTAATGACCGTCTGCAACTGCAGACGAAGTAAAGTTCTATATAAGGAACAACACGTGTTTACCCTGTCCTTGAAGAACATTACTATCCGCTCCTACTTTTGTCTCGTTCAATATAATTAAAGTAACATAAGAGCGGGAAAATGTCCGCCCGATGTGGGGCTCGAATCCACGACCCCCGTAACACTAGCTTGGTGCTCTAACCAACTGAGCTAACCGGGCAATCATGTCTTGCCACCACATCCAGACACTACACTCCTCCTCCCCCTCTTAACCTTTGGGAGACATGCATCAACCTCAGCAACTCCCACAAGACATCCAGGCTGACACCATTAAAGTAACATAAGAGGGGGTAAATGTCCGCCCGATGTGCGGCTCGAACCCACGACCCCCATAACACTAGCTTGGTGCTCTAACCAACTAAGCTAACCGAGCAATCATGTCTTGCTACCACATCCAGACACTACATAATGAAAACGACACTCAACGATATAATTTGCCACTCACTTGGGCATAATAATGGCGGATTGGTTTCATTGGTGTTTTTTACCACGTTTTCAACATTATTTCAATTATATCACGGCGACAGTTGACATATTCATGAGCCCTAGGTAAACACACCAGTTCTATGCTAGGAAATGTGCCTTGCCTAAGAGCACTCCAACATCACCGTCGTGCCGCGACTGAGGAATTAACCCGGGACGCCCGGTTTCAAATCCCCGACCACGGCGGATCGATAAATTTAACGTTGGATTGCTGTCACGGGTTTATAGTTCATTCACTCAATACAGTGTAGCGAGTTTTCTATGCTCTAAAATCCGTATTTGACCACTAAAACTTATGTTGTGAGTACTCAAAAGAATCGTCTCAGTGGGACGATTCTTCTGAGCACCAACAACATAGGTTTCAATGAGTGCCAACAGAAATATCATGGAAGCTAGACCTGTTTAATCCTCTTTATCTAGTCCTCTACATTGTACGGTAGACTCGATATAACTGGAACAGGGGAATATTCGGAAATCTTGTTTGAACTCATTTATTTTACATCGATTGCGAAACAAACTTTCAGCTTATATTAATCACGCTCAATGTCTGCTTCCTGGAGACATAATCCGTTATTCGTGCCGCCTTTGTGGGAAACAATCCCAAAGGCAGAATCCGCACATCACGGGATTCAAACCCGTGACCTTTGGTACGAGAGGCCGAAGCTCTACCACTGCACAACTGTCGTTTAGTTGACATGAACCAATATCAACGAGAAACGGATATATGTCTTTTGAAAACAGCGTAGCAGCAGTTCTGATTGCTTTATCATTACGAGCATTAAGAACTGCTGTTGTGCTGGGGGTTTTGTTATATGAGTTTTACTACTAGCTCGTTGTTCTTATAAACACTGAAGTATAAATGAATTACTAAGCTGATAATACATTTAGCATAAACTCCATCGATCGATCGAAGTAATTTATGATCGTTGATGAAAAAAAAATACATCTGAGACGTCCCGCGAGAAAACCAACATTCTGGACTCAAATTACCAGAAACATCAGTTACTGGTTTGAAATCGGCGGAGCTCGTCTCTAATACAATATGAACCGTCGCGCGAGAAAACCAACATGATGGCCTCTGCGTAATGTATCGAACCGGATCAACCTAAGCATGCCGCGCAGGCTTGACCGGATAGACACTTTTTTGCCTCCTGTAGAGTTTCTGTTTCAGGAATCATTACTCTATACCTCTATCCCCCTGAGACGGAATGTCTCGGCCCGGATCAGTCTGCGCGGACTGCGCAGGCTGATCTAGGTCGATACATTACGCAGAGGCCATTATGTTGATTTTCTCGCGGACGGCCCATATTGTACTAGAGACGAGCTCTGCCGAATTCAAACAAGTAGCTGATTTTTATGATGATTTCATGACAGGAATGTATATATATCGAAGTGTAAGTGATAACGTCAAGTATACGATGACATTTTTTTATCTTTTAATTGAAAAAAAATATCGTAAGAGTAAATTCGACTCTGCTCATTCTCATACTTTTTTCCATAGATCTTCCTAATGTACGCGTATGTTATATAACCTTCTAAGTCCGAGTTTCTTTGGATTTTGTTTTATTTTATTGATGTTTCCACGACGGAATGTATGCTGATGATGATGATAAAAGCTCTATCATAAGAAGCATTTTGCTTATTCTAAAATCTTTATTTTATCCGCTAACCCTAGGTTGTGGGTACTCAAAAGAATCGTCTCAATGACAACATAGGGTTTGGTTGGATAATAATCTTTTGAGTACCCACAACATAGGGTTTGGTTGGATAATAAGAGAGATATTGTGGGGAAAAGAGCTGTAAACCCCTCTGGACCCCTCTGGATGAGATTGAGCAGATAGACAGGTTCAATAACCTACTGTACAGTAAATGTCAACTAGTACCTTTTCGCACTGACGAGACGTATAACAAAAAAGCGAAATTATCTTGTCATTTTGCTTGTTCTAAAATCTTTATTTTATCCGCTAATCCTATGTTGTGGGAACTCAAAAAAATCGTCTCAATGACAACATAGGGTTTGGTTGGATAATAAGAGAGATATTGTGGGGAAAAGAGATGTTAACCCCTCCTTATCTGGACCACTGGATCATAAGACTGAGCAGATAGACAGGTTCAATAACCTACTGTAAAGTAAATGTCAACTAGTACCCTTTAGCACTGACGGGCTCGTTTTACAAAAAAGCGGAAATCATCTTGTCAGTTTGCTTATTTTATCCGTTAACCCTATGTTGTGGGTACTCAAAAGATTCATCTCAATGAGACGATTATTTTGGGTACCCACAACATAGGGCTTGGTTGGAATAATAAGAGAGATATTGTGTGGAAAAGAGCTGTAAACCCCTCCTTATCTGGACAACTGGATCATAAGACTGAGCAGATGGACAGGTTCAATAACCTACTGTATACATAAATGTCAACTAGTACCATTTCGCGCTGACGGAGCCCGTATAACAAAAAAGCGGAAAATATCTTGTCATGTGTCGACGTAAAAATATTTATCTTAACTATTATGGCCTTTTATAAATAGAACGTGATACATGAACGATCGGCCTAACCCTTTCCCACATACAACAAATCTGTAGCAGTCGACTTTGAAATCATCTTATACAAACATTTGAAAAATCTCCATTAATGATGGTTTAATTATTAAATAGAGTTGAAAACATTGTTTTCAAATGGTGAAATTGCTCATCATGAGCAATTTCACCTTTGCCACAATGTTTTCAAAAGTCGTCTGCTGCAGGTGTCTGAAAGCGTCTATATGTGGTAAATGGTTAAATATACCTACAGCATAGTCTTTTGGCCCCTTTCCCATATACAACAAATCTACCGCATACGACTTTGAAAACATGTAAGCAAAAATATGGACCCATGAATGAAAGAACATTAACTGAATAAAGTTTGAAAACATTGTGACATTTGCCATGATGTTTTCAAAAGTCGTCTGCTGCAGAGGCGTCAGAAAGCGTATATATGTGGGAAAGTGTTAAAACGCGATATGTCTCATAAATAAGAAAACCAAGCTAAATACGATATACCACAACCTTTGATATACACAACTACCCGGATGTGCACGGTAGTTATTCCGACTGTAATTTATTCTTTAGACAATAAGGGTATGGTATGCGTACAGCGTTCGCTGAAGAACTTGACAAGTAGTCGCTTATTGCATATTGAGTATTTTTCTGTTTTATGTGAACGTGTTGTATAACACTGTCATCGATATTGCAGTTATACCACGACGTTTCCAGCGTCATTTAATTTAATTTAATTTAACTTAGTTTAATTTAGTTTAAACTTATTTATTTTACATCGATTGCGAAACAAGCTTTAAGCTTAAATTAATCACGCTCGATGTCTGCTTCCTGGATACTTAACCAGTACTTGCGCCGTTTGTGTGGAAAATACCCAAAGGCGGAACCCGCTCATCACGGGATTCGAATCCGGGACCTTTGGTACAAGAGGCCGACGCTCTACCTCTGTACCACTGTCTCTGACCACAGCGGTCATTTACTTAATATTACTGTATTTATACAATATACAAGATATTTATTTCGCAATTAAGGCCACCGGCCCATTATACAACATAATTGATAGGTATATATACAACAAAGAGTGGTGAAATCAATTATAACACTGACATGCGAAGCTAAGAAAGAAATAAGATATTGAAAGAGTCTAGCTTCTTAGTTTGAATGCGCTCTGAATGAATGCTGCAGTAGTGTATATACTTCAGACTGGTTAAGTTTAGGTGTAAGAACGTTCTGACAACGACGCATTACTCGTTTAGCTATCCCAGTCGTTAACACTTAACTTAATCAAAGGACAGAATCTACGAACGCCTTTCATTTTTTTTTCTCTACAATTCCGTGAATATATATGAACATTCTTTGCAACACATATTTACGGCAGCTCTAAAGGGACACACACGAAAACATTTTTATCTCGTGCGCACGGGATAATAAGTCGTGCGAACGAGATAATTATCTCGTGCGCACGAGATAAAAAATAATTCGTATGTAATTTATAAAAATGTGTGTGTCCCTTTAGAGTTGCCGTAGGCAGCTCTAAAAGGACACACACTATTTTTTGTTTTATTTCATGCGCACGAGATACTATGTCGTGCGAACGAGATACTATCTCGTGCGAACGAGATACTAGGTCGTGCGAACGAGATACTATCTAGTGCGCACGAGATTAAAAAAAAATCGTATGTAATTTATAAGAATGTGTGTGTCCCTTTAGAGCTGCCGTACATATTTGATTGATCTGTCCTTAAATTTGTTATGATGTTATATTTCCACACATACAGTGATGATTATATCGTCAAAAATCAGCTGTAAACATTGAATCCCGTTCATTTTTCATATATGAGCCGTTCCACGAGAAAACCAACAGTATTGACGCTGCGTAAATGTCTCGACCAAGATCAGCCAGCGCATTCCCCGCTGGCTAATCCGGGCCGACACATTCCGAGGCATAGAGTAAATATTCCTGAAACAGAAAATTCACAGGAGGCGAAAAGTATCTATCCGGGTAAGCCTGCGCGGCATGCTAAGGCTGATCCGGGTCGATACTGTACGCAGAGTTCAAAATGTTAGTTTTCTCGTGCGACGACTCATATAATCAACGAAGTACTTGAACAGAGAAATGTCCTACGGAACTGTTGCTACGTCTTTATGCTCCATCCCCTGGGAATGCCCTGGTAATTGCACGGCCACTGTAATTACATGAGGTCAATTTACCGACAAGCTATAAATCCCATGTTACCATCCCCGTTGAGCTTTGTAGGTCCATGCTAAAGATGACTTAATGTCGTCAAAGTTGGTCGTTTAATTATATTGACCGTGATTCAATCAGCGTAACCCTTTCTGTTATCCAGAAGCATTCTGACGCCTTTACAACGGAAGACTTTTCAATGCAGTATGACACGTGTTCATAATAAAGCAAGTTCTTCTTTTTGCCATAAGTAGTTCTACTCTACTTATTACGTTAACTTGCATATTTTTTTATCATTTGTTTACCCAGATTTGTTTCAATGTCTTCTGATGTGGATTTGTTGTATGTGGATAAGGGTACAAAGATAGCTACGGCACAAGACAACTTATCTATTGGGATTTACCATCGATGGTTAGACTAAGATCAAGATGAGTACCAATGCCGACAGTTCTCAACTTTTCCTTTTATCCTGGCAGGGTTGATATCTCAAACTATTCTAAATGTCATTCGGATCCTAATTCTACAAAAGAATGATAAAATGATATTATACACAGTGGATCCAATCGGGTCCAAAGATTTATAATTCTGTTTTAGCTAAAAATGTTAAGTTTAAGTTCTTTATTTGCATAACATTTTACATGTCGATGCAACATATACATACATGTATTAAACATTTGTAAAGCAAGACATATAGTATAGTTTCAGTAGATGACACGTGATATATAATATTCGAGAAAAGTGTTAAGGAAGGCTTTCCCATGGTGCGACTTTTGAATGGATATCTTTCTATTAGTTGAAGTCATTCACGATACGTACAATAGTATTACGGGAGCAGTTAGATGTCGTTTTGTAGTATTTTATTATACAGAGTGCAATTGGGATTTCATAAAAATGGAAATAGCCCAACTACCATCTATATTTATCGTTATTTCGTTATCTAGACACCGTCGCCAATAATCATCGATCATATCGAAGGCTTGGCGTAAAACGGTTGTAAGTAAAAACCTATTTTGAAAACCCTGGTTCAGGGGCAATTTTGACTCCTTTGTAAACGATGCAAATTTAGGTGCCATTGCTCAGAACGAGCAATGGCACCTAAATTTCCATTGTTTACCAAGAAGAATTATTTAATGCTTTTAAAGACTTTATGGCGAGTTGATAGCAACTTGGTAAAAAAAAAAAAGATTTTAGTTACAACCGTTTCACGCCAAGCCCTCGATGTATGAGGTTATATTTTATAATTCAGCGGCGTTTAAGTCATGGCCAACTTTTAAGCATGCTTGCGATCGTTGTTGGATCTAAGTCACCATCACACCCGTGCAGTCTGATCAGCATCTGCATAACTAGTTATGTACACAAAAATGTCTCTATTTGCATTTTTCACAAAGCATCGTTGTTGTTTTTTCCTTGAGCATTCGAAACATATCATAAGACTATTTACTCTGTAGTTAAGTGGGAACATAAGATCGAATGTAATGGAGTGTTATTGTTTAACTTCTGTTTCGCCCTAGAAAGTCATTGCGACATGCGTCATTCGTCTTCCACCAATGGGCTAAGTCTATGTGGAAAAGCAGCCAGTTGCTTGGGAAGATTGTTGTGTGGAGTTCTGGTGTGAGAAAACCAGGAAACACATGAGTAGGTGAACTGGCCGCCGTGATATGACTGAGAAATTGTTAAAAACGGCGTTAAACCCCAATCAATAGTTTCGAACCTAGCGTCATTTGTCGACATAACAGAATGACATAACACAATCAGATTGAAATAACGATATACAATTTCGCTCTTCAGGTATGATTATAAATGTATGCAATAGACTATATTGTGTCATTTTCGATGCAACAACTATGAAACAATTAGCCATGAAAAAAGACGAAGATTTAATTGCGAGGACGTGCAAATTAATTTTGATCTGCAATGGTAGTAGAATTGACAACATCGGGTTCAGATGATCAGAGAAATATGTGTTTTTACCACATGGCAATGCTTGTATCCGATGTAATATACCCATTACGTATTTTTTTATATATGACACGTGTAATATAACACGACCGAATCACTATTTGTGTATTCATCCGCGTACGTTTACAAAATGGCTGCGAAAGTGTTTCAGGTAAATACAAACGTCACGATGGATGGACGAGGTAAAGGGACCATTATCGGTCATAACAATTAATTTTTATGTGATTAGTTAACATTAAGTATTATATGTTGGGACTATTTTCTGACAGCGAAAAATCGATTTTCTTTTTGTGTTTCGTCATGTGATTAAAGGAATCTGACATTCGTTGTCATTTCATAAAGTTTTTATTAAACTCGTCCAAGACATTTGTTATTAAGCTCGGCAAAGGTTCGCTTAGTAACACATTTCTTGAACTCGTTTAATAAAACTATATATAAAATGAGAACTCATGTCAGATTCTTTTCATCACATGACGAAACACAAAAAGAAAATCGGTTTTTCGCTGTCAGAAAATAGTCCCAAAATATAATACTTAATAGACTGTTAACTAATCACACAAAAATATATTATAAAATAAAATATAAAAGTATATATGTCTCTGAGTTGATACACCAGAATCTCGTGTATACAACACGTGAGCAATTTGATCACGTGCAGAGAGTTTAAACCCTACGTTTTTGACTAATGCAAGTCATTATAGAACTCATCCTATTATACACGTCTTAAGACAACATTCGTGTCTGCCGTAAAGCACGACATAACCCTTTCTCTCATATATACGCTTTCTGACGCCGCTGCAGCAGACGGTTTTTTGAAAACATGGAGACAAAAGAAGAAATTGCTCAAAACGAGCAATTTCCCCTTTTTTCCACATGTTTTCAATTCTATTTAATTAGCGTTCTTTCATTTAAAAGGGTTTTTCCAATTTTTTTTGGAGTATGTTTTTCAAAGTCGTCTGCTGCAGGTTTGTTATATGTGGGAAAGGGTTAACATTAGTGGAGTCTTATCTCGGTCTATATTGTTAGCAACCCAGTCGTACATTATAAGGTAACTAGAGAAAGAGTAGTGAACTGGTCTTTTCACAACAATATCTCTCTTATGACTCAAACAAACCCTATGTTGTGGGTACTCAAAAGAATCATCTCACTGATGCGATTCTTTTGAGTACCCACAACATACGGTTTGGGTGTCAAATAAGGGTCTTGGAATAATTTGAAATACTTACCCAATCTAAAGCTCTGACTGGTATAAATACTGATAGATACGTGAACATCAAATAATAAACCGAAATAAGTTTGAAGTTTCCTGATTTTGGTAGAGCTCAAGAATAGCTGATACCAAATAAAGAAATGTAACCTTTAACTTAAAGCAGTTTAGGAGAGTGTGAATATAACAACTGTTGAAATACATATCTTATTCAAAATTTATACTGTCAATCACCTACATGTATTACTGCAAAAATCACTTTATTTAGATGATCTGAAGCTTATTTTATGTGAGTAACGGGTAATTAGGAATATATAAAACGATTGGGCACTATCAACGATAAATAACATATATTTAACCCTTTCCCTCATATAGACGCTTTCTGACGCCTCTGCGCAGACGGCTTTTTGAAAACATAGTGACAAAAGAAGAAATTGCACAAAACGTGCAATGTCTCCTTTTGCCACAATGTTTTCCACTTTTTGTCATAGGTTATCCATTCAACTATGGAGATTTTCTATGTTTTGACAAAATACGTTCAAAGTCGTCTAATGCAGAATTGTCGTATGAGGGAAAGGGTTAAGCAGTATGCAACCTGTATTAGAAAGAAGTATGTATACCCAAGATGGTACCCTGTTGCAACATTTCAGCAGAATGAGGGTTATTTAAATAGTATACAGCTATTTACTCCTCTTGAGGTCAATAGTGAAAAACTATTCTTCCAAGTGAATGACTAGTGACCCGAAATAGAGAACTATTGACCGTAAAGAAGTCGAGGCCAATAGTTCTCTATTTTGGGTCAATAGTCATTTGCGAGGAAGAATAGTTTTTCACCATTGAACTCAAAGGAGTAAATACCTGTTTTATTATATATCTTCAGGAAAAAACGCATATTTTAACTAGTTTATTTATTTCATTGCTGTCATCATTTTAATTGGGTAAATTTATGTAACATAAATGTAGATTCTAACATAAATATTGTTGTTGTGTTGTCATGCGACCGTTCTGAATAGTATGCTTTCAAAACGCTTGCATCCCAAACGCGTTTATTATACGTAAAGCGCCGTAACGACACAGACGAACTATTGACTCAAAGATGGACTATTAGACCTGAATTTTAGAATAAACGCGAAAAGGTATCAAATAGTCATTTTTTTTTATTGAATCACACGTGACTGGTTCTCGTCCAATAAAATACTTTGATTCAAAGTAGGTATATAATAATATTTTTTGTTTATAATTTCAGGTGGTACGTATTGCAATAATACCTGGGATATGATGCAATGTTGGGGATATACAAAGGCCGGGTCCGTCGTGTTCCAGCAGTGTCCACCTTACATAACTCTATCAAATCCAATGGGTAAGTAAATATGAGCAACGTGCATCGAAAATTGGTCAACTAGCATACTAGCATGTCCACCTGAAGATAGCTAACCCTCTATAAATATTTCGCTGTTCGAGTGAAGTTTGAAACCGTATTCTACAGTATCTCTGTTATAACATGGGTACCAGTTTCACATCACCACGTGTTCACTGGTTTCCTTAGATCAGTAAGCCACGTGGCATATTTCCAGGGCAAACGAGAAATTAAACGACACAAATATTCCTGGCATCACATCCTTATGTAATACTTCTATGTAGAATGCTACAAAATCCATGTTGGCCTCACATATGTGAGGCTCATTCTTTTCCTTTGCACACAATCTGATGGTGTTTGAATGCTATCTCAAAATAGCCTCGTCCAGAGGTCCAGATAAAGAGGGGTATGTATTCAGCCCTTTTTCCCACAATTTCTCTCTTATTATTAAAGCAAACCCTATGTTGTGGGTACTCAAAAGAATCGTCTCACTTAGACGATTCTTTTGAGTACCCACAACATAGGGTTAAATGGTCAAATAAGGATTTTAGAACATTAAAAACGCCCCTTATCTAGAGCTCTATTGTCATAGGGTACACCCCAATTACAAATTGCATTATGAGTATAATAGTGAAGTGGAGACACGGGCATTAACTGTATCAAAAAGTGATTAAGTAGAAACATTTATTTTCTGTGACCGGCGGCCGCTTGCCTTCAACAGCCCTGAGTAATTAGCCATCTTTCCTGATTTATTTATTCATTTGGAGTAGAAAGTGCAAAACAATATTAATCATGAAAGTAACAACAATGCACTACACTGTGAGAAGAGAGAACATTTCAGTTTTGGTTTCTAACACTTTTACTCCTTTACCGTTGGATCCGATATTGTGAGGCATGTGTCATCAGTATACTAGGTTTTATATTCTTGGTTCTTTACATTCCCAAAAGTTCAAAAGTGGCTATGGATTCAAAATGCAAAGCAAGAAAACAGTTGAAATAAAAATCAGTCATAAAAGTGCCAAAACTCTCTGTACAACAACATAACGGAAGAAAATAACAAATTGCACCTAACACCTAATAATAGATACACAGCTATAGGACCACTTCCTCCGGAAAACCCTATAGTGTGTATCTTCGTATATATATATACTATTTAAGTCGACAATATCAGCCGAATGTATTCTGTAGAAAATATGGACTGATGGTGTATTTAGATGAAACTGCTGTGTCTCAAAGTCCTCTGATTGTACCGTTTTGGTCGATTTAATGACCTTGACCTTGCTTATAAGTAAGTAAGTAAGTAAATATTGTATTATAGTGACATGCGTATGTACACCAACAAAAGCATTGGTACAAAAAGTAATAAATAACACCCGGCCCCGTGGGCCTATAAGTCACTTTCAAAATAAAAATAATTAAGAAAAAAAAAAGAAAAAAAAAGAAAAGAAAATATATATATACAGTATATATATAAATTGTCGTGGTACGCTTAAGTTGGTCTATATTATTGTGTTGTTCAAATGAAGTTATAAGTTGTGCGTTACTACACATTTAATGATTTGTAATCCTTTCCCACATACATACATATCTGCAGCCGACGACTTTGAAAACATCTAGGCAGAAAACGTGAAATATCTCCATAAATGAGAGTTTAATCATTAAATAGAGTTGAAAACATTGTGGCCAAAAAGGAAATTGCTCATCATGAGGAATTTCTTCTTTTGCCACAATGTTTTCAAAAGTCGTCTGCTGTAAATGCGTCGGAATGCGTCTGCAAGTGGGAAAGGGTTACGGTCGTATATAGCAGGATACGGGTTTATAAGATACAATATTTTAACCTATTATATTTGATGGAAGACAGTGGTGCAGGTGTAAAGCGTCAGCATCACGTACCAAAGGTCCCGTGTTCGAGTCCCGTGATGAGCGGGTACTGAATTCTGGATTTTCCACACATTCGGCGCTAGTACAGGAAGCAGACATCGAGCGTGATTAATATAAGCTGAAAGCTTGTTTCGCAATCGATGAAAAGTAAATAAGTTTAAACTAACCTATTATCTGACAGATTATTTTAGATTCTCATATTAAAAATATCCGGAGAAAGTATAAGACAACAACATACAAGTAAATTGATGTATATTGATATAAAGTAAAAAACGAAAACTATATTGGAAAGCAATAATATATTTAGAGGTTAAATATACGTGTATGATTACGGTCTTCCCCAACCCTCTAATTCTAACTAAGTATCTGACAGATCATTTTTTAGATTATCATATTAAAAATATCCGGAGAAAGTACAAGGCAACATAATACCATAACATTAATGTATATTGATATAAGGTAGAAAACAAAAGCTAGCGGAAAGCAAATATTTCCGAGGTAAAATATACGTGTATGATTACGTTCTTCCCAAACCCTCACCACCACCCCATTTCAATATAGGGTAACACTAGAATAGATAAAACGCTATGGATTTGGAAATATTGAATTATTTCAATCGATTGGTTCAAACTGTATCGATATGGATGCCATTCAACAAATCCATTGTCGGATACGGGCGAATTACACGCATTATGCAACAAACGCTTTTAACCATGCTCCGCATACAACATATCTAAAGCATATGAATTTTGAAAACCCTTTAGGTAAAATATGATATTTATCTATGAATGAAAACAAAATATTTACTTGCATTACATTCAATTAAATTAGTCAATTTACAGAACGGTGTGACAGTATGTCATAACTAAGAATATTGAAAATATCTCCAACTCTCACCAAATGATAGTATATCACCAACTCTCACCAAATGATAGGATATCACCAATTCTCACCTAATGATAGTATATCACCAACTCTCACCAAATGATAGTATATCACCAATTCTCACCAAATGATAGTATATCACCAACTCTCACCAAATGATAGTATATCACCAATTCTCACCAAATGATAGTATATCACCAATTCTCACCAAATGATAGTATATCACAGTATATCACCAATTCTCACCAAATGATAGTATATCACCAACTTTCACCAAATGATAGTATATCACCAATTCTCACCAAATGATAGTATATCACCAATTCTCACCAAATGATAGTATATCACCAATTCTCACCAAATGATAGTATATCACCAACTCTCACCAAATGATAGTATATCACAAATTCTCACCAAATGATAGTATATCACCAATTCTCACCAAATGATAGTATATCACCAATTCTCACAATGATAGTATATCACCCACTCTCACCAAATGATAGTATATCACCAACTCTCACCAAATGATAGTATATCACCAACTCTCACCAAATGATAGTATATCACCAACTCTCACCAAATGATAGTATATCACCAACTCTCACCAAATGATAGTATATCACCAACTCTCACCAAATGATAGTATATCACCAATTCTCACCAAATGATAGTATATCACCAACTCTCACCAAATGATAGTATATCACCCACTCTCACCAAATGATAGTATATCACCAACTCTCACCAAATGATAGTATATCACCAACTCTCACCAAATGATAGTATATCACCAATTCTCACCAAATGATAGTATATCACCAACTCTCACCAAATGATAGTATATCACCAACTCTCACCAAATGATAGTATATCACCAACTCTCACCAAATACTCTCACCAAATGATAGTATATCACCAACTCTCACCAAATGATAGTATATCACCAACTCTCACCAAATGGTAGTATATCACCCACCAATTCTCACCAAATGATAGTATATCACCAATTCTCACCAAATGATAGTATATCACCAACTCTCACCAAATGATAGTATATCACCAACTCTCACCAAATGATAGTATATCACCAATTCTCACCAAATGATAGTATATCCCCAATTCTCACCAAATGATAGTATATCACCAACTCTCACCAAATGATAGTATATCACCAACTCTCACCAAATGATAGTATATCACCAACTCTCACCAAATGATAGTATATCACCAACTCTCACCAAATGATAGTATATCACCAATTCTCACCAAATGATAGTATATCACCAACTCTCACCAAATGGTAGTATATCACCAACTCTCACCAAATGATAGTATATCACCAACTCTCACCAAATGATAGTATATCACCAACTCTCACCAAATGGTAGTATATTTCCAACTTTCACCAAATGGTAGTATATCACCAATTCTCACCAAATGATAGTTTATCACCAACTCTCACCAAATTATAGTATATCACCAACTCTCACCAAATGATAGTATATCACCAACTCTCACCAAATGGTAGTATATCACAAACTCTCACCAAATGGTAGTATATCACCAACTTTCACCAAATGATAGTATATCACCAACTCTCACCAAATGATAATATATCACCAACTCTCTCCAAATCATAGTATATCACCAACTCTCACCAAATGATAGTATATCACCAACTCTCACCAAATGATAGTATATCACCAACTCTCACCAAATGGAAGTATATCACCAACTCTCACCAAATGGTAGTATATCACCAATTCTCACCAAATGGTAGTATATCACCAACTCTCACCAAATTATAGTATATCACCAACTCTCACCAAATGATAGTATATCACCAACTCTCACCAAATGATAGTATATCCCCAACTCTCACCAAATGATAGTATATCACCAACTCTCACCAAATGATAGTATATCCCCAACTCTCACCAAATGATAGTATATCACCAACTCTCACCAAATGATAGTATATCACCAACTCTCACCAAATGATAGTATATCACCAATTCTCACCAAATGATAGTATGTCTCCAATTCTCACCAAATGGTAGTATATCACCAACTCTCACCAAATGGTAGTATATCACCCACCAATTCTCACCAAATGATAGTATATCACCAACTCTCACCAAATGATAGTATATCCCCAACTCTCACCAAATGATAGTATATCACCAACTCTCACCAAATGATAGTATATCACCAATTCTCACCAAATGATAGTATATCACCAACTCTCACCAAATGGTAGTATATCTCCAACTTTCACCAAATGGTAGTATATCACCAATTCTGACCAAATGATAGTATATCACCAACTCTCACCAAATGATAGTATATCACCAACTCTCACCAAATGATAGTATATCACCAACTCTCACCAAATGGTAGTATATGATCAACTCTCACCAAATGGTATGATATCACCAACTCTCACCAAATGATAGTATATCACCAACTCTCACCAAATGGTAGTATATCACCAACTCTCACCAAATGGTAGTATATCACCAACTTTCACCAAATGATAGTATATCACCAACTCTCACCAAATGATAGTATATCACCAACTCTCACCAAAAGGTAGTATATCACCCACCAACTCTCACCAAATGGTAGTATATCACCAACTCTCACCAAATGGTAGTATATCACCCACCAACTCTCACCAAATGATAATATATCAACAACTCTCACCAAATGATAGTATATCCACAACTCTCACCAAATGATAGTATATCACCAACTCTCACCAAAAGGTAGTATATCACCCACCAACTCTCACCAAATGGTAGTATATCACCAACTCTCACCAAATGGTAGTATATCACCCACCAACTCTCACCAAATGATAATATATCACCAACTCTCACCAAATGATAGTATATCACCAACTTTCACCAAATGATAGTATATCACCAACTCTCACCAAATGGTAGTATATCACCAATTCTCACCAAATGATAGTATATCACCAACTCTCACCAAATGATAGTATATCACCAACTCTCACCAAATGGTAGTATATCTCCAACTTTCACCAAATGGTAGTATATCCCCAATTCTCACCAAATGATAGTTTATCACCAGCTCTCACCAAATTATAGTATATCACCAACTCTCACCAAATGATAGTATATCACCAACTCTCACCAAATGGTAGTATATCCCCAACTCTCACCAAATGGTAGTATATCACCAACTCTCACCAAATGATAGTATATCACCAACTCTCACCAAATGGTAGTATATCACAAACTCTCACCAAATGGTAGTATATCACCAACTTTCACCAAATGATAGTATATCACCAACTCTCACCAAATGATAATATATCACCAACTCTCTCCAAATGATAGTATATCACCAACTTTCACCAAATGATAGTATATCACCAACTCTCACCAAATAATAGTATATCTCCAATTCTCACCAAATGATAGTATATCACCCACCAACTCTCACCAAATGGTAGTATATCACCCACCAACTCTCACCAAATGGTAGTATATCACCCACCAACTCTCACCAAATGATAGTATATCACCAACTCTCACCAAATGATAATATATCACCAACTTTCACCAAATGATAGTATTTTCACCCACCAACTCTCACCAAATGATAGTATATCACCCACCAACTCTCACCAAATGGTAGTATATCACCCACCAACTCTCACCAAATGGTAGTATTTCACCCACCAATTCTCACCAAATGATAGTATATCACCAATTCTCACCAAATGATAGTATATCACCAATTCTCACCAAATGATAGTATATCACCAACTCTCACCAAATGATAGTATATCACCCACTCTTACCAAATGATAGTATATCACCAACTCTCACCAAATGATAGTATATCACCAACTCTCACCAAATGATAGTATATCACCAACTCTCACCAAATGATAGTATATCACCAACTCTCACCAAATGATAGTAAATCACCAACTCTCACCAAATAGTATATCACCAATTCTCACCAAATGATGTTATATCACCAATTCTCACCAAATGATAGTATATCACCAACTCTCACCAAATGATAGTATATCACCAATTCTCACCAAATGATAGTATATCACCAACTCTCACCAAATGATAGTATATCACCAATTCTCACCAAATGATAGTATATCACCAACTCTCACCAAATGATAGTATATCCCCAACTCTCACCAAATGATAGTATATCACCAACTCTCACCAAATGATAGTATATCACCAACTCTCACCAAATGATAGTATATCACCAATTCTCACCAAATGATAGTATATCTCCAATTCTCACCAAATGGTAGTATATCACCAACTCTCACCAAATGGTAGTATATCACCCACCAATTCTCACCAAATGATAGTATATCACCAACTCTCACCAAATGATAGTATATCCCCAACTCTCACCATATGATAGTATATCACCAACTCTCACCAAATGATAGTATATCACCAATTCTCACCAAATGATAGTATATCACCAACTCTCACCAAATGGTAGTATATCTCCAACTTTCACCAAATGGTAGTATATCACCAATTCTGACCAAATGATAGTATATCACCAACTCTCACCAAATGATAGTATATCCCCAACTCTCACCAAATGATAGTATATCACCAACTCTCACCAAATGGTAGTATATGATCAACTCTCACCAAATGGTATGATATCACCAACTCTCACCAAATGATAGTATATCACCAACTCTCACCAAATGGTAGTATATCACCAACTCTCACCAAATGGTAGTATATCACCAACTTTCACCAAATGATAGTATATCACCAACTCTCACCAAATGATAGTATATCACCAACTCTCACCAAAAGGTAGTATATCACCCACCAACTCTCACCAAATGGTAGTATATCACCAACTCTCACCAAATGGTAGTATATCACCCACCAACTCTCACCAAATGATAATATATCACCAACTCTCACCAAATGATAGTATATTCCCAACTTTCACCAAATGATAGTATATCACCAACTCTCACCAAATGGTAGTATATCACCAATTCTCACCAAATGATAGTATATCACCAACTCTCACCAAATGATAGTATATCACCAACTCTCACCAAATGGTAGTATATCTCCAACTTTCACCAAATGGTAGTATATCCCCAATTCTCACCAAATGATAGTTTATCACCAGCTCTCACCACATTATAGTATATCACCAACTCTCACCAAATGATAGTATATCACCAACTCTCACCAAATGGTAGTATATCCCCAACTCTCACCAAATGGTAGTATATCACCAACTCTCACCAAATGGTAGTATATCACCAACTTTCACCAAATGATAGTATATCACCAACTCTCATCAAATGATAATATATCACCAACTCTCTCCAAATGATAGTATATCACCAACTTTCACCAAATGATAGTATATCACCAACTCTCACCAAATAATAGTATATCTCCAATTCTCACCAAATGATAGTATATCACCAACTCTCACCACATGATAGTATATCACCCACCAACTCTCACCAAATGGTAGTATATCACCCACCAACTCTCACCAAATGGTAGTATATCACCCACCAACTCTCACCAAATGGTAGTATATCACCCACCAACTCTCACCAAATGGTAGTATTTCACCCACCAATTCTCACCAAATGATAGTATATCACCAATTCTCACCAAATGATAGTATATCACCAATTCTCACCAAATGATAGTATATCACCAACTCTCACCAAATGATAGTATATCACCCACTCTTACCAAATGATAGTATATCACCAACTCTCACCAAATGATAGTATATCCCCAACTCTCACCAAATGATAGTATATCACCAACTCTCACCAAATGATAGTATATCACCAACTCTCACCAAATGATAGTATATCACCAACTCTCACCAAATGATAGTATATCACCAATTCTCACCAAATGATAGTATATCACCAACTCTCACCAAATGATAGTATATCACCAATTCTCACCAAATGATAGTATATCACCAGCTCTCACCAAATGATAGTATATCACCAATTCTCACCAAATGATAGTATATTACCAATTCTCACCAAATGATAGTATATCACCAATTCTCACCAAATGATAGTATATCACCAATTCTCACCAAATGATAGTATATCACCAACTCTCACCAAATGATAGTATATCACCAATTCTCACCAAATGATAGTATATCACCAATTCTCACCAAATGATAGTATATCACCAACTCTCACCAAATGATAGTATATCACCAACTCTCACCAAATGAAAGTATATCACCAACTCTCACCAAATGATAGTATATCACCAATTCTCACCAAATGATAGTATATCACCAATTCTCACCAAATGATAGTATATCACCAACTCTCACCAAATGATAGTATATCACCAACTCTCACCAAATGATAGTATATCACCAATTCTCACCAAATGATAGTATATCACCAACTCTCACCAAATGATAGTATATCACTAACTCTCACCAAATGATAGTATATCACCAACTCTCACCAAATGATAGTATATCACCAACTCTCACCAAATGAAAGTATATCACCAATTCTCACCAAATGATAGTATATCACCAATTCTCACCAAATGATGGTATATCACCAATTCTCACCAAATGATAGTATATCCCCAACTCTCACCAAATGATAGTATATCACCAACTCTCACTAAATGATAGTATATCTCCAATTCTCACCAAATGATAGTATATCACCAATTCTCACCAAATGATAGTATATCACCAACTCTCACCAAATGGTAGTATATCCCCAATTCTCACCAAATGGTAGTATATCACCAACTCTCACCAAATGGTAGTATATCACCAATTCTCAACAAATGATAGTATATCACCAACTCTCACCAAATGATAGTATATCTCCAATTCTCACCAAATGGTAGTATATCACCAATTCTCACCAAATGGTAGTATATCACCAATTCTCACCAAATGATAGTATATCACCAACTCTCACCAAATTATAGTATATCACCAATTCTCACCAAATGATAGTATATCACCAACTCTCACCAAATGATAGTATATCCCCAACTCTCACCAAATGATAGTATATCACCAACTCTCACCAAATGGTAGTATATCACCAACTCTCACCAAATGATAGTATATTTATATTTTAAAATCGAAAAATTGTGACAGAATGAACAATTTCTCCTCTTGGGCTCAATGTACGTATTCAAAACCCGCTTACTTCAAATTCGTATGTTTTTAAAACTCGCTTACTTCAGATGCGTATGTGTTCAAAACTCGCTTACTTCAGATGCGTTTGTGTTCAAAACTCGCTTATCTCGGATGCGTATTTTTTCAAAACTCGCTTACTTCAGATGCGTATGTTTTCAAAACTCGCTTACTTCAGATGCGTATGTTTTCAAAACTCGCTTACTTCAGATGCGTATGTTTTCAAAACTCGCTTACTTCAGATGCGTATGTGTTCAAAACTCGCTTACTTCAGATGCGTATGTTTTCAAAACTCTCTTACTTTAGATGCGTATATGTTCAAAACTCGTTAACTTCAGATGCCTATGTGTTCAAAACTCGCTTACTTTAGATGCGTATGCTTTTTAAAACTCGCTAACTTCAGATGCGTATGTTTGTTTTCAAAACTCGCTTACTTCAGATGCGTATGTTTTCAAAACTCGCTTACCTCAGATGCGTAGGTGTTAAAAACTCGCTAACTTCAGATGCGTATGTTTTCAAAACTAGCATACTTCTGATGCGTATTTGTTCAAAACTCGCTTACTTCAGATTCGTATGTTTTCAAAACTTGCATACTTCAGATGCGTACATATGCGTAAGCATGTGAGAATGTTTTAAAGGACACTGTGGACGATAAAGCTGCTCAAACCAATTCATATATTTCCGACATTGATTTTATGCTAAGCCGTTTTCAAATCAAGAAGAATTTAATAATCTTATATAAGGTAAGCAGTGGATGAGTACACATACAAAAACCATCAATAAGATATGACAGTCAAATGCTTTCATAAATATGGAAAATAAATTAATGCATTGCATTGCATTGTCAGCAACTTCATTCAATATCGACATAATAAAAAGCTTGTATCATCCCCAATTCGTAATTTGTAATTCAATCAATGTGGTGTCAGGAAATTGTTTGAAAGCTTTTCAAGTGCAAACATATTAATATCGAGAGGGAGGCCTGGCATGAAACGGTTATAACTATAATACCTATTTTGAAAACCCTGGTTTAGGGGCAATCTTAAACCTTGTGTAAGCAATGCAAATGTAGGTGCCATTGCTCAGAACGAGCAATGGCACTTGAATTGCCATTGTTTACAAAGAAAAAAATGATTTAACGCTTTTAAAGACTGTATGGAGAGGTGATTAACATTCAGTGTAAACAAAATACAAATTTTAGTTACAACCGTTTCACGCCAAGCCCTATAATGATATGCTTTTGAGATGCTTCTTTGCTTACCATTAATAATGCATGTTGATTAAATTACCATAGTGCTTTCACTAGTTTGCAATTGATAATTTCAAAACTGTCATTATTCTATTGAATTGTTTCGAGGATTACATCAATATTTTAATTTGCGGTAGTAAAAAGGGGGCTTATTGCAAAAGCGAGCAATGAAGTAAAAGGCGTTCGTCAACATTTGGATTGATTGATTGATTGATTGATTGATAAGGTTTAACGCCGTTTTCAGAAATTGTTGTGTCATATCATGGCGGCCAGTTCACCTACCCATGTGTTTCCTGTCTTTCTCATACAAGTACTCCACAATAGAGACTTTCCATGCAACTGGCCGCTTTTCGACATAGACTGTTAGCCTATTGGTGGAAGACGAATGACGCTTGTCACAGTGACTTTTACCAAACGTCGGAAAGAATATGTCGACCGAGCTCGGGTTCGAACTTACAAGCTCTGGAGTGACAGCCCGCGTCGTTAACGACTGAGCTACCGGGTCTCGGCTCAACATTTAGGGCAGACACACATGGTCAGCAGAGTCTTAGCTGTCCGAAGATGTATTTTTAAAAGACTCCGAATACATGTAGCTGACAAGGTCTCAAATAATACTTAACCCTTTCCCGCATACACTAAATCCGCAGGAGACAACTTTTAAAGCATCCTATCAAAAAATCTCCATAAATTAATGTTCAATTATTGAACTGGGTTAAACCCATTGTGGCAGATATAAAAAAAAAAAAAAAAAAAAAAAAAAAAACATTTGCCTTTTGCCTTTTGCCTCAATGTTTTCAAAAGTTGTCGGCTAGAGATGCGTCAGAACGCGTTTATACGTGGGACAGAGTGTCAAACACGACTCACTGAGTGTCAAGTGGAGTTTAATTAAGCCGGTCCTAAGTATGGTCGAGAGACAAATCACTTGGACAGGACTAATTACCAGATGGATTATATAGACAGGAACATTGAAGTCTGTGCGTAGAGGGAAATACTATTACTGTATTCTTTTATCTCTAGTTATGTACTGTTAACCCTTTCCCACATACAACACATCTGCAGCAGACGACTTTGAAAGTATCTTGGGAAAAGCATGGAAAAGCTCTATAAATGTAGGTATAATTACTTAAAAGAGATGAAAACATTGTGGCAAAAGGAGAAGTTGCTCGTTCAGAGCAATTTCTTCTTTTGTCGCCATGTTTTCAAGAAGCCGTCTGCTGCAGAGAAGTCAGAAAGTGTATATATGAAGAAAATGGTTTAATTCAGATTCAGAAGCAAGTTTTTTCCGCCAATGTATCACCGAATGCTTTTCGCTTGCTTTCCGAAGGTTTTCAGTATGGTGTCAGAATGCTTTCAGAATAGACCAAATACTTCCCGCATGTTGACTTCGAAAGGTTTCCTTTCCGAACGCTTTCCGTATGCTTTCAAATTACGGCGAATCGACCTAGAATGAACCGAACTCTTTTTATCAAATCTTTTGTTGGACGAAAAATGGAAAGGTAAAATGTTCAACATTTGCCAGAATATTTTCAAACGTTGTCTGCTGCATAGGCGTCAGAAAGTGTCTTTATGTGGTAAAGGGTAAATATCACTTACATACTTAAATAAGCGTACAGTCAGGCAAACAAAATAATGCCCAAAAAAGGCATATTGGAAGAATTGAATACCATTTCATATAAAACATAACCTTGGAAACATGCATGTCTTCTTTACGTCTGGCTGTCTGTTCTCTTTTGATTAATTATCTGTTCACATTGCAAGCATTCATCATTTTCAATATGCCAGAAATAGATAGGAGTTGCAGACATATGGGTCGCAATTATGTGAAATATAGTAATATTGCATTGCAATTATTTCTTGGTGTCGGGATGGACTCATTTTAATTAAAATCAAACTAAAGAAATAAATGTACCCTCTTTCTGACCGGATATTATATTCATCAGGCTCAATAAATCAAGTGTATATTGATGGCCCGTGCATTCAGGGTCAATTTCCTCCATTCAGGGTCAATTTCCTCCAAACTTAGCGTGAAGTAATACTAAACTACTTAAAAGCAAATTTCATCATTTTCGTTTTTTAATAAAAATGCAGAAATATTTCGTTTCTTAACAAGCATTGTTAGTCAGCAAGGTACACAACTATTTATGTCAACTTAAGTCATTTACTTAAATTCATTCCGCCATTCAAGTTTTACAAGATGTTAGGGCAACGAAAACGACGAAATATGCCTTTATTTAAGTTACTGCCCATCTTTATGCGCATGTTCTTTCCGATTCATGTTAGTGGTTTGCTCTTTTACGCTCATTGCGCTCAATTAAATCGTGAAACTGTCAATATCCGGAACACGATATCAACAAGATACACATTCAGTGAAAAATCATTATGTCCGCGCATAAGTATACAGGTCAAAATACGCTAAATGCATCCGCTGACTTGCTGATCTACAGTACTATAGTCCCTAAAAAAAATCTTTTTTTGCGTAGAAATGAGTGTATACCATCACCAGAATGTATTGAATATATGACATTGAGTTTAAATGCATTGTGCATGTGTATAGGATGCACTGGAAATGATTGATTTGATCACTTTTATATAGTATTTTGACCTTGTTTGAAAGTGAAAGTAGAGAATGCTAAACACCGGTTTTGTCCGGGCCCGATTTGGTCCAAAATGATGGTTACCATTTTCGCCTGGTGAGTTCTTTCTTGCATAATGCATGACCCCACATTTTCTTTGAATTGTTCTAAAGCTAGGAGGTAACTCTTTTCAATGATATATGGTGTTCTACATGAGAAACGCTTCGATAGTGTGACAATTGAGGACTGAAACTGGTCGATTTACATGAAAATAAAGAAGGATTTTGTTGGGTGTATCGTAACCTACAAGTACTATTTAGGGCTAAGTAAGGTTGGTGGAATTGGACCCAGATATGTAAAAACCCTTATCTTATGAAAAGTGACTTTAATTAATTTCATCAAATGCGTGCCCTCGAATCTTGGTCTGCACTGTTCGCTTCTATTTTTAAAATATCTAGCAGAATCCGCCGTAGTCGATTGGCTAGCCTCGGGGATTTGAAACATGGCGTCCCGGGTTCGATCCCCAGTCGCGGCACGACGGTTGTGGTGATGTGCCCGTGGTCAAGGCATATTTTCTAGCATAGTACTGCTTTCAAGTCATATATACAATGTAACCATTCCAGAAATTGTATGTTAAATGTGCTGAACCCATGATTATAGATAGTATAGTCGAGTTTTAAAACTGTTTAAAGGTTGTCTTGAAATATTAGAATCATAACTCTGGGACAAGATTAGAGTATAATAATTTGACTTTCCAGGACAATAAACATCTAAGGAATCCGCTGTGGTCGAGTGTTTAGCGTCGGGGATTTGAAACCGGGTGTCCCGGGTTCGATCTCTAGTCGCGGCACTACGTTCATGGTGGAGTGCCCTTGGGCAAGGCACATTTCATAGCCTAGTACTAGTTTGTTTATCAAGAGATCATGAATATGTGAAGTGTCGCCGCGATATAACTGAAATAATGTTGAAAGCGGCGTAAAACCCCAATTAAACAAATTAAACAAACAATAAACATCTAAATTTTGATCCTTTATGTAAAGGCATGATTACCGTACGTCGTTAACATCTACCTCTTTAAAAAATCAATGCAAACTTATGACAAATTCTATAAATTGCAGATTATGAGCATTTTCATTATTAGACAAAGTTATTTCAAAGGTTGTCTGCTGCAGATGGGTCAAGATATTTCTGCAGGTTGGAAAGGATAAACTAAAAATGAACTAAAATGTTTTTCCTTGGTATGCGATTCATGATTTTAACCATGGTTTGCGAACAATACAACAGCAATACCAGCCTCCACATACGTACATTATTAATCTTGTTTCGGTCTGTATAATTCGCTCAATTCTTTTTCATATCAAAGGCTATCGCATAAACATGCAATAAAACCTCAGACTGGTACTAGTCGAGGGGAATCTAGCGATGTAAGATTTAACATGAATTCGGGAACCATTCAACATAAATGGTCCGTTCCACGAGAAAACGAATATTATAAACTCTGCATAATGTATCGATCCAGATCAGCCTGCGCAGTCCGCGCAGGCTTATCTGGGCTGACACATTCTGTCACAGTGGGATATAGGTATAGATAAATGGTTCCTAAAACAGAAAATCCAACGGAGGGAAACAGTGTCTGTCCGGATTAGCCTGCGCGGCATGCTGAGGCTGATCCGGGTCGTTGCTTCACGCAGATTCCATAATGTTTGTTTTCTCGGGGAACGGCTAAAAATGTCCTTGTGAATGACTCGTCTCATATTTATTTGTCCGTTGGCGTTTTTGTCCGTTTTTGAGTGATTGTCGTGTCATCTTGCTAGCATTCATCAGTTTCTGGATACCATAAATAGATACTAGTTGAAGACACAAAACATCTGTCTTACAGCGTGGTTTTGTGTTTGACAAATCGCAGGACTAAGATTGATTATAGAGGCCTTCATGAAGTTAGACGAAATACAATTACGCAACACAATTGGGAAACCCGCTTTGTATTGGCATTGACGAAGACTCTGGTCAAATTGTTAAGGAGTTATAATCACAGGGACATTTACTAACCATAATAAAAGACGGCCTAGGGGCTGCTGGAAGGTTGGATTTTCGACGTACCCCCAGTTAATCCGCCACTGTATATTTCACGTGATTTCTTTCGTTGTAGGGGGAGTCGGGGGCTCCCGCTAAATCCGCCACTATATTTGCCACGCTTTTTCTTTGTTTAACATTAATATTTCGACGCACGGGCCCCACTGTATATTTCACGTGACTTTTGTCTTTTTTCCGTTCCTCTTCGCGAATGTTAATAATGTTACAAGTTTCCATATTTGACCTCTCGGCGCATTAATTTCTAAAGCATTTCTTAAACTTATATTGGAGTAGTTTTTCACTGATGTTCCAACAACATTAAAATGATATTTATGGGGGAGATCCTAACCTTTTAATGCAGTTTTGTTGAATCCATGATGAACTATTTTTCTCGCGCAGTTTCTCATGCGTTGTTTGGTGCTAACAGCAATTGGCAGGCTGCCAACTCCGAAAATAATGGTATTACTACTATGACCAAGGGCTAAAGCCCCAGGACAAAAAAAACATAAAGGTCACCTGCTTAAATAGATTTAATATCACATTTTGAAATGTATTATACAACACTGATATGTGTGCCTTATGAACTCGTCCTTAATGGGCATGACATAAACGAATGTTTTAAGTCAAGTGTGCATATGTGTGCACTCTCTGGTCATGTTATATACTGTTTTACAAACATTTGGAATATAAAATATTTATTTCCTGTGTATGAATAACTTATGTTCATTTTTTGTTCCACATTTTGATTCTCGTAAATGACAATAACTGTTAATTGTAAATCATCTATGTAACTTACTATGCAAATTTAACCGAACGTAACAATTGTTTTAATGTATTCATCGTTTTTAATCGTTTTTGGAAACTCGACCCCAGACATTTGCGACGACTGAAATCCCGGATCAGTGTCCCCCTACTGCGTCTTTATCTGATCGTTACTCAAGTAAATTGAAGCATTCTTGATGCCCAAAAATAAATCTGTAACTGATCTTGAAGCTGAAAGCGACTTCAAACAGCACTTACGTATGTTGTGATGCGCGAATTAAACACTATATTTGCGTACAATGTAGATTAAGATCAGCATGTACGGATGGCATGCTAACTTTGATATGAACATTCCGCTAGTCAAATATCAATGTGTAGCAAATTCGAAACCATTTTATTGTAAGAACGTATAAGTGGAAGACAGTGATGCAAAGGTTGAGCGTCTGCCTCTCGTACCAAAGTTCCCGTGTTCGAGTCTCGTGACGAGCGGGTTTATTTTATTGGCATATAACAAATACATGTTGTCGCCAAAATGAACAATACCTTTAGCGATTTATAGTACAATACATATTTATTACAATTTTACATAAGAGAAAAGCATGATCAAATTAAGTTTCCCCATCTCTTTTAAGATTCGCTAAGTTAATATATTTGGACAATTTGCATAAAATAGATCTCCCTGTACATAGGGCATACCAACAAGAAATGATATTCATCTTCTATCATATTTAAATTGCACATGTTACAATAGTGGACAGGATAATCAATCAAAGTGATAGAAACAATAATTGCCAAGTAAAAGCACTTAAGATTACATCGGACAATCAAAGAACAGAAAAGATGTTTTAAAACGAATTGCAAGTACATTGTTCAATATTGTTTCACAGAAGTCCCTGTAATCTTATCTTGTCTTTTAGACGCTTTTAATTGAAGACAGCTATAACCGAGCTATATACACGACCTTGTGTACTATTTTCTTAGTTTAAACTTATTTATTTTACATCGATTGCGAAACAAGCTTTAAGCTTATATTAATCACGCTCGATGTCTGCTTCCTGGAGACTAAACCAGTACTCGCGCCGTTTGTGTGGAAAAATACCGAAGACAGAACACGCTGATCACGGGACTCGAACCTGGGACTTTTGGTACGAGAGACCGATGCTCTACCGCTGCATCGTTGTCTTCAACAATTATTTTCTTATCCTTCCATAATGTTTTTCTAACCCGTTCTCATCTGCAGATACAATTTAACACATTTGCAAAAGACAACTTTTGAAAACGTAGTTGCGAAAAGGAGAAATTTCCCATAATGAACAAAATCTGATTTTCCCACAATGTGTTCAACTGTATTCAAAAATGATACTATCATTTCAAAATATTTTATACATTTCGTCTAGATGTTTTCAAAGATGCCTGCTGCAGATGTATTTTAACGCGGGAAAAAATTAAACAATATTTGAGCCGTCCCGCGAGAGAACCAACATTGTGGACTCTGCGTAAAATATCGAGCCGGATCAGCCTAAGCATGCCGCGCAGGCTTACCCGGATAGACACTTTTCGCCTCCTGTAGAATTTCTGTTTCAGGACTCATTACTCTATACAGCTATCCCCCTTTGACGGAATGTGTCGTCCCGGATCAGTCTGCGCGGACTGCGCAGGCTGATCTGGGTCGATACATTACGCAGAAAGCCACAATGTTGGTTTTCTCGCGGGACGGCTCATTTGCCAAATAAACAGATCGGTCTAGAAGTTCATGCAGTCTAAATTTTGGCTAAATGGAAAATAGGCTTACTAAGTAGATCAACGAGAATTTGTCTCAACAATTAAGGTTGTCAATACCAGTTGAGGGAACTTAGCATCGAAATGGTTTAGAAAAGGTGGCACTTTAAAGATTAACCGTTTGTGACAACTTAAGTTATTTTCCGATGGAATAGACACAAATGACCAAGCTGTTCACAATAAGACACCGTTTTACCACACAGAACAAAACTAAAAGCTGACGAGTTTGATAACTTTGAAAAACGAAAGTGTGATTTTGAGATAAAACGTTTACCCATAATGTCTTTAAAAGTCGTCTTCTTTCGGCTTGCATGACAGAAACGGTTAAAAATCGTCCTTTGAGTCCCTCCCGCGAGAAAACCAACATTATGGACTCTGCGTAAAGTATCGACCCGTATCAGCCTAAGCATGCCGCGCAGGCTTACCCGGATAGACACTATTCGCGTCCTGTGGATTTTCATTTTCAAGAATCATTACTCTATACATCTATCCCCCTGAGACGGAATGTGTCGGCCCGGATAAGTCTGCGCGGACTGCGCAGGCTGATCTGGATCGATACATTACGCAGATGCCATTATGTTGGTTTTCTCACGGGACGGCTCATTTCTAACTTTCACGGTAAAGCCTTAAGATAAGTTTACTGACAACAAGTTTAGATTGTCAAGGCCATTTAGCTAGACCCTATACATCTTACTATAATAAATGGTATCACGTCGTTTTGTTGAATTTAGATACCCCCATTTTATACTTACAAACATAAGAGTGCAATTACATACACAATATCAAGAAGTTTTTTGTGACAAGGCATAAATCACCTAAATACCTCCCCGACAATGATAATTAGTCGGACGTTTTTAAACGCTGATATAAGTTTAAATACTTACAAACTTACGTTTAAAAAGAATTTTTCGATTATGAACATTTGCTTAATTTCTATTTGCAATGCGGGGAAAATGTATGGATTGACCTTGTGAAATGCTATATATTTCCGTTTTATTTTGCCACATACAGACGCTTTCTGAAACCACTGCGGTGGACGTCTTTCGAAAATATTGTGGCAAAATGATGAATTACTCAGAACGAGCAATTTCTCCCTTTGTCACAATGTTTTCAACCTTTTCCGGTAATTACACCTTCGTTTACAGCGATTTGCTCTGTATTTGCATAGATGTTTTCAAAGTTGTCTGCCGCAGATTTGTTGTATGCAGGGAAGGGATAAACTGGCCTTTAGATACCTCTTTGATAAAGTATCCTATCATAACAACGATATGAAATTACAATTTTTAGACGCTTCGGGCGAAAAGGTGCCATTAACCAAGCGAAATCAGTGAATACAAATGAGTGCATGTTGTATAATATGTTGTAAATGATTATCTTGTTATGGGTCGATGGTCTTATATCAATAAACACTTTGTCATTGTCATTTGCCATTGTCATTACAATTGACATTGTCATTGGCATTGCCATGGCAATTGACATTGTCATTGCCATTGACTTTAGCATTTGTCATTGTCATTGACATTAGCATTTGTCATTGTCATTACAATTGACATTACCATTACAATTGCTCTTGCTATTGCTATTGACATTGCCATTGTCGTTGTCGTTTTCATTCCCATTACCATTGTCATTATAATTGACAGTGCCATTGCAATTGATATTGACATTGACATTGTCATTATAATTGACAGTGACATTGCTATTGTTATTGACATTGCCATTGTCATTATAATTGACAGTGCCATTGCTATTGCTATTGGCATTGTCATTGCTATTGCTATTGACATTGCCATTGTCATTTTAATTGACAGTACGTTTGTCATTGCTATTGCTATTGCTATTGACATTGTCATTGTTATTGTCGTTTTCATTGCCATTACCATTCTATTGTCATTGTAAATTTGCACCCGCAATGACACCTCAGTGCCGTTACCAGAAGCCGACAACTGTGTGCGGTTCTCTACGAAATCCAGCCTTATTGGCGTTTGTGACCAATTTAGATTTAGATCAGCGTGTTAATCCTATCCTTGCAGTCTTTTATTGACCTCCTGCACGAGTATCGCCAAACTGTCACAGAAGCTTTGGAGTGTTTGTTTAATGAATACTGTAAGCATACTCTATGTATTGAATACACGATAGTATATATAGGATCTGACATGAGTCATTTTATATAAAGTTTTAACAAACGAGTTCAAGAAATATGTTATTAAGCGAGCCTTTGGCAGCCTTTGGTGAGCTTAATAACGAATTTCTTGGACGAGTTTAATAAAAGTTTATGAAATGACAACGAATGTCAGATTCTTTTTTATCACATGACGAAACACAAAACAAAAATCGGTGTTTTGCTGTCAGAAAATAGTCCCAACATGTAACACTTAATAGACTGTTAACTAGTCACACAAAAAAATATTTTTATGACCGATAATGGTCCCTTTACCTCGTCCATCTATCGTGTCGGTTGTGTTTTCTGGAAACACGTTCTAAGCCATTTTGTAAACATTCGCGGATGTATACACAAATAGTGATTCGGTCATGTTATATTACACGTGTCAAATATAAAGACATACGTAATGGATATATTATATCGGATATACGGATTGTCATGTGATAAAGATGCTTTAAACAGATCCTTTGTAAATCTTCCAGTATCAATGCCAATGTTGAGGTGTTTTTTTAAAACAATACAGGTTCAAGAGAATCAGCTCGTACCACCTGTCTCACGTGAAATGGGCATTGTTTGACTTTTAGTTATAAAAATATTTCAAAAATCGTATAACTTGAAAAATGGAGTCGTTCGATTTTGAACATGAAAGAGTCTTCTCTAGGAAATGCGGGGCTGTAAGGGATAACAAAAAACAATTACAATAATGTTGGTTTTCCTATACTCGATTCAATTTGAAAACTCATAGCTGTAACGTCGATCGAAACACAGACGGTTTGTCGAAATTGTTTCTTTCGAATTCCATACACCTCTCCTGCGATGTCAAAAATTATGAGCTCAAAATATATCGCACATTTTCACCTGCCGCTTCTAGATTATTATAGAACTTGTCGTAAACTCGGATATCACAAGCTGATGATATGCTGTATCATGTTACAGTATCTTGAAGTTGGATTTTTTTCATTCCCTAAACAGTCCCTAAACAGTCGGCGATAGACACATGACTGTATAATTAACGTTGAACACCCATGTCGTAAACGAGACGACATCGGTTTTTACAGAAAAATAAGCGAAACATTTTTCGATTTTAGTATCAATTGAATGCATTTTTTATTAATTATGTAGACAGTAGACGATGGAAATGAAAAAGAGTTCAACCAAAACACATTAAACGTAATACTTTACCGAATATTTTAAACGTTTCCAAGAAAATATCTCGTATATTTCCATCGTTTTCCAAGAAGATGTCTTATATATTTTCCAGCGTTTTCGTAGAAATATTTATTAAATTTCCAGTTTCTCCCTTCAATGTATTCTATACACGAATATGTCCAGCGTTTTACAAGAAAAAGTATTGTAGTATTTTCAAGAGATTTCCAAGAATATGATTTCAATATTTGCAGCGGTTTCTAATAATATTTGTTGTATATTCTCTGCGTTTTCCTATAAGCTATTTTGTATTGTTTCCCAGCCGTATCCAAGATTATATTTTGTGATTTCAAGCATTTTCCAAGAAAATATTTTTTATTTATTTCAAATATTTTACAAGAAGATGTGTAAATAATGTCCATCGTTTTACAAGAAGATATTTTGCATTTTTTCAGCGTTTTTCTAGAAATATTTTGTATATTATTAGCGTTATCCTGAGATATATGTTTTGTAAATTTTCAATGTTTTCCAAGAATAAATTTGATATTTTTCTAGCATTTTACAAGAAGATTTTTGGAATATTTTCAGCGTTTTTCTAGGAGATATTTCTATATTTTCAGCGTGTTCAAAGGAGATATTTAGTATGTTTACAGCCTTTTCCTAGAGGACATTGTGTGTATATCCAGCGTTTCCTAAACAGATATTTTGTATACTTTCAGCGTGTTCAAAGGGGATATTTACTATATTTTCAGCGTGATCAAAGAGAATATTTAGTATATTTCAATCCTTTTCATAGAGGACATTGTGTATACATCCAGCGTTTTCCAAACAGATATTTTGTATATTTCGAGTGTATTTCGAGAAGAAATGTTGTTAAATTACAGCGTTTTCAATGAAGATATGATTTATAATTACAGCGTTTTCAATAAAGATATTTCGTATATTTCCAGCGTTTTCCAAGAAGACCTGTAACTCAGACGGTTCGTGGTTCAGACATCCAGACACAGGCCGTACATGGACCAATTATTCCATGTGTTATGACCATTCTCTTGTTGAAGTAAGTTTCCATTGAATCACCGATAATTTCACATATATTTTAAATATATTGTATATTATGTCTTCCAAAAGGAAGAAAGTCAGTAAAGCACTTTATATCATTAATACTCTTTAATCATCAAATTTTCGACCTCTTTGTCTTTATCAAGACTTAAAAAATTACAACGGAAATTTAAGAGCAGTCCATTCCTATGTCATTTTTATTATTATCTAATTTATTTCATTTCAGAAACACAAGCAAGTCCTGTATATGTATTACTACGGCTACAGTATCTCCATTGTGCTCCTTGTCATTTCTATTATTATCTTCTCCATGTTCAGGTAAGGTCTGATTTAGTTTCTTAGTTTTACCGAGTGAACACCAAAAGTGTTATTTCTCGAGTGAATAGTGCACGTGTGAAAATAATTTGGGTTCACGAATAAAAGTAGTTTTGGATAATTTGGGTTCATGAATGGAAATAATTTGGATTCACGAATGAAAATACATCTCCATCCTCTACATTATAAAGTATGCTTTTTACAATTATGAAACTAATTATAGAGAACTATTGTTCTGATCGAGCTTAAGCTTTTCAGCTTCAAAAGGCCAATTTGATAGTGAGCACTTTATCATATACAAACATCTGACAGGTGCCGAAAAGTTCAAGAGACAGTGTTAGATACAAGGGATTCCGGATGAGATACCCTAGCTCTTACCGAAAAGCCCCCTCGGTTCGTTAACGCATGCAGTATATAGCACCAATACACGCGGGGCAAGTTTCCCTAGAAATGGCCAGTACTTGACCTTTAGTTGTGTGGAAGACACTCAACTCACCTCAGAAAAATCCAGACAAGAACTTGTTTTTTATATTTTATGATATCACTTTATTGTATGTGGAGAGTAGTTAAATATACAGTAAACAGTGTAAGTCTTTGTATACAACTGGGATTATCAGGATATAACCAACAGAAGTATCTCAATAATCCACGAAGAAACACGTAGTAAAACAGTTATAAGTGATGATAATATTATAGATGATTTAACGGAATTTTACAGCTTTCTCATATTTACATTGACACAAGTTATCTGTTTCACTTCAAAGAAAAAGCCGTTCCATGTGAAAACCAACATTATCGACTCTGCGTAATGTATCGACCCAGATCAACCTGCGCAGTCCGCGCAGGCTAATGCGGGCCGACACATTCCGTCTCAGGGGGATAGAGGTATAGAGTAATGATTCCTGAAACAGAAAATCCACAGGAGGTGAAAAGTGTCTGTCCGGGTTAGCCTGTGCGGCATGATCCAGGTCGATACTTTACGCAGAGTCCACAATGTTGGTTTTTCTCGCGGGACGGCTCAAATAGTGTCAAATTGATTGTTTGAGTTACGAGACCTGTCGTGGAAATGCTATTCCTGCACTTACAGATGTGGTTTATCACCCAATTGTTTTCACATTTGCCATTTTGTAAAGGAAAATGTATTCTGATATTCACTTCAATTCATGATTGATTGCGTTGTGCAGTGACAAAAACATGCTACCTTTCGTGTTTCCAAGATGAGAGTATTTAGGATTGTGCTCTAAGTGGTTTATCCAAGATTTACACTGTGTTCTATTGTATTCCGGGAAAAAAAAGGCTAATGATAAATGAGCATAATTGAGATATTTGTCTATAAACATTTCGTTATTTCATATTTTGACCCTTAACTTCATCTTCGCAAACCAAGACTTGCTTCTTCGTACATTAGCATTACGAACAGTTGTCCAAAATAACCGTTCATTGACATAGCAAGCCATGATACAGAAGGGACTGGCATTTGTTAGTTTTGTTCGAAGAAGTAGAAGTATCTTTTACGTGCCGTTAAACAAGGCCAGAATGAATTATGGTAATCTTATGTAAAAAAAAAAACAGCCTTTGCTTGCAAGTATGCTTTAAAAGCAGCAAAGCCATGGCCCGGGTAGTAATATATTATAAATCTATTTAATAATGGTGGCTTATGTCGACCATCTCATGATGGCGTACTGGGAAAGACGATAAAAGGACACGACAATTAGTCTTCCTTAATTATCGTGTAACTTCTCATGCTAACACGTCACATACAATTTATGTCGTGTCGATGCAGCAGTTTGTCTATCCGGAGTGTTAGCGTCCCAGCAATACGTCAGAACAAGATGCTACAAATAAGCCACCATATCGGTAATTTACTAATTTTGCTAATTTCAGACAGTTGAAATGTGTCAGAGTGACGTTACACAAGCACCTGTTTATATCCTACGTGCTAAATGGCGCAATGTGGATTCTCTACTACAGCTTGGTGCCGATGGATTCGCAAGTGCTGCTTCAAAATCCGGTTAGTTTCGCTGGTGTATTCCCCGAACGCCTACTCGACTTAAAATGTATTAGGGGATTAGGGGGGCATTGTAAAGGGTAAATTATAGATTTATTTTGTAGATGACTTTGTAGAAAACTATATTGATATTAATACAAATAAGTTTAAAATATCTTTATCACAGAAATATTTTAAATTAATCCTTGATTATTTTGTTATAAACATGTAGCACAAATAGTTATCATTACACAGACGGAATATTTGTCATAATCCTTTTCTTTATTTAAGATAAAGCATATTGATCTAACATTTTAAAAGTTATTAATTAAATTCCAAGTGGCAGAATCTTCTGGTTTTAAAGGCAATAATGAAGATGTGGAAATCATTTCTGATGTTCAACCATAGCCAAAAATACCACTAGCAGACCTTGCCAACGTTGTTGGTCTTACTTAATTGGAAATGGATAATGTATTACCAAAGCACAGCGAAACACTTATAAATGCAGACGATACACAAACTCATGACCACCGCATAAACACCCTAACATGTTGCCTCTTAAGATAGTGAAACCTCTTGAAAATGTAGTGGGGAAAGAAGCCATTCCTTTTAAAATGCATTTGCCCCAAATTTGACCAGGTAGATACTCAATCCAGTAGGCGTTCGGGGAACAAACCGTTTCGCTTGCAGGGCTGTGTTCAAGAGACAATAAACTTTACTGTCATAGATAAAACTAGAAATACCACAGGCAACATGTCGAGCCCGCTCCAAAGGTTTTGTCATAGACATACTGCTCTTGCATGCAAGTGTAATACAGACTGACACAGAGGGACCTAATATCAGTTAATAAAGGGCCTTCTGCGATACCGAAGTGGTTGTAAGATGTCAAAAGTACAATTACCCAACATTTTGGTTTTTATTTTTGAGATACCATATTATTCTGAAATTTAACATACATGTACATCATTTTTAGAATGTTTTGTGTTTGAAAGGTTCAGGCATATTTAACATAGGAATAATTGTACACATCGACACATGCATTGAAAGACACATGCACTTATCCTCATTGCATAATAAATCCTTAAATAACTCAATATCTTTTGAATAATGGAATATTTTGCGTTTTGGTACTTCAATCTCCCTTTTGTAATGTGATCATTAATTATGACGAGAACTGTTGCGAGTACTGGACAAAAACATAGAAAACGATAGGAAAGTGAGTTTTTGTTTAGATCTTACTGAGAAGTTTACCAAACAAATAATTGATAGCTTACACAGCATCCAACTTTAGAACAGTAATGACAACAATTCTCTGCTGCATATGCGTCAAAACGCGTCTACAAGTGAAAACGGTTAAAAGAGAAGTCTCTTTTTTGGCAAAATTTGTTTTCACTTCTGCCTTCATCACATCATCATGGTGAACATGCGTGCCAAGAAACTTGGGATTCCTTTGAGGCATGGCTTCTCATTTTAACCTTTGACCTCTAAGTATAACCATGACCTTTAAGGTACAGGCATGGGTTTTGTGAGCGACACTTCACTACATCATTGAGAACATGTGTGCCAAGTAACTTGGGAATCATATGAGGCATGGTTTCTCATTTTAACCTTTGATCTCTAAGTATAACCATGACCTTTAAGGTACAGGCCTGGGTATTGTGAGCGACACTTCACCCCGTCATTGTAAACATGTGTGTTACAGTCCTATCAAACAGTACTCATTTTGGTCTTTGACATCTAAGTGTAACCTTGACATTTGAGGTACATGCCTGGGTCTTGAGCGCGACACACCGCCTCATCATGGTGATCGTTTTGTGCCAATTTTCTTGGAAATGTTATGATGCATGATTAAGATGCGGCCCGGTGATGGTACATTCCTATCAAACGGTACTCATTTTAATCGTTGACGGACAAGGTTTGAAAAGACGGGGCAAACTTACGCACGGACGCACGGACGCACGCACGCACGTACATACACCGAACCGGTATTGTGACAGCTATGTCGAGCTCACCGCAAGCGGGCTCGACAAAAACAACGCAGGGCAAATGAAACTTTAAATTACGATGTGTTATCGTAAATAACATGCGCTGATCGGGACTACCCAGGAAAACACTGTATCGAATTCAATACTATTGATACAAGGTCGCCCCTTTCGCATTTTTTGTGATTATTTTTGTTCATATGATATAAGCTAGACTTGTTCTATTTTTGACAACTTTGAGTGTTTTCTATATAAGTTTTATAAAATGGTTCTGTTCTATCTCTTGTGTATATATATATTGCAATTGTGTTCGTAATTATTTTTTTTCTAAAGATATTACGGCAATAATAACAATGTAATACAACTGGCAGAGTTATGTTGGTGTTTTTTTCTTAAAAGTCTAATACAAAAAAAATTATAATATATTTGTTCAATGTAAGATATATCAAATTCGAGAACATTCCTAAGATAATAAAAGAGTCCGTCAGTGATAAAACGTACACGTTACCTTTTTGAGAACAGTGCACCCGCAACGTCAGACTAAGACCTACACTGTTCACATATTACTAAGGTTAAATTGTTAGAACATTCTGTCGAGGTTGGTAGGTTTTTTTTTTATAAGACTGACTAGATGGACAGTCTGATCAGAACCTACACTGTCCAGCAGAGCCAACTTTTACATTTTCTCGTGGATGGATTCTTATTTTGTTACCAACACTTAAAAAAACTGAAACCATATTATTATAAGATATTATGACTTCGCCCTTTTCACATACCCACGTGCGCGACAAAAGCAGTTATAAATAAAATTCCGATCACAAGAGGTTTTCTTGATGTTTGTACGAATAGATGCCAATCATTGAATATTCTGATCAGACTGCGTGGAGACGCAGGCAGATCAGCATCTTCGTTTTGTTCATAATCACAAAATTATTTATTTATTGGGGTTTTACGCCGCTTTCAACAATATTTCAGTTATATCACGGCGACAGTTCACTTATTCATGATCCCTGGGTAAACAAACCAGTACTAGGCTAGAAAATGTGCCATGCCCCAAGGGCACTCCACCATGACCGTAGTGCCGCGATTGGGGATCGAACCCGGGACACCCGCCCGGTTTCGAAATCCCCGACGCTAACAACTCGACCGCAGCGGATTCCGTGGATGGATTCACATATATAAATATAACTTTCCACATGTTTATCGTTACATAGCTTATTTTCTTTTCTTTTCTTTTTAAATTGTGCATTAAATTAGTACTTACAATTGAACAGCGTCAAAATGAAACCCGACTTTTTGTAACTTTGAATAAAGCGAAAATGTGGATCTACCTGCGTCTCCACCCCAGTCTGATCAGAATATTCAATAATCGGCATCTATACGTACAAACACCAAGAAAACCTCTGGTGATCGGAATTTTCTTTATAACTGCTTTTGTCGCGCACGTGGGTGTGTGACAAGGGAGAAGCCATAAATATCTTATGATAATGGTTTCAGTTTGTTTTAAGTGTTGGTAACACAATACACATACAGTAGATTAAGTTTATAATTACAGTTATAAATGTTTGTTAATAGCCACATCAGCTTGAGCAAAAGTCGTCATTCTACAGATGCGTCAAAATGCGTCAGCAAGTGGCAAATAACTGGGAAATGGATAAACAAGAAATCTAGTTCATTCCAATTTCGATATGGCTTGGCTCTTATGATATTTGCGTACTCTGGAACCATGTATGTATTGCATTGCCTGTTTGATTACGTTTGCTAAACATAAGTGGAAAACTGTTAAAATGAGACAGTTACAACCAGGCCAAGTGATAAATGGAACGAGAAATGGTTAGAAGAAAAAGAAAAAATACGAATTGTAAGCTGGTTTACTTTTTGACGTATATTTTCGATCAGACTATTGAATTTTCAAAATACATACCACAATTGCCTCTAAACTTGATGGATTTGGTACGCAAATGTTTGTCTGCTAAAACATGATAGACGTTTTAAAGTAGAGCTGCTTATATTCCATCGGTTCCCACTTGGCAATTTGCGAAAATATACATTGGGAATACAAATTGCGCAGTTTATTTTACGACTATTGCCTATGCAGTGACATCATTCCAACAATAGCGCAGTTCACAATCTTCTTGTGTTCATTGTGCTATTTTTTTTGGTTGTAACAATTCTTCTCCAGCGGATGCTATTAAATGCGTGTGTATGCGTGAAAAACTTAAAATGTACAAAATGTACTACAATTTTTCATCTAAGACATTAACACAAATATTATCGAGTCGATTATTGGTAATCCAAACAATTTTGCCATGTTCTTGACACCGACGACCTTTCACACGTTTGTTGCGGGCGACTTTCATAATAATGTTGAGAATACAGTTGTTGCTCGAGACTGGGGAGCTGCTGTTCGACCTCTCGCTCCTGTTATTCTCCTATATCTTTGCTTTATTTTAAGGCTTTATTTTCTTGTTTATCACTATCTTTCACTGTATATGTCTTTCTTTCTGCCATATAAAAGATAACTTTTTGTTTGCATGGAAGCTTTTATTTATGTACGTGTTATTTGTTTTTGTATGTGGAATTTTTATCTAACAACTTTTTCGTGTTTTTTCTTTTTTATATTTCACTCATATTTCTCATGTAACTGTTCTTGTTCACACCATTTGTCTATGTTAATGTTATTTTAGTATTTTCAATATTATTTTCATTGCATCTTCTTCTTTTACATCTTATTGCCTGTTCGCGTATTTTTTTATTTTTTTTTCATATTTCACTATCATTTCATGTAACTGTTCTTGTATCTCACCATTTATTTATGTTATTTCTATCTTTTGTTTTCACTATCTTTTTATTGTATTATTTTCTTACGTCTCTTTCCATTATAATGGAATCCTTTTCTACTATTTTATTACTTTTCATGCATTTATTTTCTTACATGTCGTTATTTTTTTATCTGGCTATTTTCTCAAATATCAATTTCTTTTCTGGAAATTGTTATCCGCTTTCTCAATATATTTTCAGGCCTGGTGTCAGGTAGTTCACGTGTTTACACACTATTTCACGGTGTGTAACTATGCCTGGATGTTCTGTGAGGGGTTCTACCTTCATGCTATTATAGTTATCACATTTACCAAGGACAAACGGCTGTTACACATATGCTACATTATAGGCTGGGGTACGTAGAGAGCATTCGCGATAACTTACCAAGTAAAATTTAATTCGTTATTATTCTAATTATTATCGAGGCCTAATTAACGTAAGTTTCTACTTTTTTAATAATGATCTTAATTATTATTATCATTATTATAATTATCATTATTATAATTGTTAATATGATAAAAAAAAAAAAAAAATATTACAACAAGTTCTATTTAATTCATTATTAATTTAATTATTATCGAGTTCTAATTAATGTAAGTCTCTACTATTATAATAATTATCTTAATTAGTATTATTAGTATTATAATTACTTTTATTATTATCATTTTTATAATCCTGATTATTATTATTATTATAATCCTGATTATTATTATTATAATAATCATTATTATCATCATTATTATTATTGTCATTATTATTTCAGTGTTTCCCTTGCTGCCGGTCACTATATATACATGTATGAGAGTGTTCAATGAGGATGACAATGTCAGGTATGCTGTATGGATATATATTCCTATTCCTTTCTTTATTCAGACTGTGCACATGTGCAGATTCATTTGAACAGGATACAAGGTGATTTCATGAACACTAAATGACTTACTTATGTTTTCAATTTACCAGTAATGCTCTTTGTCATTTTTACTCAATATTCAGTTCTTGTTACTAACAACAAACTTGTTAAATTTACTGTTAATACACGTCTTGATTTTGCTCATATGAATGATCCGACTTCATTTATAAACAAGTTGAAATCACTCATATGCATAGGACATGTCAAGGGCTTGGCGTGAAACGGTTGTAACTGAAACCCTATTTTGAAAACCCTGGCTTAGAGACAATTTTGTCCCCTTTGTAAACAATACAAATTTAGGTGTCATTGCTCAGAACGAGCAATGGCACCTAAATTTCCATTGTTTATCAAGAAAAATGATTTAACGCTTATAAAGACTTTATGATTAACCTTGGTTAAAAAAATACCAATTTTAGTTACAACCATTTCACGCCAAGCCCTCGATGAGAAATCGCTAATACTGTGATAATTTCAGTTTAGTCAAATGTTTATTTTACCCCCAATACACTTGTTAGTTTATATCAATTATAAACAAAAACCTTTTCGATGCAACATATTTAAGTGGAATAATGATTTTAAACAGAAATGAAAACATTGCTTGAAGCGAAGAAACTGTTCGGTTTGATCGAAGGTGGAATCATACCTTTGACATAACGTCGTTTTTGACGTCAAAAAGTACGTTTTTGCGACAATGACAGTGTTGTTAAAGAAATCAGCATTACTTCCTCATTTCAATTTGGATTCGGATAAAATAAACTTTAAACTGAAGAGAATACAAACACCTGTGTGATAATATCAATTCCATACATCTGGCATGACAATTAACGTAACATAAGGCGACTTAAAATAGAAATTTCGCTAGAATATTTTAACAGAAATTTGATTATTTTTAATATATTTTAAAATTCGCCAGAGAGATTTTTTTAAAAATAAAATATAACATAATACACCTATTCATCTACCATTTGCCAAGCTTTCCGGCAAATCTATTGTGTCGATTTATAATAAATCACAATGCCGTTAAACCTCTTGCGTGCGTCGTAACGTTCACTGCGGAATTAAACATTGAGACGCATCCAGGGTAATTAAAATTAATACTTATTTTGTCCTTATAATTATCAATTCCATTCTAAATTTAAGCTATCCCCTATAGAATAATGGTAGGTAGTATATATGTGTTTCTATTTAAATAATAAAAGTAATTACGGTCGTAAATAATTTAGCAAAAAAAAAAGAAAAATATTTGGATTTGTCATATGTATAAACTGACTCGTTTACTTTCCTGTTCAACTGTCGGTTTTTTCGTATTTGAGATAACAAATGTTGTTCTCAATATGCAATTTTGAGAATTTCGAAGTCTATACCTGTCATGCAAAGCTTTCTTGGTATTCCATCCGTGATAATGTTGTTGTCGTTTGCGGCAAGTTTTTGATAAAATTGCAATTTGTGTTTACACAGCTGCGCAGTTATGTGTGATTAAAGGAATGACCAATACTATCTCATCTTATATTAACATCGATTTGAAGCGAATAATATAAACTCCGTCATGATATAGTTCACAATTTTTCCTTACATAAGTTTAAAGCAAAACTTGGTTTATTTAACGAACTCGCTGACTAATAATACAGTTATTACATTACGTCTAATTTACTAACCAAACAATGCCCTAGATATTTCTTTTAAAAGAAATCATTATAATTCAGAACACCATTTATTCTCCACTTTACTCAAATTGGTTGGAAATAATCGGGCGAACGTTTAGTAAAACGCTATGCCTTAATACTACTGACGTGCGCCGGTACGCGCATTGTGGATCTGAAAATGAAACACAGCCACCCCTTCTTCTATCTTTCTTTTTTTACTCCATATGTCCCCGTTATTTTAAAACTACCGGTACTTCGTTTTGTCTTGAGAATGGTTTTTTACCCATGACTCAAATTTCAAGACAAACTATCAGGTTGATTTTAAGTAAATCACAATGCCATGAACCCGTGTAGATGAGCCATATTTGTGTAACATGTTCGTACCTTATTACTTGTGTTGTCGACACACTTCCAATTATAAAACAACATGTATCATTACCCGACTATAAACTATTTATAATGTCTAGACACCTGTGCAATGACATTGAAGACTCACTAGTCTACATAGTGCAGACAACAATGTGATAGCACTCCACGGGATATGTATGTAGACAATAATAGTGGGTATACAGGGAATTATTGTCAATAAACACCTGTATTCAAACAGCTCTAAGTCTAATTGAACTGCGGAGTTGTGTGAATACAATCAAGGCAAAACTTTCATAACATCTTGTACATAAGGTTTTCCAAAGGGAAGAATGTCAGATAGTTCTTCTCGATGTTTTATCATACAAAGTGTTTCCTTAAATAAAATAAGCATGATCGCGGATAGAATAGATATAAAGCTTTGCATGACAATTATAATCTTTGAAGTGCTGATACTTGCTTTTTGCCTGATAAAGAGAAACGCATTCTGTATTAACTGTTATCTGAAGATACATTACAAAATACCTAGAGTGACGAATAGGAAAATATATTAGCAATTTCTTCCATGATAATTCTGACGATGCTCTTGTTTGAAGAATTTCGTATCAGAAATGTTGGGTTATGTAAAAGCATGAAACTTCATATTATATCGAATTACTATTTGTTGTTCCCGTATCAATTTGTTTATGTAAATGTATGTATGTAAATGACGAATTACATGTATTCGAATAATTGAAATAAAATCTATCTACAAGACGAATTTTGATGCTAAGCATCAAAGACGCCGCGCATGCTTTTAAGGCATGACTTAAAGGAAAGCAGATGCAGTTCAATACATTTAAATAACCTGTGCAAACGGACAGGATGTAAAGAAGGCCAAATGTACCTTTATCTTAAACAAGAAGGCCGAGATGTTCCTTATTGCTCACCTGGATACCATAGTCTTTAATAAAATGTTATCAATAGCAAAAAGGGTCCATTTTGACGTAGGGAGTGGAGTATATACTTTATATGCTACGATCTATATGATATTCAGCATGTAAAATTTAGTCGTGAAATGAAGAGTTAAGTCTTCAAACTATTTGTTTTACCGTTTGCTTAACATTGACTGCAACAAAACAAGCTGAAGTTTCTTAATTTTAAATCTGCTCTAACTAGATCAATTAGACAAACAAAAAACATAGATACTGAAATATTAACAGATATTAACTTAAGTGTTAATGCCTCTAGTTATAAGTTAAGTGTGACACAAGCTTTGGAAGGAGAGAGGGAAGTCGATTCTCCTTCCAGTTGAGCAGAAGTATGATAGCAAAAAACGAGAGTATATAAACAAAATATACAAATAATTCAAACAAGTTTAAAGATATTTAATATCGAAATTAAGCATTTATGAAATTAAAAGAAAAAGTTTTCATGTATAGTCAACATATAGCAAGAATACAATGGTCTGAATGAACAACTGTATGGGGAGGAACGTTTTAAGTTTAGTAATACAACAGAAATAAATTGGAAACAAGAGGGCCATGATGCCCTGGAATCGCTCACCTGAGAATGGGTTATTTAAGACTTTACTCTTTCAGCGCCAATGGCAATATCATCTAGACAAATTTTCTGACAAAATTTCAAGCTGCTCAAGTCAAAAATGCAATCTCTATAGTGTTAACTAGATTGTTCTGCAATTTAGCCTAGTGACCTAGTTGTCCTGACGTGACCTATATTAGAACTTTACCTAGATATCACTAAGACAAACATTCTGAGAAAGTTTCAACATGCTCAACCCAAAAATGTGGCTTCCAAAGTGTTAATAAGACTTTCCTTAAATTTGGCCTAGTGACCTAGTTTTTGACCGGTCATGACCTACATTCAAACTTAGCCTAGGTATTACTAAGACAAACATTCCAACATAGTTTCATCATGCTCAAGCCAAAAAAGTGGCTTCCAAAGTGTTAACAATATGTTCCTTACATTTGGCCTAGTGACCTAGTTTTTTACCGGACTTGACCAATATTCAAACTTGGCCTAGATATCATCAAGACAAACTTTCTGAGAAAGTTTCAATATGCTCAAGTAAAAAATGCGGCTTCCAGAGTGTTAACAAGATTTTCTTTAAATTTGGCCTAGTGACCTAGTTTTTGACCCGACATAATCTATATTCAAACTCGGCCTAGATATCACTAAGACAAACATTCTGACAAATGTTCAACATGTTCAAGCCAAAAATACGGCTTCCAGAGTGTTAACAAGATTTTCATTAAATTTGGCCTAGTGACCTAGTTTTTGACCCGACATGACCCAGTTTCAAACTTGGCCTAGATATAATCGAGACAAACTTTCTGACAAAGTGTCAACATGCTCAAGTTTAAAATATGCCTTCCAGAGTGTTAACAAGATTTTCCTTCAATTTAGCCTAGTGACCTAGTTTTTGACCCGACATGACCTATATTCAAACTTGGGCTAGATATCATAAGACAAACATTCTGACAAAGTTTCAACATGCTCAAGTAAAAAATGCGGCTTCCAGAGTGTTAACAAGATTTTCAATAAATTTGTAAACTAAACAATTAAAACAGCGTAGCCTAGTGAACTCCGTAAATCAACTCATAAAAAAAGCTTAGCCTAATTAGTTGGGGAACAGTTATTAAACACAATTTAAATGTATCTAAAGTTTTGTAACAACTGTGAAAGATGTACATATTTTGTATCTTGTTGTTTCTTAAATCGGTTAATACAATTTATTCAACCATATAGGCTGTTTTTTCAAACATATTACAGAGTTTTTCTTTACAATAATATCTGTGGGTTTCTCCCTTTTTGATTACGTCACCCCATGGTACAAAATTAAAACCTATCCCATACTGACGCCGCGCTTCCACGCGGCGTCAATAAGAACTGCAAGCGACGGTTTGAGACTAATACTAATACATGGAATGTGAAAAATTGATTTAACAGATAAACAGCGAAGTAGAAAAATCAGTTTATATAAAACATATTTAATATTTAAAGGAGTATAATAGATACAGTTTACCACTTTCGTAAAAGAATAAAATTTATTATTTTTATGAAAAATCGGGAGTTCATCTTAATAACCCTGGGTACGTTTCAATTTAAATTCCGCAGTGTACAGATTGTCGCGTGACAGAGCTTGAACGTCAATGCGATTTACTAAAGATCTGCACGATAGATTTTCTTGAAATTTTGGTAAATTATATAAGTTTTGAAAACAAAAAAATCTCTCGGGAGAATTTTTAATAAATTTGAAATAACGGAATTACTGCTGAAATATTTTAGCGAAAGTTTCCTTTTTACTCCCCTTATGTTACGTTAATTGTCTTGGCAGTTGTATGGATATTACATCACTATGTAGGTAATTTTATTTTCTTCGGTCTGGTGTTAACTCTTTCCAAAATACCTCTTCAAACGAGAAAGGCATGGTGATTTCTTTAACAACACTGTCATTGTCACAAAAACGTACGTTTTGACGTAAAAACGACGTTATTTCAAAAGTATGATTCCACCTTAACGCGATCTTTTATACTGCAAAAGTGCCAAAAATGTCGTAAGGATAACGGTTTTATGTCTAACGGGGTTTTTGTCTGTATTTTCTAAAAGTCAGATTAGAATATTACCATATTTTTCGCTCCACTTTTTATGTATTACCAACCTGAGCATTAGAAAAGTATCATATGTTTCGATCTACGGTATATGTTTTACCAACCTGAGCATTATTATAGTACCATAGTTTTCGCTCTGCGGTATATGCATGACCAAACTGGGCATTACAATATTACCATATTTCCGCTTTACGGTATATGTTTTACCAAACTGGGCATTGGAATATAAACATCGATATTTTCCGCTCTACTGCATATGTTTTACCAACCTGAGCATTACAATATTACCATATTTCCGTTCTACGGTATATGTTTTACCAAACTGAGTATTATAATAGTACCATATGTTTCGATCTACGGTATATGTTTTACCAAACTAAGCATTACAATAGTACCATATGTTTAGATCTACGGTATATGTTTTACCATCCAGAGCATTATACTAGTACCATATGTTTAGATCTACGGTATATGTTTTACCATCCAGAGCATTATACTAGTACCATATGTTTCGATCTACGGTATATGTTTTACCATCCTGAGCATTACAATAGTACCATATGTTTAGATCTACGGTATATGTTTTACCATCCTGAGCATTATACTAGTACCATATGTTTAGATCTACGGTATATGTTTTACCGACCTGAGCATCATACAAGTACCATATGTTTAGATCTACGGTATATGTTTTACCGACCTGAGCATTATACAAGTACCATATGTTTAGATCTACGGTATATGTTTTACCATCCAGAGCATTATACTAGTACCATATGTTTCGATCTACGGTATATGTATTACCAAACTAAGCATTAGAATATTAGCATATTTTCCACTCTACTGCATATGTTTTACCATCCAGAGCATTATACTAGTACCATATGTTTAGATCTACGGTATATGTTTTACAATCCTGAGCATTATACTAGTACCATATGTTTAGATCTACTGTATATGTTTTACCGACCTGAGCATTACAATAGTACCATATGTTTCGCTCTAAGGTATATGTATTGTCAAACAGAGCATAACTAGAGAACCATATATTTCGTATTACTGCATATGTATTGTCAAACTGATCATTACTATAGTACCACAGTTTTCGCTTTACGGTATATGTATATACAATCTGAGCATTACTATAGAACTATAGTTTTCGCTCTACGGTATATGCATTACCAAACTGAGCATTACTATAGAACTATAGTTTTCGCTCTACAGTATATGCATTACCAAACTGAGCATTACTATATTACCACAGTTTTCTCTCTACGGTATATGCATTACCAAACTGAGCATTACTATATTACCACAGTTTTCTCTCTACGGTATATGCATTACCAAACTGAGCATTACTATATTACCACAGTTTTCTCTCTACGGTATATGCATTACCAAACTGAGCATTACTATAGAACTATAGTTTTCGCTCTACAGTATATGCATTACCAAACTGAGCATTACTATATTACCACAGTTTTCGCTCTACGGTATATGCATTACCAAACTGAGCATTACTATATTACCACAGTTTTCGCTCTACGGTATATGCATTACCAAACTGAGCATTACTATATTACCACAGTTTTCTCTCTACGGTATATGCATTACCAAACTGAGCATTACTATAGAACTATAGTTTTCGCTCTACAGTATATGCATTACCAAACTGAGCATTACTATAGAACTATAGTTTTCGCTCTACAGTATATGCATTACCAAACTGAGCATTACTATATTACCACAGTTTTCGCTCTACGGTATATGCATTACCAAACTGAGCATTACTATATTACCACAGTTTTCTCTCTACGGTATATGCATTACCAAACTGAGCATTACTATAGAACTATAGTTTTCGCTCTACAGTATATGCATTACCAAACTGAGCATTACTATATTACCACAGTTTTCGCTCTACGGTATATGCATTACCAAACTGAGCATTACTATATTACCACAGTTTTCTCTCTACGGTATATGCATTACCAAACTGAGCATTACTATATTACCACAGTTTTCTCTCTACGGTATATGCATTACCAAACTGAGCATTACTATATTACCACAGTTTTCTCTCTACGGTATATGCATTACCAAACTGAGCATTACTATATTACCACAGTTTTCTCTCTACGGTATATGCATTACCAAACTGAGCATTACTATAGAACTATAGTTTTCGCTCTACAGTATATGCATTACCAAACTGAGCATTACTATATTACCACAGTTTTCGCTCTACAGTATATGCATTACCAAACTGAGCATTACTATATTACCACAGTTTTCGCTCTACAGTATATGCATTACCAAACTGAGCATTACTATATTACCACAGTTTTCGCTCTACAGTATATGCATTACCAAACTGAGCATTACTATATTACCACAGTTTTCGCTCTACAGTATATGCATTACCAAACTGAGCATTACTATATTACCACAGTTTTCGCTCTACAGTATATGCATTACCAAACTGAGCATTACTATATTACCACAGTTTACGCTCTACAGTATATGCATTACCAAACTGAGCATTACTATATTACCACAGTTTTCGCTCTACAGTATAATCATTACCAAACTGAGCATTACTATATTACCACAGTTTTCGCTCTACAGTATATGCATTACCAAACTGAGCATTACTATATTACCACAGTTTTCGCTCTACAGTATATGCATTACCAAACTGAGCATTACTATATTACCACAGTTTTGGCTCTACAGTATATGCATTACCAAACTGAGCATTACTATATTACCACAGTTTTCGCTCTACAGTATATGCATTACCAAACTGAGCATTACTATATTACCACAGTTTTCTCTCTACGGTATATGCATTACCAAACTGAGCATTACTATATTACCACAGTTTTCTCTCTACGGTATATGCATTACCAAACTGAGCATTACTATATTACCACAGTTTTCGCTCTACAGTATATGCATTACCAAACTGAGCATTACTATATTACCACATTTTTCGCTCTACAGTATATGCATTACCAAACTGAGCATTACTATATTACCACAGTTTTCGCTCTACAGTATATGCATTACCAAACTGAGCATTACTATATTACCACAGTTTTCGCTCTACAGTATATGCATTACCAAACTGAGCATTACTATATTACCACAGTTTTCTCTCTACGGTATATGCATTACCAAACTGAGCATTACTATATTACCACAGTTTTCTCTCTACGGTATATGCATTACCAAACTGAGCATTACTATATTACCACAGTTTTCGCTCTACGGTATATGCATTACCAAACTGAGCATTACTATATTACCACAGTTTTCTCTCTACGGTATATGCATTACCAAACTGAGCATTACTATAGTACCACAGTTTTCTCTCTACGGTATATGCATTACCAAACTGAGCATTACTATATTACCACAGTTTTCGCTCTACAGTATATGCATTACCAAACTAAGCATTACTATATTACCACAGTTTTCTCTCTACGGTATATGCATTACCAAACTGAGCATTACTATATTACCACAGTTTTCTCTCTACGGTATATGCATTACCAAACTGAGCATTACTATATTACCACAGTTTTCTCTCTACGGTATATGCATTACCAAACTGAGCATTACTATATTACCACAGTTTTCTCTCTACGGTATATGCATTACCAAACTGAGCATTACTATAGTACCACAGTTTTCTCTCTACGGTATATGCATTACCAAACTGAGCATTACTATATTACCACAGTTTTCGCTCTACAGTATATGCATTACCAAACTAAGCATTACTATATTACCACAGTTTTCTCTCTACGGTATATGCATTACCAAACTGAGCATTACTATATTACCACAGTTTTCTCTCTACGGTATATGCATTACCAAACTGAGCATTACTATAGTACCACAGTTTTCTCTCTACGGTATATGCATTACCAAACTGAGCATTACTATATTACCATAGTTTTCTCTCTACGGTATATGCATTACCAAACTGAGCATTACTATATTACCACAGTTTTCGCTCTACAGTATATGCATTACCAAACTGAGAATTACTATATTACCACAGTTTTCGCTCTACAGTATATGCATTACCAAACTGAGCATTACTATAGTACCACAGTTTTCTCTCTACGGTATATGCATTACCAAACTGAGCATTACTATAGTACCACAGTTTTCTCTCTACAGTATATGCATTACCAAACTGAGCATTACTATATTACCACAGTTTTCTCTCTACGGTATATGTATTACCAAACTGAGCATTACTATAGTACCATAGTTTTCGCTCTACGGTATATGTATTACATGTACCAAACTGAGCATTAGAATAGTACCATAGTTTTCGCTCTATGGTATATGTATTACATGTACCAAACTCAGCATTAGAATATTCCCATAGCTTCCTCTTTACGGCATATGCATTACCAAACTGAGCATTACTATATTACCACATTTTTCGCTCTACAGTATATGCATTACCAAACTGAGCATTACTATATTACCACAGTTTTCGCTCTACGGTATATGCATTACCAAACTGAGCATTATTATATTACCACAGTTTTCGCTCTACGGTATATGCATTACCAAACTGAGCATTACTATATTACCACAGTTTTCTCTGTACGGTATATGCATTACCAAACTGAGCATTACTATATTACCACAGTTTTCGCTCTACAGTATATGCATTACCAAACTGAGCATTACTATATTACCACAGTTTTCGCTCTACGGTATATGCATTACCAAACTGAGCATTACTATAGTACCACAGTTTTCTCTCTACGGTATATGTATTACCAAACTGAGCATTACTATAGTACCACAGTTTTCTCTCTACGGTATATGTATTACCAAACTGAGCATTACTATAGTACCACAGTTTTCTCTCTACGGTATATGCATTACCAAACTGAGCATTACTATATTACCACAGTTTTCTCTCTACGGTATATGCATTACCAAACTGAGCATTACTATAGTACCACAGTTTTCTCTCTACGGTATATGTATTACCAAACTGAGCATTACTATATTACCACAGTTTTCGCTCTACGGTATATGTATTACCAAACTGAGCATTACTATAGTACCACAGTTTTCTCTCTACGGTATATGCATTACCAAACTGAGCATTACTATATTACCATAGTTTTCTCTCTACGGTATATGTATTACCAAACTGAGCATTACTATAGTACCACAGTTTTCTCTCTACGGTATATGTATTACCAAACTGAGCATTACTATAGTACCATAGTTTTCGCTCTACGGTATTACATGTACCAAACTGAGCATTAGAATATTACCATAGTTTTCTCTCTACGGTATTACATGTATCAAACTGAGCATTAGAATAGTACCATAGTTTTCTCTCTACGGTATTACATGTACCAAACTGAGCATTACTATAGTACCATAGTTTTCTCTCTACGGTATATGTATTACCAAACTGAGCATTACTATAGTACCACAGTTTTCTCTCTACGGTATATGCATTACCAAACTGAGCATTACTATATTACCATAGTTTTCTCTCTACGGTATATGTATTACCAAACTGAGCATTACTATAGTACCACAGTTTTCTCTCTACGGTATATGTATTACCAAACTGAGCATTACTATATTACCACAGTTTTCGCTCTACGGTATATGTATTACCAAACTGAGCATTACTATAGTACCACAGTTTTCTCTCTACGGTATATGCATTACCAAACTGAGCATTACTATATTACCATAGTTTTCTCTCTACGGTATATGTATTACCAAACTGAGCATTACTATAGTACCACAGTTTTCTCTCTACGGTATATGTATTACCAAACTGAGCATTACTATAGTACCATAGTTTTCGCTCTACGGTATTACATGTACCAAACTGAGCATTAGAATATTACCATAGTTTTCTCTCTACGGTATTACATGTACCAAACTGAGCATTACTATAGTACCACAGTTTTCTCTCTACGGTATATGTATTACCAAACTGAGCATTACTATAGTACCATAGTTTTCGCTCTACGGTATTACATGTACCAAACTGAGCATTAGAATATTACCATAGTTTTCTCTCTACGGTATTACATGTACCAAACTGAGCATTAGAATAGTACCATAGTTTTCTCTCTACGGTATTACATGTACCAAACTGAGCATTAGAATAGTACCATAGTTTTCTCTCTACGGTATTACATGTACCAAACTGAGCATTAGAATAGTACCATAGTTTTCTCTCTACGGTATTACATGTATCAAACTGAGCATTAGAATAGTACCATAGTTTTCGCTCTACGGTATTACATGTACCAAACTGAGCATTAGAATAGTACCATAGTTAGAATAGTACCATAGTTTTCTCTCTACGGTATTACATGTACCAAACTGAGCATTACTATAGTACCATAGTTTTCTCTCTACGGTATTAGATGTACCAAACTGAGCATTAGAATAGTACCATAGTTTTCTCTCTACGGTATTACATGTACCAAACTGAGCATTAGAATAGTACCATAGTTAGAATAGTACCATAGTTTTCTCTCTACAGTATTACATGTATCAAACTGAGCATTAGAATAGTACCATAGTTTTCTCTCTACGGTATTACATGTACCAAACTGAGCATTAGAATAGTACCATAGTTTTCGCTCTACGGTATTACATGTACCAAACTGAGCATTACTATAGTACCATAGTTTTCTCTCTACGGTATTACATGTACCAAACTGAGCATTAGAATAGTACCATAGTTAGAATAGTACCATAGTTTTCTCTCTACAGTATTACATGTACCAAACTGAGCATTAGAATAGTACCATAGTTTTCTCTCTACGGTATTACATGTACCAATATTACCATAGTTTTCTCTCTACGGTATTACATGTATCAAACTGAGCATTAGAATAGTACCATAGTTTTCTCTCTACGGTATTACATGTACCAAACTGAGCATTAGAATAGTACCATAGTTTTCGCTCTACGGTATTACATGTACCAAACTGAGCATTACTATAGTACCACAGTTTTCTCTCTACGGTATATGTATTACCAAACTGAGCATTACTATAGTACCATAGTTTTCGCTCTACGGTATTACATGTACCAAACTGAGCATTAGAATATTACCATAGTTTTCTCTCTACGGTATTACATGTACCAAACTGAGCATTAGAATAGTACCATAGTTTTCTCTCTACGGTATTACATGTACCAAACTCAGCATTAGAATATTACCATAGTTTTCTCTTTACGGCATATGTATTACCAAACTGAACATTAGAATATTACTATATTTTTCATTCTTCAGTATGCGTATAACCAGACTGAGCATTACAATAGTACCACATGTTTCGATCTACGGTTTATGTTTTACCAGACTGAGCATTACAATAGTACCACATGTTTCGATCTACGGTTTATATTTTACCAGACTGAGCATTACAATAGTACCACATGTTTCGATCTACGGTTTATGTTTTACCAGACTGAGCATTATAATAGTACCACATGTTTCGATCTACGGTTTATGTTTTACCAGACTGAGCATTACAATAGTACCACATGTTTCGATCTACGGTTTATGTTTTACCAGACTGAGCATTACAATAGTACCACATGTTTCGACCTACGGTTTATGTTTTACCAGACTGAGCATTATAATAGTACCACATATTTCGATCTACGGTTTATGTTTTACCGGACTGAGCATTATAATAGTACCACATATTTCGATCTACGGTTTATGTTTTACCAGACTGAGCATTATAATAGTACCACATATTTCGATCTACGGTATATGTTTTACCAAACTGAGCATTACAATAGTACCACATGTTTCGATCTACGGTTTATGTTTTACCAGACTGAGCATTACAATAGTACCACATATTATGCTCTGCTCCGTAAATCGACAATTTTCATGAAGCAAATCACAAATGTGTTGAACATCGTACATACGTCATCACAACATATACACATAAGTCTACATGAGAGTGGGTAAATGGGTCTATTCCCGCTATAGTTATCTTATTACTTATTCAAATCCTATGTTGTAGGTACTCAAAATAGTCGTCTCATTGAGACGAATATTTTAAGTGCATACTTATCGCATAGGATTAACGGGTCAAATAATTAATTCAGAACCTGAAATGTACGCCTTATGTAGAAGTCTGTTGGCATATTTGCTATTTTCTTATATCCCCAATGATATTTAAGATAAACTAATACATTATAATAATTGGCAAGAGCCATAGTTAGGCTGAGTGTAATATCATTTGTAAATATGTGTAATTATACTTGTATAATGTTAGTATATATTATAACGTATGCCTGCCGCTTAAATTAATAAACTTTCGTTTAAATCTATCAATCTACATGTATTCGCACAATGGACAGTGTCAGTTCGATATATTTATATATTTCAGATGCTGGACAAGCAGTTCCGTGTTAAATTGGATATTGGCAGGTCCAATAAATGCTTCACTTATTGTAAGTAATCTTTCCATAGTTTAGCTGCCTTCGGGTTTATGCGGTCAGTAAAGATCCAGATTGAGTTGGATCTGGTTCTGTTCTGATAACTGTTAATCACAAAGACCTTCAAGAGAAAAAAAGTATATATGTTCACCACATGCCAATGCTTGTATCCGATCTAATATACCCATACATACGTAATATAACATGACCGAATCACTATTTTCGTATTCATCCACGAACATTTACAAAATGGCTGTGAACGTGTATCCGGTAAACACAAACGTCATGATAGATGGACGAGGTAAAGGGACCATTATCGGTCATACAAATATGTTTTGTGTGATTAGTTAACAGTTAATTAAGAAGTATTACTTGTTGGGACTATTTTCTGACACCGAAAAAAAGTTTTTCTTTTTGTGCGTCATGTGATGAAAATAATCTGACATGCTCAAATTAAAAATGCAGCATCAAGAATGTTAACAAGATTACCCTTCAATTTGGCGTAGTGACCTAGTTTCTGACCCAATATGACCACTAGTCAGACTGTCTAACTTGACCTAAAAATAATTCAGACAAAACATAGCTCGTTTTGAGCAATTTCTCGTTTTTTTAAAAGTCGTCAGCTGCAGAGGCGTCAACAAAGATATATATATGGGAAAGGGTTAAACATACAATTCCATTAACCTTTTACCTTTTACCCTTTCTCGCAAACAACAATTACCAGCAGACTAAATTGAAACATCATTAAAACATGAGAAAGAAAAATCCCTTTAAATCAAATTACAATTATTTAATAGAGTTGAAAACATTATCGCAAAAGGAGAAATTGCTCGTTTTGAACAATTTTATCCTTTCGTCACATTGTTTTTCAATAGTCGTCTGCTGCTTCCGAGTCGTCAGAAAGCGTATATTAAACGAGATGTGAAATGAGGGGTTGTTGGAGTTGAGACGATTGCAATAAATCAGCACAATTAAATATCTTATGTTCCATCTTAGAAGCAAAACAATTACGAACATAAACTAAAATAAAAAAAAAAGAAATACACGAAAGACCTTTCGAAACACAATAACTTACTGTCGCATTTGTCATACCTGCTCTCTGGTTACTATGCCCACGTTAATTTCTGTTTATTTTTGTTTTATGATATATCAGAACGGTCGTAAAATATACCACGTAAAACGAAACCCGAGCTTTTGAACGCTGCGTGTGTGTGTGTGTGTGTGTGTGTCTAAAACAATCAGGATTGTTCTTCGTTACCCATCTGGTCGTACGCACATCATGGAAAACATCTTTAGAACGATTCTGCTAACCCTTTCTCACATATAGAGACGACGCCTCTGCAGCAGACGACTTTTATAATCATTGTGGCAAAAGGAGAAATTGCTCATAATGAGAAATTTCTCCATTTGCCAAAATGGTTTCAACTATATTCAATAATGATTCTTCATTTATAGAGATTTTCTATAGTTTGCATTTGATAATTGCAAAGTCGTCTGCTGCAGATTTATTGTATGTTGGAAAGGGTTAAAGAAAATAAACTTTAGACACAAATTCTAGACAAAATGTGGAAAATCTCTTTAAATGATTGATTGATTGATTGGGGTTTAACGCCTTTTTTAACAATTTATCAGTCATATCACGGCGGCCAGTTCACCTTATCATGTGTTTCCTGGTTTTCACACACCAGTACTCCACACAACAATCTTCCCAAGCAACTGGCTGCTTTCCCCCCCACATAGACTTAGCCCATTGGTGGAAGACGAATGACGCATGTCGCAATGATTTTTGTCAAACGTCGGAAAGAAAGTTGTCCGAGCCGGGATTCGAACTCACAACCCCTGCTCTTTAAATATATGTTTAACTATTGAATACTGTTTCAAACATTGTGGTATATGATGAAATATCTGATACTGAGATTTTTTTCTTTCTTTTGCCACATTGTTTTCAAAACGTCTGCTGCAGAGACGTCAGAAAGGTTCTATAAGTGGGGAAAAGGTTAAAGAAATCATACTACGGTAATGCTATTAAATCCGAACCATATAAGCATGAAATGTGTGTGGATGGCTTTAAACGGGAGGACTTATAACGGTGTCTGTAACAGTATATGATCTGTTCAGTTAATGAGATGTCTAAACATCATCTCAATCTCAAATATCAAGAACTGAGTCTATACGTTTGAACCGTTCCACGAGAAAAATCAACAGTGTGATACTCTGCGTAACAGCCTAAAAAGCACGACGCACAGGCTAACCCGGACAGACACTTTTTGCCTCCTGTGGATTTTCTGTTTCTGGAATTATTCCTCTATACCACTATTACTCATGCGACGGAATTTTGTCGGCCCGAATTAGCCTGCGCGGCATGCTTATGCTGATCTGGGTCGATACATTACGCGGAGTTCATAATGTCGGTTTTCTTCGTGGAACGGCTTATATTTTATAAGTATGACATCTTATCTCCAAAAATCACACGACAATCTGCAAAATGCTTCATAACTTGTGCTGCCACTTCTTCTTGAAGGAACAACAAGATATATCCTTAGTTCCTATAATGGTTTCAAATCAGTACCAAAATTAGACTGCTACTTAATTGATGTTGTTTGGTTAGGTTGTTTACCCTCGCGCTCGGCATTAATGCCATTTGGCGAGCAAACTGCTACTTAACCAGGCCCCTCAACTACATGTATAAAACTCATTAAAAGGTTCTCCGTGCTCAGAAATGAACTATATGCTCCAAATAAGACTGCTGATTGGTCAATTCCGAGAATGAATATGCTTCTGACCAATCAGATACCTGCTCCAAAAAAGACTGCTGATTGGTCAATTTCGAGAATGAATATGCTTCTGGCCATTCAGATACCTGCTCCAAATAAGACTGCTGATTGGTCAATTCCGAGAATGAATTTGAATTGGACCAATCGGATACTTTGAATACAAATTCTGATACAGATGAAACTTTTATACCACCGACTTTGACCAAACGTCAACAAATGTAGTCACGTGCTTATACATCTGAACAGTATTAACCCTTTACCACATTCTTGAAAGGGAGAAATTATGATCCTGATTAATCTTTTTTCCACAACGTTTTCACAAGACGTCTGCTGGAGAGGCGTCAGAATTTGCCTGTTTGTGGGCAAAGGGTTAACACATGTTTGCGTACAGTGAATAAAAAGGTATACATAATTAGTCGCCGGGCAGAAGCCCGCGACTTCTATTTTTAATAGGTTTTCGGAAATCACATGGGAGGGGGGGTTATTATTAGATTTTTTTTTTAAAATGTCTTCAACATATTACAATTGCGTTTGTTTAAAAACACTAAGTTATGACACATTTAAAATGAAATAAATATTCCGATGTTTTAAGTATGTGCAGTTTCTTTATTCTGACTTGCATTTACGTTTTTGTGTTTTATTTACGAAGACAAAACAGTCCCTATTAGCTAGACTGCGATACTTTATTTTCATAAACGATGTAATCAAAAGGCGATAACTACAAACCTTTACGTCGCACAGTCTAATTTTTTTACATACACGCACCTGCTGGAGAAGAAGACTATCGATATGAAAATCACTTCGAATTCTCCTTTTAATAGATAAGTATCAACATAAACTGGTAACAGAAACAAAAATAAGAAATAGTTTGTGAAAATATGTCTCAAATATAAGCCTGTTTATCGGTCGTGAACGTCGAAACGCCTTTTCCTCAGTTCGTGACCTAGTTTCATATTGCCAAAATGTAAACAAAGCGAAGTAACCGGAAGTAAAATGTAAACTTAGAAAAGTGACTTGTTTATGCAGACAAAAAATGTCGCACGACGAATTGATTTCTTAAACGTCACGAAACGAGTGCATGGGGGTCGAATGTAGGAGAAAGAAAGATAATATAGAAATGCTTTTTTTCACCCGAATGCAGTGGAATAAAACATGCACTAAAGCTTTGCCTGATTTGTTATTTACTTTCTTCGATGTCTGACACTACGCCTCGATTTGACACACGAGGGTCAACATTTCGAAAGAATGCTCAAACACCTTATAACAGATAGATAGCTAATATTACACACTTCAATGATTACATATATGTGATATTAAATGTTTATTTGGCTTGAAACAAATTAAGAGAAGAATAAACTCTGATAAACAATATATTTAGAAATAAAGAAAATCTGCTCTTTCGCACCCAATTAATTTCATACTTGCCACCTATTAAATAGTAATGGCACTCGCAATTGGCATCCTGCGCCAAACATATATTGTATGCATCAACGATTTAGATAAACAATTTAGCTGATATGTTGTTTCAAGTGTGGTCTACTTTTTAAACATATGAGGATAAATGTTAACATCTGTGAAATATTTATTATAATTATTATTAAAAAGGAGGAAGTTCATGTCTTCAGCAATTTAACCGTTTTCTCAATGTTTTAAGCGTTTAAAGGTTTTCATTGTTGCTTCAGACATGGAAAGGGTTTAATAGCTTTTTATTGCATGTAGATTTAAATCCCAAAATGTATTAATGTGTTGTGGTTTTATTGACAAATACAAAACATCAAAAATCCTGACCAAAAGAAATCCTGAAATTTGTAGATCTATGTGGAATTTCAAAAATCCTGGAATTAGTCCTTATGAAAACATTATGTGTATGTTTAGACTAATGAAAGTCAAGAATACATGTGTGTTAAAAAATAAATCAATGCAGTCTTTTCCGGCGACATTGATGCCTTGCATCAACTTTCTATTGTATGTTTCCTAAAATACCATCCAATATACAATGTTTGATTATGTCAAAGTCAACAGCTTTAATACATGTTTGTCATGTATTGCGTTTTTCGATAAATTATAATGTACATTGTATCAATAAATGACATTTGTCCATAAACCTTGAGCAAATTAAGATCATTTTAAGGGAAAAAAAATTACATTTGAAAAATTCATAACAAACTTTTACATATTTCACAAGTCAAAATTTAACTCGAACTTTTTAATTAAGTCACTTTTTTTTTTTTTTAAAGTAGTTCCTAGTTTTGTCATGTTTTGTGTTTAATTACATTTGAAAGAATTGTTCGCTCAGAACACTCGGGGATAAGGTGATATTTTACATCTACTTCGACGACGATGATGAGCGTCGTAGACTTTCAAATTACCCATAACTTCACATGATATTTCAAAAGCTTGTTAACTTTACAATTAATTCGCATTTTTTTGTTAAAGTAGTTCCTAGTATTGCCAGGTATTGTGTTTAATTATTGTTTTCTCGGAACAATCGGGAGTAAGGTGATATTTTACGTCTACTTCGAGGTCGAAGACGAGGGTCGTTACACTTTCAAATCACCCATAACTTCACATGATATTTCTTTACAATCAACAGATGAACATCCTCGGTACCCAGGCTATTCATAAAATATATGATACCCTGGGCAAATTGGCTGTACAAATCTCGTACTCATAAATAATTTATGAGGTAAAATGCAGCTGCTTGATTGGCCGCATGACACAAACCTCATGCGATACGACAATTACAGTGTAGTTACGTAATAAATCGAGGTGCATGCTTTACGAAGCCAATTTGCCCAGGGTATCATATATTGTATGAATAGCATGGGTACCGAGGATGCAGATGAACAGCAAGTTGAACAATCTGGAAAACTTGAAGTCACTTTTTGACAAAGAGTTAAAAATATTGAAATTAAAGGTGAAACTGCTCTTTTGTTTTAGCAATTTCACCTTTTAGTTTAAACTTATTTATTTTACATCAATTGCGGAACAAGCTTTAAGCTTATATTAATCTTACTCGATGTCTGATTCCTGGAGACTTAATCAGTACTCGTGCCGTTTGTGTGAACAAAATCCCAAAGGCAGAACCCGCCCATCACGGGATTCGAACCCGGGACCTTTGGTACGAGATGCCGACGCTCTACCAATGTACCACAATGTCTTCTACCTTTTAATGCAATGTTTTCTAAAGTCGTCTGCAACAGCAGGCGTCAAATGTGATCAGTGTGACTTAAAGCGACTGAAATCCAGATGGCACGAAAGAAAAAAAAAATCGAATTCGCCCTAAATGTTATTCTTTATGTTATCCAAGTAAACCCAGGGTAGAAAATGTATCGTTTTTTATCAATAAAGTGAACTTGAGTCGTTTTCAATTGTCCCGATGAAGGGGTTTCCCATTTAAAAATACTTACCCCGTTACTGACAGGGTAGAATTTGCGATGGAAAAAGTATCGAAAACAAGAAAATCTCACCAATTATAGGGGTATGTAATATGTCAGTTATCATATTTTAATGCCCCAAAAACAAAAATAACACTTATTTTCTTTAAAATTGATTTATTTTTTTTCGACAATTGGGTATCTGGAGTTCAGTCGCTTTAATGGGTTAATGGCTTTTGCCTTGAAACACTGACAGCTTAAACAAGCCCTACTTAGATGTTATTTGTATTAAATGCTGTCTCGCTTTACAGTCCACTTTACATTTATAAGACTAAAACCATTTTAAATGTAAATGTTTAAAATTTAAACATTTACATTTAAAATGGTTTCAGTCTTATAAATGTCTTAAAATACATTAAGCAAGTGATCAATGATTTAAAATCTGAGCACTTTACTGATGAATTTTTTACTAACATTGTTTTCTTGCAAATTCACGGGTTGAAAGAACATGTAAATGCAAGTCCTGAAACTTGAACAAAATAATACAACAGTAAGATCACTTTACGGCAAATAACGTATGTATATACTATTTGTTGGCGAAGCATGCACAAATGGGTCGAATAATCGAATATTCGAATACTTTGTGATCGAATATTCGAATACTAATCATGCGTATATTTGTTGACGTGATATCTCTTTTCATATTTTCCATCCACTCTGTGATCTTCATTTCGTGATAATTCTTTTCAGTTCAATTTATATCATGCCTATATTGTTGACTTGATATCTTGTTTCAGATTAATTTCATATTTTCAATCAACATCATGCGTATATTGCTGTCCAAATTGAGATCGGTACACAATCAGGAGACGATGCAGACAAGGTGAGTTCATTGACCGTTGGTGATTGATTGATTGATTGAATTATTGATTAACTGAATGATTGATTGATTGATTTATTAATTTAATGTTTGTTTGATTGATTGATTGATTAATTGATTGATTGATTGGTGTTTTACGACACTTTCATCACTTGTTTAAGTTATATCGCGGCGTTTTCTGGGTAAGTTACCCGTACTACTTGTCCATTTATCCTGACACCAGACAGCCAGTCGTAATAATAATAATAATAATAATAATAATATCTTTATTTGTTTAAGGTAACATCTAAGACATATACAGACAATTTAACAATGGCTGTACCTATCTTATTTTCGTATGGCCTTCAATAATATTATAACACACACACACACACATTACACTTAAACAACATACAAATTTAAATGAAAGATAATGGCATTAAATACAAATATAATTGTAAAGACAGGCACTCCAAATACTTTAAACACAATTCTTAACATAATAACGACAAGTAATCAAGAAATTGTTAGTATGGAACCTTTTCCAGAAGGTATTTCTTGTAATTTCGTTTGAATGATACAATAGACGGTGAATGCTTTATATGTGATGGAATGCTATTCCAGACTTCAAAACCAAAATATCTAAATGAATTTAACATGCTAACCCCGCAACTCTGAGCCATAAAGGTTTTTTGTAGGATCATTGACCGTTATAAAGGGACCGTTCTCTTATTATATTGGATACAATAACCCTTTCCCAGTTACAAAATATGATGATACCTTTTAAAATAGTGGAATATCTCTTAACCATTTCCAACATACAACAAATCTACAACAGACGACTTTAAAAACGTACCCGAAAAAAATATTGGAAAACTCCCTTTAAATGAAGGCACAATAATTCAACAAAGTTGAAAACATGGTGACAAATGAAGAAATTGCTCTTTATGAGCAATTTCTTCTTTTATCGCCATGTTTTCAAAAAAAAGCTGTCTGCTGCAGAGGCATCAGAAAGCGTCTATATGAGGGAAAGGGTTTAATTATTATTGAAGAAAGATTAATCGCTTAAAATCATTAGTTGCTTTTAAAAACAATACTTTCGACTCTACAATAAATGTCACGTCTGCTGTCATGCTTTTGTCAACAGATGCTTTGCAAAGCAGATAAGTATCCCGTTCCCACATACAACAAATCTGTAGCAGCAGACGTCTTTTAAAACATCTAAGTAAAATCACTGAGCGCCTCCGTAAGTGAGGATTAAGTTACTGCGCATACTGTTTAAAACATTGTGGCAAAAGATGAAATTGATCCATTTCAAAAGTCGTCTGCTGCAGATTCGTCAGAAAGCGTTTATATGTGGGAAATGATGTTAAATCAGGTGCTCTAAGGTGAGACATCCACGTATTCGGTATATGTGTGAAAGGAATAAATTGTTCATAGGTTATTAATTGCCTTTCGAGCCCCGGTAGCTCAGACGGTAGCGACGCGGGCTGTCAATCCAGGGGTTGTGAGTTCGAACCCCGGCTCGATCAACTTTCATTCCGACGTTTGACAAAAGTCAATGCGACATGCGTCATTCGTCTGCCACCAATGGGCTACGTCTATGTGGAAAAGCAGCCAGTTGCTTGGGAAGATTGTTGTGTGGAGTACTGGTGTGTGAAGACCAGGAAATACATGAGTAGGTGAACTGGCCGCCGTGATATGACTGAGAAAATGTTAAAAACGGCGTTAAACCCCAATCAATCAAAGCCTTTCAAGTTAGAGGAGCATACGAGACTTGCTAAACAGTTCCATGTTGTCCTGACGTTCAAGACAGTACATTATTGAGACGGTTTTGAAACATATAGTAATGCTTGTCAGTTGTCAGTTCTGCAGGACGCTAACAGAAAACTTTGCTAGTAATGTTGTACCCATGAGATTTTTCAGTACAAGGTACAAAGTATCTATATTGGAGAAGCAAGGATTGATGTATTGGTTGACTGGGAATATTGTACCCTGAGTATATTTCAGTAAAATTTATCTATAATAAGAAGTAAGGCCAACATTTTTTTATTTTCTGTTTTACGAGAATGCCTGCCCAATTTTTTCCAAAAATGAAATCAAAATAAAACAGTTTTGAGTTCATTTTATTTTTTTATTTTTCGCCGACCTCATTATTTGAGTTGAACATACATAACATTGACAATATATTTGAGAGAAAACGCAGATAATCATGGTCTGTCAGACGTTTAAATAAAGCGTGTTATTCTGTATTTCCAACATTCTACGCACTTGGTTCAAGGTTTCCCCAAAATGTGTTAAACACACTGTCGGGGTTGTTGGGAGAGGTACTCCTCCCACTTCTGCAATGCAAAAACTGTTAGGCTATATCCAATGCAGACTACAGGCATTTTGAATACTAACGTTCATCTTGTAAGATGATAAAACTGCATTTTCTATCGCTATCATGTAGTTGTAGTAAAAAAAAAAAATGTTGCCTTTTTATTGTTTTATTTTTATTTTTTTGGTAGAGCGCTCAATAAAGATTTTTTATTTTTATTTCACCCTACCAACCCATTTTTTTTACAAAAAAATCTCGTAAAACAGTTAATAAAAATATGTTGGCCTAAGGAATAATGCAATGGTTGACTGGTAATATTGTACGCACAAGATATTTCACTAAAATGTATCTATATTGAGAAGCAAGGAATGATGTATTGGTTGACAGGGAATATTGTACCCACACGATATTTCAGTACAATGTATCTACAATGAGAAGCAAGGACTGATGTATTGGTTGACATGTTAATAATTACAATTCAAACAAGAAAAGGCCCGCGTGATCTTTCTATAGACAATTTCGTGCTGTCTTCCAAATCAATACAGTATTTAGACAGTTTTGAAACATAAGAATAGGAAAGAGACGACACATGTATCAGTTATTTCCTCCAAACAATTGTTCGACGACAGTTGATCTATCTTTTTTAAATCGGTTTCATATTTACTTCGATAAAGATTGATTGATTGATTTCCTTGTTTTCTCACACCAGTACTCCACACAACAATCTTCCCAAGCAACTGGCTGCTTTTCCACATAGACTTAGCCCATTTGTGGAAAACGAATGACGCATGTCGCATTGACTTTTGTCAATTGTCGGAAAGAAAGTTGGCCGAGCTGGGATTCGAACTCACAACCCCTGGATTGACAGCCCGCGTCGCTACCGACTGAGCTACCGGGGCTCAGCTACTTTGATAAAGATGTTGGTAACGATACTGACTGTCAACCAAGAGGTTGTTAATTCAACCATCAGGTCACAGTAACCAGTCTTTCTCCGTATTTCTTTGTTTGATTATATTACGGATTTTCTTGGATAAATTACCAGTACTACTGGTAAGTGTATCCTGACGCCAGCGGTTCAGTCTAAATATGAGCCGTCCCGCGAGAAAACCAACAATGTGGATTCAGCGTAAAGTATCGATCCGGATCAGCCTAAGCATGCCGTGCAGGCTAACCCGGACAGACACTTTACGCCTCCTGTGGGTTTTCTCATTACAAGAATCATTTCTCTATACTCTATGCCCTTGAGACGGAATGTGTCAACCCGGATTAGCCTGCGCGGACTGCGTAGGCTGATCTGGGTCGATACATTACGCAGAGGCTGGTTCTCTTGCGGGACGGCTCATATTATCCTCGTAATCCTAAGCGTCAAAGAGGGAAGTCACTATTTCCATTTATTAAAGTATTTTGTATGACCCGTTCCTTTATTCGTCTTTCACAAAAATAACTAAAATGTCTTTGTGAGAAGACAGCATGTTGTAATGAATACTGTTATGTGGTGTACATACTGGAAAATAAATGGAACTAGTCGCCGCGACATGACTAAATTGTTTAACTGGTATACTATATCTGGAGTCGTCTTCTTTGGAAATATATTTAGGTACGTTTCTTAAGCAATACTTCACAATTTAGAGGTAACATGTTTCTCGGATACTTTCAACGAAGAAGACGAGTGCTAAAATACGATATCAGGACAGTGGGTAAATGGAAGTGTACTGTTTGAACTTTCTCTTTGAGAAATGCATATAACTGCAAAAGGTCCTGTATTTTGACATGATAAATTGCTTGAGCATTTCAATTCTATAACAAGTCGTCTGTCAGTCAAATTAACAATTCACAAGTGATATCAAAACCGGGCGAAACCTGTCGAAATCATTGATCAACTGAAATCAAATTGAATTGCAAGATGAATGGAGTTATGATGCTATAGGGAAACAATACACGCATTACTTTTGATGGTGTGTATTCTGTTCAACCATTTCCCTTATACAGACGATATAGACAGCTACTGATCACAATTAATTGATTTTTGTTGTGTGCTTTACGGCGGACTATTTTTTCAAAGTCGTCTGCTGCAGATTTGTTATATGTGGGGAAGGGTTAATAATTTCGGAACTAGCTGGCAGATTGCTCTGACTCGACGGTATTCGAAACCAGATCTACTTTGACCTACTTTTGCAGACACCGATTTTATATTTACTATTTCAGGCGGGCAGTACGTGCGACTCTAATTTTAATTCCGTTACTCGGAATTCAGTTCATCGCCTTTCCGTTCAAGCCTCCACTATTGGAAACCACTACTTTGACCTATTTTTGCAGACACCAATTTTAAATTTGCTATTTCAGGCGAGCAGTACGTGCGACTCTAATTTTAATTCCGTTACTCGGAATTCAGTTCATCGCCTTTCCGTTCAAGCCTCCACTATTGGAAACCACTACTTTGACCTATTTTTGCAGACACCAATTTTAAATTTGCTATTTCAGGCGAGCAGTACGTGCGACTCTAATTTTAATTCCGTTACTCGGAATTCAGTTCATCGCCTTTCCGTTCAAGCCTCCGCCCGGATCCGAAGGGGAACACACGTACTCTATGATCATTGCATGTGTGACGTCATTTCAGGTTAGTAGAACTCTTTGATTTGATTGGTTGGTTGGCAATAACCGCCGTTTTCCACCGAATTTCAAATATGTTAACCTTGTTCCACATTTAGACGCTTTCTGACGCCTCTGCAGCAGAAGACTTTCGAAAACATAATGACACAAGGAAAAATAATTCATGATGAGCAATATCTCCTTTTGATACAATGTTTTCAATTTCAATCAATGATTGTTCTTTCATTTATAATGAGAGAGCTTCTATAGTGTTTACTAAGTGTTTACTAAATGTATTCAATGTCGTCTGAGCTGAATATCGAAGTAGAAGTTCATTGTGTCTGCTTAATTCTATTCAGGCACATTAACACATATAACTTAATTTGATGAACTTAACCCTTTCCCACATACAACAAATCTGCAGCAGACGACTTCGAAAACATTTTTGCAAGAACGTGAAAAATCTCCATCAAAATGGCTTAAATCATTTAAATAAAGTTGAAAACATAGTGGCGAAGGGTGAAATTGCTCATCTTGAGCAATTTCTCCTTTTGCCACCATGTTTTCAAAAGTCGTCTGCTGGAGAGTCGTCAGATAGCATCTATGTGTGGGGAAAGGGATAAGACGTCTGCAGATTAAAAACGTTTGAACGCGGTGCAGCAAAACCTGAACTACGAGAGATTTGCTTTTGATAAGAAATTAAAGTAGAAATGAGCCGTCCCGCGAGAAAACGAACAGTATGCCCTCTGCGTAATGTATCGACCCAGATTATTCTGCGCAGTCCGCGCCGACTGGTCCGGGCCGACACGTTCCGACTCAGAGGGATAGAGTAATGATTCCTGAAAAAGAAAATCCACAGGAGGCGAAAAGTGTCTGTCCGGATTAGCCTGCGCGGTAATGATCTTAGGGCTGATCAGGGTCTATATTTTACGCAGAGTCCACAATGTTGGTTTTCTCGCGGGACAGCTCAAATCGGTCTTTTGGCAGAAACTTCGCCTTTCCCTCGCAATGTTTTCAAATGTCATCTGCTGCTGAGGCCTTAAATGCCGTCTGTTTCAGAATTTCAGAACTATAAAAAGGACAACGAGTCGTAAATATGTTGTTTTGAACTACTTACTTCCTTATCGAAAATCACGGATGGATGGGGTTTTCCATTAACACTATTCCGGTGTATCAAACAAAACTATTCCACAATACTGTGATCAGAATAAAACACAAACCTTAAAGCGACTGAAATCCAGATGGCACGAAAAAAAAAAAGAATCGAATTCTCCCTAAATGTTATTCTTTATATTATCCAAGTAAAACCAGGGTAGAAAATGTATCGTTTTTTATCAATAAAGTGAACTTGAGTCGTTTTCAATTGTCCCGATGAAGGGGTTTCCCATTTAAAAATACTTACCCCGTTACTGACAGGGTAGAATTTGCGATGGAAAAAGTATCGAAAACAAGAAAATCTCACCAATTATAGGGGTATGTAATATGTCAGTTATCATATTTTAATGCCCCAAATACAAAAGTAACACTTATTTTCTTAAAATTGAGGTTTTTTTTAGACAGTTGGGTATCTGGAGTTCAGTCGCTTTAATATGTGTTCCCGCATAAAGTCAGTCTGCAGCAGACGACTTAAGGCTAAGATTTAAAATAAATCTCTATAAATAATGGAATAGGGTGGAAAACATTGTTGCTAAAGAAAGAAAAAATTTCATCATTGATTGGAAATTTCTCTTTAACCCTTTCCCTCATATTAGACGCTTTCTGACGACTCTGCAGCAGACGGCTTTTTGAAAACATAGTGACAAAAGAAGAAATTGCTCAGAACGAGCAATTTCTCCTTTTGCCACAATGTTTTCCACTTTTAGTAATAGGTTATCCATTCAATTATAGAGATTTTCTATTTTTTTGACAAAATCTGTTCAATGTCGTCTGCTGCAGAATTTTCGTATGAGGGAAAGGGTTAAGTCACAATGGTTTTTTACTAAACCTTTATTGCTGGAGATGCGTTAAAATACGGGGAAAGGGTTAATAAGATGAAGCCGCATGGGGCGAAAAGGGGTCTTGCTATACACGAGAACACCGATGAGTATGACGTGCGGCGCCTATGGATGAGCACACGTCTTTATTGTTCATCTACACTAAGATGATTGATTGATTGATTGATTGAATGATTGATTGACTGAATGATTGATTGATTGATTGATTGATTGATTGATTATTTGGGATTTAACGCCGTTTTCAACTATTTTTCAGTCATAATTACGGCGGCCAGTTCGCCTACTCATGTGTTTCCAGGCTTTCTTACACCTGTGTTTCACACCGCAGACTTTCCAAACAACAGGCTGCGTTTTACACTTATACTATTAAGCCATTTGTTGAAGACTTATGACGCATGATATGTCAATTAAGACAAAGATAGTTAGCCTTCGCTTTCATCATTTTTTTTAAAAAATTATTCGAATTATAAATGTATAACATTCGAAATTACAGAGTAATACAAGTTTTGATGATTTACTAATTCATATGTTGTAAAGCCAGTCAAAAACTGTGTTGCTTTGTGTATTTCGAATCAGAATGATGCTTATTTAAAATGATGAATAGTGAAGTCCAAATAGTTTATTACCCTTACGCCGTCATGCAATCTCATCAAACCCAGAGCCAGGTGGTACCTTTAGATCGACAAAAATTAGGGCTTTTTGAGCCAATATATTTTCTTAATATCAACACGTTACGGACGTCGCATTTGTCAATACATAGCATATTGTTTGCACTATGAACAATGTATTGGCGCCATATATGATAACCAAGAGTTATGCATTTCCGACCAGTGAAGACCCAAATCAGCCAATGCCTACCTGCAGTCTGATAAAGCTATGTACTGTTCATCAATGAGTCACTGTTAAAGCAGAATCCAATTTGATTCTTAGATTTAAAGAAAAAAAGTAAACCGAAACAAACATTGAAATATCATTCCAGTTTATACTGCCGTCACACCGGACTGGCGTCCTTACCGCGTCCTAAACTGTCATATTTTGGAGAACGCCGATGGTCGCATTGAGAACGCCAATGATTTTTCTAAAATAAATCCAGATTTCGAGTCAGCCGTCACACCGGAGTTCTGTGCTCTGCGATCTGTGTATGTACACGGCGTTCCCAACACGACCTTACCGCGTTCTTACTGCGTCCTTGGAGTTTCTATTGAGTTTACACGGCGTCACTGCGGCGTCCATACGGCGATCAGCGGCGACCCCACTGCGACCCCACTGCGTTCTTAGCGTTTCTACCACGACCTTACCGCGTGCATGGCGTTCCCACGGCGACTGCAGGGCGACCCAACGGCGTCCTCGCTGCGAGTATAAAACTCCACTGTTCTTTCGGAAATCTTCATTCATTATTTTACTCTCATCCGTTGAGGTCACGCATTTTAACGTGTACGCATTTTAAACTTATACGCAACGTTATGCCGAAAACCAGGGATCAGTTTTACAGCTATGACATGATCATCTGCCTGCTGCTGCTGCTGGACAATAAGTATATGTTGCAGTGCGAGCAAGTTCATCATTTATTCGGCCCTGATGATGGTGAGTACGAGAAATACACTGATAAAGATAGGATGAAATATTGGGTTTTATAGCTCTTCGAGGGCGAACAGTAGGAACGCGCTAGGAATGCAGTGCAAACTCCGTAGAAACGCAATAGTCGTAGTAGGCACCCCGTAGAAACGCCATTAACGCCGCAGGGACGCATTGAGAACGTTGTAAGGTCGCGGACAATAGCTCAAATCCCGAAATATCCGCCCTGACATCGCGGTAAGGACGCCATAGACGTGATGGGGTCGTGGTAAGAACCCCATAGACGTGGTAAGGACGCAGTAAGGTCGCCATTGGTTCCCCCGATCCTTTTCTCCGCGTTTACATGGCGACTCTACCACGTCTGTACTACGTTCCTTTGGCGTTGTTCGGGTTCCTACTGCGATGCTACGGCGACCATGGCGACCTCATGGCGATCCCACGGCGTCCTGAGCCAGGACGCGCTTAGGACGCCGAACCTCGGCGTTTATACTGCCGTCACACCGGACTGGCGTCCTTACCGCGTCCTAAACTGTCATATTTTGGAGAACGCCGATGGTCGCATTGAGAACGCCAATGATTTTTCTAAAATAAATCCAGATTTCGAGTCAGCCGTCACACCGGAGTTCTGTGCTCTGCGATCTGTGTATGTACACGGCGTTCCCAACACGACCTTACCGCGTTCTTACTGCGTCCTTGGAGTTTCTATTGAGTTTACACGGCGTCACTGCGGCGTCCATACGGCGATCAGCGGCGACCCCACTGCGACACCACTACGTTCTTAGCGTTTCTACCACGACCTTACCGCGTGCATGGCGTTCCCACGGCGACTGCAGGGCGACCCAACGGCGTCCTCGCTGCGAGTATAAAACTCCACTGTTCTTTCGGAAATCTTCATTCATTATTTTACTCTCATCCGTTGAGGTCACGCATTTTAACGTGTACGCATTTTAAACTTATACGCAACGTTATGCCGAAAACCAGGGATCAGTTTTACAGCTATGACATGATCATCTGCCTGCTGCTGCTGCTGGACAATAAGTATATGTTGCAGTGCGAGCAAGTTCATCATTTATTCGGCCCTGATGATGGTGAGTACGAGAAATACACTGATAAAGATAGGATGAAATATTGGGTTTTATAGCTCTTCGAGGGCGAACAGTAGGAACGCGCTAGGAACGCAGTTCAAACTCCGTAGAAACGCAATAGTCGTAGTAGGCACCCCGTAGAAACGCCATTAACGCCGCAGGGACGCATTGAGAACGTTGTAAGGTCGCGGACAATAGCTCAAATCCCGAAATATCCGCCCTGACATCGCGGTAAGGACGCCATAGACGTGATGGGGTCGTGGTAAGAACCCCATAGACGTGGTAAGGACGCAGTAAGGTCGCCATTGGTTCCCCCGATCCTTTTCTCCGCGTTTACATGGCGACTCTACCACGTCTGTACTACGTTCCTTTGGCGTTGTTCGGGTTCCTACTGCGATGCTACGGCGACCATGGCGACCTCATGGCGATCCCACGGCGTCCTGGGCCAGGACGCGCTTAGGACGCCGAACCTCGGCGTTTACTTTGAACATGTCCAAAGTAAACGCCGTCGCTCTGCGACCTTCGGCGTCCTTGGGGTCCCCACGGCGTCTTGATGCGTTCTCACCACGACCCTACGGCGTCCATGGCGTCCCTTCCACGTCCTGGGTCGCCGTAGGGACGCCGTAGGGACGCCAGTCCGGTGTGACGGCTGTATTACGCGTTAGAATAGAAATACATTTATCTTGCGTAGAAATGTATCACACTGGTTCATCCATCGTGATTAGTTTTTTATCCAACTAAACTACAAAGAAATCCCGGTTTATTCACCGATAAATCGTCAATAATTAAAATGCGTCTCTTGTATTGAGACGTCTCGCGAGAAAACCAACATTGTGGACGCTGCGTAAAGTATCGAACGGGATCAGCCGGAGCATGCCACGCAGGCTTACCCGGATAGACACTTTTCGCCTCCTGTGGATTTTCTGTTTCAGGAAGCATGACTCTATACCTCTATCCCCCCCTGAAACGGAATGTGTCTGCCCGGATCAGTCTGCGCGGACTGCGCAGGCTGATCTGGGTCGATACATTACGCAGTTGCCGTAATGTTGGTTTTCTCGGGGGACGGCTCGTTTACCTTGTGAGATTATGGACCTATAGATGATAAATGCTGTAATATATTTATTTCAGGGTGTATTTGTGTCTTTGGTGTTCTGCTTCTTTAACGGAGAGGTAAGGGCTGGTGTCCATAATGACATTGGTTGTTCTGTGAGAGAGGAATCATGTTGAAAATGAATCCAACAACGCTTTGTTGTAGCGTAAAAAGTAATGCTGTTGATAGAGACCACGTACTATCCTCCGGTTATTCACAAAAAATATCTAGTTTGATTGTGGAATATTCGCAAAATAATACCACTTCTGATAAGCTAAACTATATTGCTTTAACCTATCAGAACCTATTTAAATGTGAATTTAGAATGATAATTAGAATGATACTTTTGATACAGTGGCCTCGCTATTACTCGAACATGTCATCAGTTTACAAGAACCATTTCCTGAAGCGGATCTGTCTTTTCGGAAACAGCATCAATATTCCATCTCTCACGGAACATACTAATTCAATTTGTTGTGGTTTTATGTTTACATATATATTGTGTCTATTGTTACAGTATTGTCTATGGTACATTCTTTTCATATGGGGAGTGTTTTCTTAACGATGTAGGCCTTGATAAAGCACATCGAACAATGTAGGCTTTGATAAATCACATCGAACGATGTAGGCCTTGATAAAGCATATCAAATTATGTAGGCCTTGATAAAGCACATCGAACGATGTAGGCCTTGATAAAGCACATCAAACGATGTAGGCCTTGATAAAGCACATCGAACGATGTAGGCCTTGATAAAGCACATCGAACGATGTAGGCCTTGATAAAGCATATCAAATTATGTAGGCCTTGATAAAGCACATCGAACGATGTAGGCCTTGATAAAGCACAGCAAACGATGTAGGCCTGGATAAAGCACATCGAAGGATGTAGGTCTTGATAAAGAAATACAATGTGTGGAACACTGTGTCTTAGAAAACACTGTCTTGGGTAGTCATGTTTTCATTTTAAGAAATGTTATATGTGGGGTTTCTCCACAAATCAACTCAACTCATGGTGCTTAGTTCAAGTCAACTGTTCGTAATGTTGTTCTGCTTTAAATGTTGTTTAAAAACTGTTCAAAAGTTGTCTTGAAATATTAGAATCATAATATAATTCTAGGATATAATTAGAGTAATAATTAAGTGTGTGAAGTTATCAGATCATTAGACGTTAGACATTAGACATTCAAAACAAAATCCGAATGTCTAATTAGACATTAGACATTCGATTAGACATTCAGAAAAATCGCAAATTTTAAATATCGAATGTCTAATTCGACATCAGACATTCGATTAGACATTCGCAAATTACAAGATATATAACCCAAATTCGTCGGAGGTCATTGTACATTCAAAAATCAAATGTCTAGTTGGTCAGTTAGACATTAGACATTCGATTAGACATTCGCAAATTAAGGGATTTAGGTACCAAATTCGTCGGAGGTCATTGTACATGCAAAAAACGAATGTCTAATTGGTCAATTAAAAATTAGACATTCGCTTAGACATTCGCGAATTACGATATTTAGGTTCCAAATTCGCCGTAGGTCAACGTACAATCAAAAAACGAATGTCTAATTGGTCAGTTAGACATTAGACATTCGATTAGACATTCGCAAATTAAGAGATTTAGGTTCCAAATTCGTCGGAGGACATTGTACATGCAAAACACGAATGTCTAATTGGTCAGTTAGACATTAGACAGTCGATTAGATATTCGCAAATTACTATACTTAGGTTCCAAATTCGTCAGAGATCATTGTACATTCAAAAAACGAATGTCTAATTGGTCAGTTAGACATTAGACATTCGATTAGACATTCGCAAATTACCAAACTTAGTTTTCAAATTCCTCGGAGGTCATTGTACATTCAAAAAACGAATGTCTAATTGGTCAGTTAGACATTAGACATTCGATTAGACATTCGCAAATTACCAAACTTAGTTTTCAAATTCCTCGGAGGTCATTGTACATTCAAAAAACGAATGTCTAATTGGTCAGTTAGACATTAGACATTCGATTAGACATTCGCAGATTACAAGATCTATAACCCAAATTCGTCGGAGGTCATTGTATATTCAAAAAACGAATGTCTAATTGGTCAGTTAGACATTAGACATTCGATTAGACATTCGCAAATTACAAGATCTATAACCCAAATTCGTCGGAGGTCATTGTACATTCAAAAAACGAATGTCTAATTGGTCAGTTAGACATTAGACATTCGATTAGACATTCGCAAATTAAGAGATTTAAGTACGAAATTCGTCGGAGGTCATTGTACATCCAAAACGCGAATGTCTAATTGGTCAGTTAGACATTAGACATTCGATTAGACATTCGCAAATTAAGAGATTTAGGTACCAAATTCGTCAGAGATCAATGTACATTAAAAAAACTAATGTCTAATTGGCAAATCTAAATATTGATCGTTTATGCTCCATTCTAATTGGTAGACATACCCAGTCAGCCAAATTTGGTACATTTTCACGTCTTTTAAATGACAGTTTTTCAACATTTACTGCCAAAATAGTTTTGAAATCCTTATTACTTCGTTTGTTGTCACTATTAGCAATATTTTCAGAAGTTTTGATCTCCATCTGGAGCTCAGCAACTTTAATATCGAACCATATTATATTGTAACGTATTGTTCAAATTGCTTAATTTGGTACTTTATTGTTCAAATTGCATAATTTTATACTTTATTGTTCAAATTTGCTTAATTTTGTACTATATTGTTCAAATTGCTTAATTGTGTACTTAATTGATCAAATTGCTTAATTTTGTACTTTATTGTTCAAATTGCTTTATTGTGTACTTTATTGTTCAAATTGCTTTATTTTGTACTTTATTGTTCAAATTGCTTTAATTTTGTAGTTTATTGTTCAAATTGCTTAATTTTGAAGTTTATTGTTCAAATTGCTTAATTGTGTACTTTATTGTTCAAATTGCTTTAATTTGGTACTTTATTGTTCAAATTGCTTAACCCTTTCCCTCATACGACAACTCTGCAGCAGACGACTTTGAACATATGTTGTCAAAAAATAGAAAATCCCTATAATTGAATGGATAACCTATGCCTAAAAGTGAAAAACATTGTGGCAAAAGGAGAAATTGCTCTTTTTGAGCAATATCTTCTTTTGTTTCTATGTTTTCAAAAAGCCGTCTGCTGAAGAGGAGTCAGAAAGCGTCTATATGAGGGAAAGTGTTAATTTTTGTACTTTATTGTTCAAATTGCTTAAGTTTGTACTTTATTGTTCAAAATTGCTTAATTTTGTACTTTATTGTTCAAATTGCTTAATTTTGTACTTTATTGTTCAAATTGTTTAATTTTGTACTTCATTGTTTTTATCGTTGTTTTGTCATCCTAGGTCGTCAGAGCGTTCAAAAAATGGTATCAGCAATTTAAATCTTCCAAATCAAAGAATTTTAGTAAGGCTTCTTCAAGACAACGACAAAACGGTGAAAACTCCGCCATGTTGCGCTCCATGAGCCTAACTGAACGGATGACGTCAACAACGGAATGTGGCGATAAAGGGGTTACATCAACGGCAACGGCAACAACCTCGTTTGGGTCATGCTAGCAAACGTTTCACGAGCAACACTAGTTCGATTAAAGAAATCAAATAAACGATATTTAACGATGATTAGGATGGAAATAAGTTCCAAGTGAAAATGTGCCTTTAAAAAAGGGAAACACATTAGCAGACATATAAGACATATTAAAAAATGCTGCTTTATATTATTAACACTTTCCGACATACAGCAAATTTGCAGCAGACGACTTTGCAAATTTCTACTCAAAAAGATGGAAAATCTCTATAATTTTTTGGTATAATTACATGTAAGAAGTTGAAAACATGGTGGCAACGAGCAATTTCTCCTTTTGTCACAATGTTTTCAAAAGTCGTCTACTGCAGGTGCGTCAAAATGCGTCTTTATGTGGGAAAGGGATTAAAGAAATGTTGACTCTATGATTACCCTTAAAGGGACATATCAACAAGTAGTGCATGTATATGTGTATAACTATTCGGATTAAACAAAACTAGCGTTATACGCTTTAAAGTTTAGGTGGTTTTTCTTTGCATTTCTTCGGCACAGCATTATCAAAGTAATTAGACGAGGTAGAAGAGATGAGACAGAGAGAGACAAAGAAAGAAAGAATGTCTAGATCTGCTACAGATTTGTTGAGAAACAGTTATATTTATTAAATTTAGAACTAACCTCTATGTATATAACTTTCTCTCTCTCTCTCTCTCTCTCTCTACCTTCTGAATTTATGCTCTTTTTTCTTTTTTTTCTTTTTTTATTGTCCAGATGTTATCTTACTATTTCCGTTAACTCTTTCACTGTCGAATTTCACAAAGTCGACTCTTCCATGTTGAAAATTGGGCCGCTCTATTTTTCGTCCATTAGAAAAGTTGGTAAATTTAAATAAGTAGCAAAGTATTGCGGCTTTCAGGAGAGCCAGCTCGTTACGAGCGGTCTCACCTGAATCTGCATTGTTTGCAAAAGTCTTCAATTGCCTTTGGTAACGAAAGGGTTAAACAATCCTTGTCCAACGATCTATTTATATTCCAATTACATATAGATATACATCTTACAAATTGTAAGAGGTGCTTACAGGACATCGGTGACTACTTCCCGCAAGTTCGTTAAACTCTGATACTAAAATTTAACACCCACAAATCTCCTCAATTAACTGGATGTTTCTCACATAGACAATTCCAGTATTATAATCACACAATTTATCAGCGAAAAGACGACTTGAGCCACGACGCATAGAAATCGAGCTATAGGTTATTAGTGTAAGACAAGTTATTATCCGATTGCCAAGTGTACAGTTCATGTTTGGTCATACCAGGGACGTAGATAAGAGGGATAGGTAACTAAACTGTATACTAAAATATCACCCGTGCTAACATTTGTAGCAAGTAAAAGTAAAAAACTATTCTAGATATGAAAATAAAAAGTAAAAATTCTGGAAGTTTAAACATTTTTCTATTGTAGTAGATCAAAATATTTTAATATACTACAGGTTTTGATAATATGTTATCCTTATGAAAAATGTCAGTCTATTAATTTTCGGAAAAAAATAATATAATTCAGAAATCCCAATATCTATGTCTTTTAAACCAGCCAGTGTTCAAAATACAAAGAAATTCCAATTATTCATTGTATCTCTAACTTTAGTTGAAATGTTAAGCTTTTAGAATATGTATTTTTTGTTTATGTGCCAAATGTGACTTCAAAGTTTTATTTGCTACAAAATGTGAAAATTTGTACAATTTTATTTCTCCATGTGATATTTTAACCAGATAACAGATGTACAAATGGAGTTGCCTATCTCTCTTATCTACGTCCATGGTCATACATGTAACAAACAAGTGTACACAAATTTGCAGGATTTGTTGTACGACTAAATCAAATTCAGGGAACATCCTCATAAGACTCGATGTAATCGTATCTACATCATCGCCGATAAGCAAAGACGCTAAGATAGGTTGTCGTGCGACGGGGCCCGTTTTATTGCACCGTAAACCACCGATCTCCGTTGAGACACAATAAATCGCATCCATGTTTTATAGCCTGTAGTTGATGAAACCGTTCTCCGTTTCAGTTGGTTGCAATTTCTGCAGGAACTCCATTTATCTTGAATGTCTGTATTGCTGCATGAACCCGACCGTGTTACATGAAAACAAGCAGAACTTCTTTTGTGACTAAAAAGTGCATTCCAAAAAGCCTTTTTACAAGACCTAATCAAGGGACTTTGTTTGATAACATTGAAATTTTTATCCAATGGTTTTTTGCGCGTATCGAAAATTTGACACATGGGGCCTTCGGCTTTCATGAATGGAATTTGACATTTGGGCCTTGGGCAAGTTTAATATTCAACCCAAGTAGCTCTTAATTGACTGATTGGTTGGAATTTATCACCGTTTCCAGTCACGGTATATATGTTATATTACGGCGGCCGATTAAGCTTGTGTATGTATCTTAGCTTATTCGCTCGTGTGCCTTACACAACATTCTTTCCTACCTGGCTACATTTTCTCAAAAAATTCAGACCATTGATGGAAGACAAATGACGCCAGTAACAGTTACTTTTAACAATCATAGGTTTAATATTTGACCAAAGTAGCTATTGATTGACTGATTGGCTGGAATTTATCGCGGTTTCCAGTGGGATTTATGTTATATCACGGCGGTCAGTTAAGCTTGTGTATGTATCTTAGCTTATTCGCTCGTGCGTACTACACGACATTCTTCTCTACCTGGCTACATTCCCTCATAAATTCAGAACCATTGGTGCAGTAACAATTACTTTTAACAATCTTAGAAATGAATAAATCGAGGGCTTGGCGTGAAAGGGTTGTAACTAAAATAGGTATTTTTTACCAAGGTTAATCACCTCGCCATAAAGTCTTAACAAGCGTTAAATCATTTTTCTTGGTAAATAATGGAAATTTAGGTGCAATTGCTCGTTCTGAGCATTGGCACCTAAATGTGCATTGTTTACAAAGGAGTCAAAATTGCCACTAAACCAGGATTTTCAAAAAATAGGATTTTAGTTACAACCGTTTCACGCCAAGCCCTCGAAACGTTTGGGTCGTGGAGTAATTGAACAAGTTGATTATTTGACCAAGGGACACGGTAGAAAATATGGCCGTGTGTACATTTTTGTAGGGAATCTTTCCATGAGATTATACGTAGATAGGTCGCACATACTCAACTGTCGATGCCGTCACTACGTCTATAAGCAAGGTGCCTAGCAGTTAATTTTTAGATGACGCGATTAAGTTTTTTCAAGTCGTCTATTGTATGTCTTGCATTTGCTACTCCATATTTCTTAAATTGAGCTATCCATTGTCATAATTTCACTATCGGAACATTCACATTACACCGCAACGGCCGTAAAATACTCTAGAACCAGGTTAATGTCTGTAGACACTTAATTGGTTAGGAGAAGCGACTCCAAAATGTCCCAATTTCACTTGCTGGTACTTCTAAACATTAGTTACTGTATTTCTGGAACATGATGTTGGCTTATTTAAATTCAGCGATCTCTATGTCTTCATGATATGATTTGAATACCTAGCATATATTCAAGTTGCCGTTGTTTTTAACTCTTTCCCTCATGAAGCAAATCTGTTGCAGACGATTTATTGAAAATGTCTTCTCAAAAATATGGAAAATCTGTATAATTGTATGTATAAGTACCGAACAATTAAAAAACATCTCGTTTTGAGCAATTTCTTCTTTTGTCGCCATGTTTTCAAAAGTCGTTGCTACATGGGCGTCAGAAAGCTTCTATATGAGGGAAAGGGTTAACTTGATCGAAATTGTCATTTATGAATAAGCATCTTAACAGTGTACGGCATCGAATAACTGCAAAATAAATCCAAAAATTGTCACGATACATATAATAAAACTCTGCAAGTTATGACAATATTTATCCAAATAAATTGACAGAGTCTAGACATTTCCACACGAAAATGTCGATTGTCGTATATAAATAAATAGATTCGTGTTTATTTATAGGTAAAATTAAGTCAAATACATCCGCTGACATGCTGGCATGCTGATGATCTACAGCCAAATAGTCCCTAAAAAAACAGCCGAGCCCCGGTAGCTCAGTCGGTAGCGACGCGGGCTGTCAATCCAGGGGTTTTGAGTTCGAATCCCGGCTCGGCCAACTTTCTTTCCGAGGATTGACAAAAGTCAATGCGACATGCGTCATTCGTCTTCCACCAATGGGATAAGTATATGTGGAAAAGCAGCCAGTTGCTTGGGAAGATTGTTGTGTGGAGTACTGGTGTGAGAAAACCAGGAAATGCATGAGTAGGTGAACTGGCCGCCGTGATATAACTGAGAAATTGTTAAAAACGGCGTTAAACCCCAATCAATCGAATTGTTCACATAAAGTGAGGAATACGTGCGAATTCATCACCATTTGTGTGATAAAAACGTTTTCATAAGTATGATAATCCTGTACACATGCTGTGATCAATACGTTCGTATTAACAGAACAGAACAGAACATAAGTTTATTGATTTGATCTTAAATCCAGATCAACATCGTACAAACATATTAACATAGCATAACATATGTGAATGTGTAAAAAAATACAAAATTACAGAATACAAAAAGTATATATTAATCTCTCGAATTATCCTCCCTAAGATCTTAAATGGAGGTTGTAGGTTAACCTACCTCAAAAGGGTCGAACCTATATGTCACAGGTGCGAGTTGTGACCTATCCGCACGTAGTCTTCACAAAAATATGCGGGAATTCGCACGTATTCCTCACACTGGTGACGAATACCTTTGTGTGAAAAATAAGCACCAGCAGAGCTCAGTTCCAATCTTAAGCAACAACGTTTTCCCTACATGTTTGTGAAATGTATTAATAACTGAGTAATCAGCGGTGTAGACCAAGATTAGATCAATGCAAGGATGTGCAATAATATATCTTTATTGTTAGCAATTGCCGTTCAGAGTCACTTCCGACATATTACGAAAATGTAATTATTAATTGATTCGGGCTTAATGATGTTTTCAACAATTTTCATATCATGTTGGCCAGTTCATCTTCTTATAAATGTGTTTCCAAGCTTTCTCACGCCAGTAATCCACACAACATACTTTCGAAGCAACTGGCTTTTTTTCTACATAGACTGTTAGCCCATTGGTGAAAGACGAATGACGCTTATCACAGTGAATTTTGTCAAATGTCGGAAAGAATGGTGGCCGAGCTGTGTTTCGAATTTACAACCCGTTCGGTTGACAGCCCGCGTCGCCACCGACTGAACTACCGGGATAAATGTAATTAAAATGTGCGTACAACTGGTTAAATGTTTTATATGTTCCTATGGAATGACGACAACATGAGCGAGGCTCTGCCAAGACAGTCTTTAAGGCGTTTGCTATTAGTGCAGATCCCCGATCAACATGTGCATCCATGCAGCTTGATAAGCTCTGTTCCCCAATAAGGCTTAGAAGTTTTAAAGAAACGACTGAAATATAGTTACACACTTAGTTTAGACAATATTGATCCACAGGAGTATACGTTTCTATACATGTAATAAATAAGGTAAGATTGGTTATCAAAGAGTACAGCTCAAATAGAGTAAGGGGTAAAGAGTTACGAACCGATATATGCAATAATGAAATCGATTATTAAACGCGTCGAAATTATGTTTTGTATATAATTGTTAGATCATTTCCTGTTTGTTATCAATGTTGCATGTATATGCTGTTGTTCCTTTTGCTGTGAAAACAAAATAAAGAGATCATTATAGTAAACGAAGAACCGTATAGAAGTTTACATATATATATTCTAATTCAAATCTGCATGCAAATTGTTTCCCATTTGTGTTTTGTCTTGTTTTAGCTCAATGATGGAATACTAACTGAACATTTTCTTACTTTTCCAAGAATATTTTAACCCCTTTTCAAATTATATTTCCAATTTTCACCACCTACATTCAGATGATTTCGGTGTACAAGCCTTTAACATCAGGTAAAACAGTTACCATTGATCGACATTCTTAAGACTCAGCAGTATAGAAAGAGTCCGATGTGATACGAAATTCAACCATTTGAACACAGCGAACAACAAATATCCAGATGAGCCATTCCACGAGGAAACCAACAGTGTGGACTCTGCGTAATGTATCGACCTAGATCAGTCTGTGCAGTCCGCGCAGTCTAATCCGGGCCGACACATTCCGTCTCAGGTGGATAGAGGTATAGAGTAATGTTTCCTGAAAGAGAAAATCCATAGGAGGCGAAACGTGTCTGTTTGGCTAAGCCTGCGCGGCATGCTTCAGCTGACCCGGTTCGATACTTTACGCAGAGTCCACATTGTTGGTTTTCTCATGGAATGGCTCTGATAAACATGTGCCTCCGAGCAGTGTGATCTGGATCTTCACCGTTATCAATATACTCATTAAGCGTCCTGGATTCATCTAAACAACCGATATAAAATATCGTGTTGGAGGTTCTCTTCTGCATCCCTTTCCCATATCCAATTTTGACGCCACTGCCGCAGACGTTTTTTGAAAAAATAATGTGACAAAACAATAAATTGATGAAAATGAGCAATTTCTCCCTTAGCCACAATGTTTTCAACTTATTTTTCAGTAATTATACTTTCATTTCTAGAGATTTTCTATATCTTAAGTAGATGTTTTCAAAGTCGTCTGCTGCAGAACAGTTGTATGTGGGAAAGGGTTTAAGTCTCTTGTATTGCCCGTTACATACCGACGGTCAGCTCACATACCCATGTGTTCCCTACTTTAATTGCAGCAGTACCCAACGTAACATTCTTCCCAAGCGACTGGCTGCCCTCCCCTACATACTATAAGCAACGCTAGTCACAACTTGCTTTTGTGGCTGCCATTGTTTTTAAATGTTTTTTACTGACCTTCTGTTCCCGGAAAGTATTATCTAACCAGTACACCACCGATTCGGTTAAAACAAAACAAGGGCATCGCAAAGAAAGCAGGGAATTCCACTCGGTAAATAAGTTTGACATTTAGAACTGCAGTGACCTTGAACCTTGATCTATGACTATTATATCAAAACAATAAAATGATACATTTTCTGATATTGACGAACAAGACTGTCATGTTAATAGAATATAAATCGCATAATGGAGAACAAGTATGCCAAGTTATATTGTCCCCAATTGTGCTTAGACATTTGACCTTGACCTTTGACTTCTGACTCTGAAAACCAATAGGACACATATTTTCTAAATGGGAAATATGTATGCCAAGTTGTATTAACCTCAATGGTACGAGTTTCTATTAAACGTGCTAACAACATGTTGTACACAGGCACATGCATAAACAGACACATACATAGATAAACACATACATACAAACACATACATACACAGACAAATACATAAACAGACACATAAATAGACAAACACATACATACACAGACAAAAAATATACACAAACACATACACACACAGACACATAAATAGACAAACACATACATACACAGACACATACATACACAGACACATAAATAGACAAACACATACATACGCAGACACATATATAAACAGACACATAAATAGACAAACACATACATAAACAGACACATAAATAGACAAACACATACATAAACAGACACATAAATAGACAAACACATACATACACAGACACATACATAAACAGACACATAAATAGACAAACACATACATAAACAGACACATAAATAGACAAACACATACATAAACAGACAAATATATATACACAAACACAAACATACACAGACACATACATACACATACATGTACATACACAGATACTTATATACACATACACATACACAGACATACTGAGAAACATACATACAGAGACACGTACATACACAGACACATACATACACATACATATACACACACAGACACATATATTCACAGACACATACTACACAGACATATATTGCAGTGATGCATTGCATTGTGAAGGGATAATTAAAACGGACGTTTTAAATAGATCCGATGCTAGGGAATAAGATGATAATACATGCATTCCGCCCAAGGTTATATCTTATCGTACATTTACGAGCATTCAAGTATCATCGGTTAGTCTACGATATTTTATAGTACATATACGTCATCTAAGGATCATCTAGGAAATGGATATTTAACGATATCGTATCGAACATGTGCGAGAATCCTAGACACATCTTGACAACGGTTGTTTTACATCTCATCGTTCATTTACGAGATTGATGAACATCATAGAAGGAGACTCCTTTATTGTAAGACATCGTTTTGTATATATACGAGTATCTTAGCTCTTCCACTGCCGAATTTCACAAAGTCGAATCTCTTCCATTTTAAAAATTGGACAAATCCATTTTTCGTCCAACCGGATATTTGGTAAAATGTAATCTCTAAGTGGCAAACAATGCAGATTTCAGGAGAGACAGCTCGTTACGAGCTGTCTCGCCTGAATCTGCATTGTTTGCAAAGGCATTTAATTGCCTTTGTCAGCGAAGAAGTTAGACGCATCTTGAAAAACGGCTAAGACCGCAATTACAATGTTATCCGATCGAATAAGTAAGTAAGTAAGTAAGTAAATATGTTATTAAAGTGACGTGTGTATAACATATAATAAAATATAATACAAAGTTTGTTGGGGGAAAGACCGGCCGCATGGGCCTATATGTCACTATATATAAAGGTAATGTCAATGTAAGTAAGTTTATGTATTCTTATCAGTTTGATGTTCATGGAGTCTACATGTATATACATATATACACATCTTTAATTCTAACGATGGTCTCGTTCGAGCAGACCGAAGCTGCAGCTTGTACAAGATGCAGTTATTGCATCCCCGAACGACAACATCAATATGTCAGAGTTGCTAAGAACTTTAGGAGGTATGATGCACTTTTGAAAGCAACGTGCTTTAACATATAAGGATTCTACTGTTGCGTTGTAATATAACTATATACGTTATTGTTTTTAAAATATTGCTATGGTCGATTTACGCTGCCTTTTGAAAGCAAGGACTGGTCATACTCTTATCGCGTATAAAAAATTTTTTTTTAATTTTTAAACAGGTACTTGCGATTTTTCGTCGCTATACTTTTCCAGTGAATTTCCTACGCCGACGCTTTGGAAGCCATCGTGTCAATGGGGGGCGTCGTCAAAGTTCGACCATGACCTTCACCTTACCGGCTGATTTTCAAGGCGCCCGACGGTTAAGAAAAAGTCCTACGCCGGCACACAACAATACACCACCATTACTGAGGAATGGACCAAAGGTACTTTACCAGATGCTACCTGCAATCCTAATTTGAAGAATATGTAGCAGACTAGTTTTAAAAACATGATAGCAAAATCAACTTTATCAACTTCAAATTCTGCAAGCGTCTGTATTCGTATGGCTTTAGCGATAGATGATTGTAAGACGTGCTCCGAAATACATCGTTTGCACGAAGAGTCAATATTCCTTAGAAAGTAAATAGGTATTTTGTATATGATATCTCTCTTAGCACTCGTTAAAACCTATGTTGTCTGTACTCAAAAGAATCGTCTCACTAAGACGATTCTTTTGAGTACCTACAACATGTATTTTTGCAAAAAACATGTATCTTGTAAATAAACCTTGAACTCTGAATTCAAAAGAAAACTACGTCGTACAAGTAAAAATGCAATAACATGTATCTTGTAAATAAACATTGAACTCTGAATTCAAAGGAAAATTACGTCGTACAAGTAAAAATGCAATTACATGTATCTTGTAAATAAACATTGAACTCTGAATTCAATGGAAAACTACGTCGTACAAGTAAAAATGCAAAGACATGTATCTTGTAAATAAACATTGAACACTGAATTCAAAGGAAAACTACGTCGTACAAGTAAAAATGCAATAACATGTATCTTGTAAATAAACCTTGAACTCTGAATTCAAAGGTAAACTACGTCGTACAAGTAAAAATGCAATAACATATATCTTGTTCATAAACCTTGAACTCAGAATTCAAAAGAAAACTACGTCGTACAAGTAAAAATGCAATAACATGTATCTTGTACATAAACCTTGAACTCTAAATTCAATGGAAAACTACGTCGTACAAGTAAAAATGCAAAAACGTGTATCTTGTAAATAAATCTTCAACTCTGAATTCAAAAGAAAACTCCGTCGTACAAGTAAAAATGCAATAACATGTATCTTGTAAATAAACATTGAACTCTGAATTCAAAGGAAAATTACGTCGTACAAGTAAAAATGCAATAACATGTATCTTGTAAATAAACCTTGAACTCTGAATTCAAAGGAAAACTACGTCGTACAAGTAAAAATGCAATAACATGTATCTTGTAAATAAACATTGAACTCTGAATTCAAAGGAAAATTACGTCCTACAAGTAAAAATGCAATAACATGTATCTTGTAAATAAACATTGAACTCTGAATTCAAAGAAAAATAAGTCGTACAAGTAAAAATGCAAAAACATGTATCTTGTAAATAAACATTGAACTCTGAATTCAAAGGTAAACAACGTCGTACAAGTAAAAATGCAATAACATATATCTTGTACATAAACCTTGAACTCTGAATTCAAAGGAAAACTACGTCGTACAAGTAAAAATGCAAAAACATGTATCTTGTAAATAAACCTTGAACTCTGAATTCAAAGGTAAACTACGTCGTACAAGTAAAAATGCAATAACATGTATCTTGTAAATAAACCTTGAACTCTGAATTCAAAGGAAAACTTCGTCGTACAAGTAAAAATGCAAAAACATGTATCTTGTAAATAAACCTTGAACTCTGAATTCAAAGGTAAACTACGTCGTACAAGTAAAAATGCGATAACATGTATCTTGTAAATAAACCTTATTTATTTACTTCTCCAGACCGAAGACGATGTACATCAAACATGTATCTTGTAAATATACCTTGTTTCTGTCCTCTCCAGACCGAAAACGATGTACATCAAACATAGATCTTGTAAATAAACCTTGTTTCTTTCCTCTCCAGACCGAAGACGATGTACATCAAACATGTATCTTGTAAATAAACCTTGTTTCTTTCCTCTTCAGACCAAAGACGATGTACATCAAACATGTATCTTGTAAATAAACCTTGTTTCTTTCCTCTCCAGACCAAAGACGATGTACATCAAACATGTTACTTGTAAATAAACCTTGTAACTAAACCTGGTAAATAAACCTTGTCAATAAACCTTGTTTTTTTCCTTTTCAGACCGAAGACGATGTACATCAAACATGTTTCTTGTAAATAAACCTTGTAAATAAACCTTGTTTTTTCCCTTTTCAGACCGAAGACGATGTACATCAATTGGTGCCATTAACGGAGTGCCCTAACCACTTTACGGAAGACCGAGGGGACGGCGAGGTGTGATTTTCTTAACCATCAAACCAAGATATATAACAACTTGTGTACATACATATAACCCGCGTCGGGTACAAAGGGATCATGTTGCTTTTTAGGACAGTCGAACCTGTGCTACTAGTATGTCTACCTAGTAAAAAATGAAGCATAAACAAAAACCCACGTTTGTCAGCTATCGCCGAAAAACATAATTGCAAAAACAAAGAAGTATCTCGCAATGTTCGCGAACTAATTTAACACTTTATCAACTTCAAACTCTCCAATTTTCTGTATTCGTATGGCTTTAGCGATACATAATTTAAGATGTGGTCCGATACTTCAAAAGAAATATACATCGTTTGCACGAAGAGTCGATATTCCTTAGAAAAGTCTTAACACTATTAGTACGCAGATGACTAGAAAAGGAGGATTACAAAGGACTTTTGTATATGATATCTCTCTTAGCACTCATTAAAACCTATGTTGTAGGTACTCAAAAGAATCGTCTCACTGAGACGATTCTTTTGAGTACCTACAACATAGGTTTTTGAGGTCAAATAAGAATTTCCGTACTGGAAAATGAAATTATTACTCTAATTCTTATATTTCAAGACAACTTTTGAACAGTTTTAAAACAACATTCCGCTTTCGTAAAAAGACATGAAGATTTTTTTATTTTTTTATTTCTTACAATAATAACTGTTCCAATGGGAAGATAGTGCAATGTTGTAAATTAATGCTTAGCTTAAAGACATACACCACATTTCGCTTTCGTAAAAAGACATGAAGAACTTTTTATTTCTGACAATAATAACTGTTCAAATGGGAAGATAGTGCATTGTTGTTAATTAATGCTTAGCTTAAATACACATACCCACAAAACAAGTTCGAGACCGGTGACAGGTGACCGGTAAAGAAATGTGTCCAGATATCGACCAATATCAACGTCATTGCCATTTATCGTAACGTACATGTATGTAGATTGCCCAATAAGATTCAATTTCTGTTCCATTTTGCTTCATGTTTATGTTATTGTGTCATTAAATTTGTTAATATGCATTTTGTCCTTTTATATGTGATGAGATATTTCAAAGGGAGGTGAGTTTCACCTATAACCAGACTTTTATTTTTTATGTTATTATGAAATATATACATATATAAGCCGTTTCACGAGAAAACCATCAGTATGGACTGTGCGTAAAGTATCGACCGGATAAGACTAAGCGTGCCACGCAGGCTAACCCGGACAGACAATTTTTGCCTCCTGTAGATTGTCTGTGTTAGGAATCATCAGTCTATATCTCTATTTCCCTGAGACGGAATATGTCGGCCCGGATAAGCCTGTGCGGTATGCGCAGTTTGATCCGGGTCGATACATTACGCAGAGTCCATAATGTTGGTCTTTTCGTGGAACGGCCCATATATAAAGGAAGATTAAACAAATTGAAAACCTTGTTTCATACACCGATTTTTATAATGAACTTGCTACTACCAATTAATTTCTGTCAACGTTGAAATAACTCGCTTTGAACAAGTGTAAAATTTATTTCTATGGGAAAATTCAAAGGTTAAATGGAAAATGTTTATCATAGCAGCACAAACTCTTTTAACATTAAACACCACAGTTACCAGTATCGTAGCCTGCTACAATTTTTTGTTTCGCATTTAACTATTACCTAGAAGATTTAATTTTATAAATAAAATAAAATACTAGACATAAGTTTATCCAGATCGACCCGAAAATCTTAAATTGTGGTATGAAAGAGTTACTGCCATTATGTGTATATATTTATTCTAACTCTTTCCGGTTGAGATGGCAATTTGTTTCGTTGCCCTTAGCAACTAGTATAGATATGTATGGACAGCAAGTGAAGTTTGCAGAAGTGTTTATTTGATTGAATTGATAATAAAGTGATTTATGAATGCCGTTTTATCTAATGTTATAAAACGCGACACTCCATAAGTGAACGTTTATGTATATCTCGCAGATTTGGGATGTTCGCTACTATATATGCTATCCCATGTAAGCAGAGCTTGAATAAGCATTTGTACTTACATTCCTTTCGGATAAATTTTAAATAATATTTATTAAGAGAAATGTTACTATTTGAAAAGAGCCGGTATGTTTAAGAAGCTCCATCAGCGTTATGCTTAACTCTCTCTCTGTTACTACGGTACTTTTGTTCAGAAATAAGTAGTTGAGAACGACCCTCGTTTAAATAGTTTACTGAAAGATGTTTCAATCGTCCAGAGAGCAGAGTGTTTCAATGATGAATGTCAAAAGGTTAGTAAAAAGGAATGATGTAAGGGAAGTAACTGCATTAGAATAACACACACAGATTGTACGAGATGTCTCTCTTAGACCTTAACCATAATCATATTTAGTCGTTGCCCGGCCTTAATTACTGTCGGATTTAAAAGTCGTTTGCTGTTGATATGTTGTATATTGGTATTTTGTTTGTTTGTTTGTTTGGAGTTTAACGCCGCTTTCAACAGCTTTGGTCATATCACGGCGGTCAGTGCACCTACCCATGTTTTCCTGGCTTTCCCACACCAGTACTTACACAACATTCTTTCGAAGCCACTGACTACTTTCTCACATAGATCAGAGGTGAGAGGCAATGGAAAACATCGCCCGAAAGAATGTCGCCGCAACCGTGTATATTGGTAAGGGTGAAATACTGTAAGATGTGGATGGTTTCCTGTGGCACGTCACAAATGTTATCGTAAATAAAGAACGATTCTGTAATGTGTGTATTTGATTTTTATGTCTGTATAATTCAAGGGTTTAAAATTAACAATTTGTTTTATAGGGGTTTTACGCCGTTATCAACATTATTTCAGTTATATCACGGTGACAGTTTTCACTTATTCATGATCCCTGGGTAAACAAACCATTACTAGGCTATGAAATATGCCTTGCCCATGACCGTCTTGCCGCGACTTGGTATCTAAAGGTAAGGTAAATCAATTAAATGAAAGCGTGATAAAAAAGACAGTTTAAGTGATGAATTATCAAAACAGACCAGATTTAAATTTGTTCGACTTTACCCACTTTAAAGGTGCTTAACTCCAGATAGAGATCGAAACTTTGAAATGTTAAAGCTTCTGCAAATATTGCTAATATTGACAACAAATTAAGTTATAAATAGCTGAAAAACTGTCAATTGAAAGTCATGAAAATGTACACAATTTTGCTAACTAGGTATGTATACACAGAAAAATGTTAAAACTTCTGCAAATATTGCTAATATTGACAACAAATTAAGTAATAAGTAGTTGAAAAACTGTCAATTGAAAGTCATGAAAATGTACACAATTTGGCTTACTGGGTATGTCTACACAGAAAATAATGAAGCATAAACGATCAATATTTAGATGTTTATGGTACTGGAAAGTGAAATTATAACTCTAATTTTATCCCAGAATTATTATTTTAATATTTCAAGACATTTTTTGAACAGTTTTAAAACTGTGACTATTATAATATATATTTCCTGTAGTTTAGCACCTTTAAAGTATGTTTGTTTCTGATAATACTTTGTGCATTTGGACTAGACAGCATCTGTGCACAGGTATAATCAGGAAAAAAAACCATGCTTTAACCCTTTCCCTCATAAGACAATTCTGTAGCAGACGACTTTGAACGTATTTTGTCAAAACATAGAAAATCTCCATAATTGAATGGATAACCTATGACAAAGAGTTGAAAAAATTGTGGCAAAGGGAGAAATTGCACGTTTTGTGCAATTTCTTCTTTTGTCACTATGTTTTCAAAAACCCGTCTGCTGCAGAGGCGTCAGAAAGCGTCTATATCAGGGAAAGGGTTAAAATGTATGTGATTAATTATCAAAATAGAGCAGATTTAGATTGCACTGTGCGGGTGGGGTCAGATCGTTCGACTTTTCGAATTTTACCTCCTCCTATATTGTTTTCAAAGTCTCCGTTTGACACGGTTTTCCAGTCATGCCGAGCAACTGATATATATAATTCTCGCAAAGGAGGCTAGCAACTTAAACTTTGTTTAAGTAATAGGTATAACCCAATCGGGCATCGAAGTCTGTTCCCCTGATCTCGTTCTCGTTGCGGATGTTCTATCCATTACATAACTACATCATCGAGACAGCATACATGTGCAGTGGTTACATTACTTTGCATGTACTTGTACTTGCTTGACAATCGATATAAGATAGAACTAGTTTTAACTGAAGAGTTAGCTGCTACAGAAAGGTCATATGTCGTCTTTATCAGAGGAAAATGATAATGAATACAACGAACGTTTAAACAAATATGAGCCGTTATAAGTATAAAGTGAGTTGTGGGGGATAAACGACGTTTTCAACACTGTATCAGTCCTAGTAAGGCGACGTGTTCACCAACTCATGTGTAACAGGAAATTTGGTAAAAATTTAATGTCTGAGTGGCAAACAGTACATAATTCATGAGAAACCGCTCGTTATGAGCTGTCTCGCCAGAATCTGCATCTCTAACAAACGGCTTTAACTACCTTTGGCAGCGAAAGGGTTAAGACGACTCCATACTGTGTGTACGACTCCATAATGTGTGTACGACTCCATAATGTGTGTACGACTCCATAATGTGTGTACGACTCCATAATGTGTGTACGACTCCATAATGTGTGTACGACTCCATAATGTGTGTACGACTCCATACTGTGTGTACGACTCCATACTGTGTGTACGACTCCATACTGTGTGTACGACTCCATACTGTGTGTACGACTCCATAATGTGTGTACGACTCCATACTGTGTGTACGACTCCATAATGTGTGTACGACTCCATACTGTGTGTACGACTCCATACTGTGTGTACGACTCCATAATGTGTGTACGACTCCATAATGTGTGTACGACTCCATAATGTTTGTACGACTCCATAATGTTTGTACGACTTCATAAATGTTTGTACGACTCCATAATGTTTGTACGACTTCATAAATGTTTGTACGACTCCATAATGTTTGTACGACTTCATTTATAACCAAAGAACCGTCCACGACAACTAACGCTTGCAAACAGAAAACATCCAGATCAACCTGCGCATCCAATCAGTTACATAATTGATTGATTGATTGTTTGGTGTTTTACGCAGCTTTCAACATTTTCGTTCAGTTATATCCTGGTGTTTCCTAGGCTAGGTAATTAACCAGTACTTCTGGACCATCTATCCCAAACACCAGCCAGTCAGTCATAATGCTTACCCTGCAACCCCGAGCGCCATGGAGGGCAGCCATTACTACCAATTTTAAAGTTTTTGGTATGACCCGGCCGGGGATCGAAACCAAAACCCCCCACACCCGAAGCGGACGCTCTACCACTACACCAGCGAGACGATTAATAATGTACATAAGGTTTCAAGACAAGCATAAGTATAGACCTACTCTCATCATAAATATAAAGTTGGGTTACCTTTTTCGTGCATCAAGGGCGATAAATATGTGACTATTCGTCGTATTCCGTAGAACACGTTATGTACCTTACTTCTTATATACAAATATATACACAGCCGTAAGGTTAACAGTAATGATGTTTTAGAAATGTCATTGAAAACTCGTTTGTTTGTTTTGTTGGGGTTTTACGCCGTTTTCAACATTATTTCAGCTATATCACGGCGACAGTTCACTTATTCGTGATCCCTGGATAATCAAACCAGTACTAGGCTAGGAAATGTGCCTTGCCCAAGAGCACTCCACCATGACCACAGCGTCGCGACTGGGGATCGAACCCGGGACACCCGGTTTCAAATGATTTGAAAACTCGTACACAGCGATGTAGAAATAAATATTGCATTAAATTATACACATTATACATTGCATGTTATTATACCTCACTTGTGTCTACACTGGTAAAATCCCATTACCCGAAAAAGAGATATTTTGACTATCAGAAACATTTTCAACCTTTTTGACACGTGACCAAGCGAAAATTTACTGTCAGGTCATGTGACTGCAGTGATATTTTGAATGTCATATAAGGGCAAATAACTGCTACAATATTTTAGCTAAATCATGACGTGATTGCCTCCCTTATACACATACAACAGTGACGTCACTATTCAATGTGTACATAAACACATCAGACGACAGGAACTGTCAGCAAGTAAACATGTCTCGATTTGCAAGTATTTCTGAAGATGATTTAGACACTCTTGATGGACAGAAAGAGTCAAAAAACACAAAACGTGTAATAAAAAGAAGTGTGTCTCTGTTTCGTGGATTTCTCGGCGAAAACTGTGAATTTGAAGGATTTCCAAGCGGGGAATTAAACAAATCTCTTCGAGCATTTTTTGCAAGCATAAGAAAGACAGATGGGTCGGAACTAAAGAAATCATCACTGACATCAATTAAGTACGGAATTTGTAAATATCTGAAAGATGAGTGTAAAATCGATGTATTAACAGTGGAATTTTGTTCTTCCTGATATATGTGATATTTTGTTTACCTTGTTAAACTTGTTTAATTAAATGAATTAAAAACATTTTAAAACTTTTGTATGTACTTAATTTTGTTCGGTATAATAAAATAAATATCATATGGCAGCATGTGTGACATTGATATTGTCAACCCTCGAAACAGAATGTCACCCTCGGCTTACGCCTCGGGTGACATTTTGCTCACGGGTTGACAATATCAATGTCACACATGCTGCCATATGATATGTATATATTATCATAGAAGGGAGACAGTTCACTTATTTATGATCCCTGGGTAAACAAACTAGTACTAGGATAGGCATTACTCTGGCTAACTTATATTGAATCAATATTGAATTTGTTTTGTGTTTTACGTTTATCCTAACGTCAGCCAGTCAGTCGTAATGCTTAACCCGCAACCTGCAGCGCCAAGGAGGGCAGCCATTGCTACCATTGCTAAAGTCGTCTGGCATCAATACGTCAAAGAATGGATTAAACCGAAAAGTTTTTGGTTTCAAGGTTGGAAAGAGCAATATTCTGAATCACGAACATTAAAGGCTAAGTTCATGACGAACTCAAGGAGGGTAGGGTCAGGGTCACATGCATCGATGGCGCATGAGCAGACAATTGGTTCTCGTGAACGCACATCTCTACTCTGGAGTCAAAATTCAAAATGGAAGCCACCTTGGTCCGCTTGTTTCATTAACGATACCAGAAAGCTCATTTTCCTGTTGTCTAAATTACGGAGCTCAATTATTTGCAAGTGCCCAATTAAACAAACCTTATGTATACGCCTTACAAATAGATACATCACTGATTACTGAACTCAGAGGTTCGTATTTCGAGATCATTTACACAACAGTATCCAGAATTGTCACCCTCAGCCATTTTGGAACTCTTCTAACTCTCGCTCGAAGCAGGGTGGTAAATAGTAGGGGTCAGAAGTTCATATGACGTCCGTAGAGTTAAAACACTTGCCGTTCATGAGGAACCCAGATAACTCTAGTTGGAACTCGGGTTCGTCGTGAACTTCTTAGACTAAGTAGTTAATGTCCTCGCGACGATGTCATCAAGTGTAAACAAGGATCCACCCCCGTGCGTACGAACGTACGTCATCGCTCTATCGACTTCATTCATATCCGAATTAGTTTATGAAACTTAACACACGTGTTCACTAGCATTGTCTCTTGTACGAGTTCGCGTTTCGCCGACCTAGGATAAAGGTCAAACTCACAGTGACTATTAGACGTCTACAAGAATCGACATCGACTTCATTTCTTATCCAATTGTTACAAAACTGAACACACATATTCACCATCCCCTCTTGTAAGAGTTCACGTTTCACCTAGGTCACAGTGATAATAAAACATTTGTATAAAACGACGTCATCGCTCATATTCCATACTAGGGTTTCGTGTCAACCGGGCTTGGAAAGGTTCACGTTTTACCCAGCAAGGTCAAAGGTCAAGGTCACAGAGTCTATAATATGTATGATTGAAACGATTTCATCGCTCTATCACTTTCATTTAGAGACGAGAGTTAATCCTTACTTCAGACACTTGTTAATTTTCACAAGTGAGCTAGGATGGGTTACGGCTTCATATACCAAGGTCAAAGGTAAAGGTCACAGTGACTACACATCATTTGTATTGTTGGCAATGGGGCGTTGCCTTTTAGAAAATAGATTGTGCCAGTCTTACCAATTTTCATGTGAAGAATCGGAAACGTTTCTGCTTTGTCTTTCGAAACAAACCACTATCTCTCGTTACACTTTTAAACGCACTTGCCCTGTTCTCTTGCATGCTTTCTTAACAACCGCACACAAGAACAATACCTATTGTGTATGAACTATCAACAGTTTGTTAAATTAATGCAAACACATTGAAAACATGAAAGACTTTAATATACGTATTCCTGAACACTTTTCGAGGACAGCTCAACAATTAAATGTATCAATTATATACAGTACAAAAGTTGCTGCAAGATACAGCAATTGGCGCGGAAATCAGCATTTTATGGCTTAAGAAATACTGTTTGATTCGAAAAACACGTAACCCGCTTTTAAATATTCGATATAAATATATGATAACAATTGTTTTTTAGTTAAATACGTAAAACGAAAACAAAAATACCTTTTCCCAACGTATTGACCTCGATCTCCAAATATTATTGTAAACATTTGTCTGCGCATGCGCGTCCTTTTTTTCCCCTTAATATATTCTTGAAATCGCAAATTTGAGCACAGGCTTTTATAGCGACGTTGGTAGAGTGGTTGACCTTTTCGTAAAGTTAAGCAACGTTCATCGCAATTAGTGCCTGGATGGATGACCCGCAATGGCTTAATGCCGGTACACATTACGCTATGATTTTAATATACATTATAATATATAATTATAATAAAAAACATGATAGCAAAATCAACTTTATCAACTTCAAATTCTGCAAGCGTCTGTATTCGTATGGCTTTAGCGATAGATGATTGTAAGACGTGCTCCGAAATACATCGTTTGCACGAAGAGTCAATATTCCTTAGAAAGTAAATAGGTATTTTGTATATGATATCTCTCTTAGCACTCGTTAAAACCTATGTTGTCTGTACTCAAAAGAATCGTCTCACTAAGACGATTCTTTTGAGTACCTACAACATGTATTTTTGCAAAAAACATGTATCTTGTAAATAAACCTTGAACTCTGAATTCAAAAGAAAACTACGTCGTACAAGTAAAAATGCAATAACATGTATCTTGTAAATAAACATTGAACTCTGAATTCAAAGGAAAATTACGTCGTACAAGTAAAAATGCAATTACATGTATCTTGTAAATAAACATTGAACTCTGAATTCAATGGAAAACTACGTCGTACAAGTAAAAATGCAAAGACATGTATCTTGTAAATAAACATTGAACACTGAATTCAAAGGAAAACTACGTCGTACAAGTAAAAATGCAATAACATGTATCTTGTAAATAAACCTTGAACTCTGAATTCAAAGGTAAACTACGTCGTACAAGTAAAAATGCAATAACATATATCTTGTTCATAAACCTTGAACTCAGAATTCAAAAGAAAACTACGTCGTACAAGTAAAAATGCAATAACATGTATCTTGTACATAAACCTTGAACTCTAAATTCAATGGAAAACTACGTCGTACAAGTAAAAATGCAAAAACGTGTATCTTGTAAATAAATCTTCAACTCTGAATTCAAAAGAAAACTCCGTCGTACAAGTAAAAATGCAATAACATGTATCTTGTAAATAAACATTGAACTCTGAATTCAAAGGAAAATTACGTCGTACAAGTAAAAATGCAATAACATGTATCTTGTAAATAAACCTTGAACTCTGAATTCAAAGGAAAACTACGTCGTACAAGTAAAAATGCAATAACATGTATCTTGTAAATAAACATTGAACTCTGAATTCAAAGGAAAATTACGTCCTACAAGTAAAAATGCAATAACATGTATCTTGTAAATAAACATTGAACTCTGAATTCAAAGAAAAATAAGTCGTACAAGTAAAAATGCAAAAACATGTATCTTGTAAATAAACATTGAACTCTGAATTCAAAGGTAAACAACGTCGTACAAGTAAAAATGCAATAACATATATCTTGTACATAAACCTTGAACTCTGAATTCAAAGGAAAACTACGTCGTACAAGTAAAAATGCAAAAACATGTATCTTGTAAATAAACCTTGAACTCTGAATTCAAAGGTAAACTACGTCGTACAAGTAAAAATGCAATAACATGTATCTTGTAAATAAACCTTGAACTCTGAATTCAAAGGAAAACTTCGTCGTACAAGTAAAAATGCAAAAACATGTATCTTGTAAATAAACCTTGAACTCTGAATTCAAAGGTAAACTACGTCGTACAAGTAAAAATGCGATAACATGTATCTTGTAAATAAACCTTATTTATTTACTTCTCCAGACCGAAGACGATGTACATCAAACATGTATCTTGTAAATATACCTTGTTTCTGTCCTCTCCAGACCGAAAACGATGTACATCAAACATAGATCTTGTAAATAAACCTTGTTTCTTTCCTCTCCAGACCGAAGACGATGTACATCAAACATGTATCTTGTAAATAAACCTTGTTTCTTTCCTCTTCAGACCAAAGACGATGTACATCAAACATGTATCTTGTAAATAAACCTTGTTTCTTTCCTCTCCAGACCAAAGACGATGTACATCAAACATGTTACTTGTAAATAAACCTTGTAACTAAACCTGGTAAATAAACCTTGTCAATAAACCTTGTTTTTTTCCTTTTCAGACCGAAGACGATGTACATCAAACATGTTTCTTGTAAATAAACCTTGTAAATAAACCTTGTTTTTTCCCTTTTCAGACCGAAGACGATGTACATCAATTGGTGCCATTAACGGAGTGCCCTAACCACTTTACGGAAGACCGAGGGGACGGCGAGGTGTGATTTTCTTAACCATCAAACCAAGATATATAACAACTTGTGTACATACATATAACCCGCGTCGGGTACAAAGGGATCATGTTGCTTTTTAGGACAGTCGAACCTGTGCTACTAGTATGTCTACCTAGTAAAAAATGAAGCATAAACAAAAACCCACGTTTGTCAGCTATCGCCGAAAAACATAATTGCAAAAACAAAGAAGTATCTCGCAATGTTCGCGAACTAATTTAACACTTTATCAACTTCAAACTCTCCAATTTTCTGTATTCGTATGGCTTTAGCGATACATAATTTAAGATGTGGTCCGATACTTCAAAAGAAATATACATCGTTTGCACGAAGAGTCGATATTCCTTAGAAAAGTCTTAACACTATTAGTACGCAGATGACTAGAAAAGGAGGATTACAAAGGACTTTTGTATATGATATCTCTCTTAGCACTCATTAAAACCTATGTTGTAGGTACTCAAAAGAATCGTCTCACTGAGACGATTCTTTTGAGTACCTACAACATAGGTTTTTGAGGTCAAATAAGAATTTCCGTACTGGAAAATGAAATTATTACTCTAATTCTTATATTTCAAGACAACTTTTGAACAGTTTTAAAACAACATTCCGCTTTCGTAAAAAGACATGAAGATTTTTTTATTTTTTTATTTCTTACAATAATAACTGTTCCAATGGGAAGATAGTGCAATGTTGTAAATTAATGCTTAGCTTAAAGACATACACCACATTTCGCTTTCGTAAAAAGACATGAAGAACTTTTTATTTCTGACAATAATAACTGTTCAAATGGGAAGATAGTGCATTGTTGTTAATTAATGCTTAGCTTAAATACACATACCCACAAAACAAGTTCGAGACCGGTGACAGGTGACCGGTAAAGAAATGTGTCCAGATATCGACCAATATCAACGTCATTGCCATTTATCGTAACGTACATGTATGTAGATTGCCCAATAAGATTCAATTTCTGTTCCATTTTGCTTCATGTTTATGTTATTGTGTCATTAAATTTGTTAATATGCATTTTGTCCTTTTATATGTGATGAGATATTTCAAAGGGAGGTGAGTTTCACCTATAACCAGACTTTTATTTTTTATGTTATTATGAAATATATACATATATAAGCCGTTTCACGAGAAAACCATCAGTATGGACTGTGCGTAAAGTATCGACCGGATAAGACTAAGCGTGCCACGCAGGCTAACCCGGACAGACAATTTTTGCCTCCTGTAGATTGTCTGTGTTAGGAATCATCAGTCTATATCTCTATTTCCCTGAGACGGAATATGTCGGCCCGGATAAGCCTGTGCGGTATGCGCAGTTTGATCCGGGTCGATACATTACGCAGAGTCCATAATGTTGGTCTTTTCGTGGAACGGCCCATATATAAAGGAAGATTAAACAAATTGAAAACCTTGTTTCATACACCGATTTTTATAATGAACTTGCTACTACCAATTAATTTCTGTCAACGTTGAAATAACTCGCTTTGAACAAGTGTAAAATTTATTTCTATGGGAAAATTCAAAGGTTAAATGGAAAATGTTTATCATAGCAGCACAAACTCTTTTAACATTAAACACCACAGTTACCAGTATCGTAGCCTGCTACAATTTTTTGTTTCGCATTTAACTATTACCTAGAAGATTTAATTTTATAAATAAAATAAAATACTAGACATAAGTTTATCCAGATCGACCCGAAAATCTTAAATTGTGGTATGAAAGAGTTACTGCCATTATGTGTATATATTTATTCTAACTCTTTCCGGTTGAGATGGCAATTTGTTTCGTTGCCCTTAGCAACTAGTATAGATATGTATGGACAGCAAGTGAAGTTTGCAGAAGTGTTTATTTGATTGAATTGATAATAAAGTGATTTATGAATGCCGTTTTATCTAATGTTATAAAACGCGACACTCCATAAGTGAACGTTTATGTATATCTCGCAGATTTGGGATGTTCGCTACTATATATGCTATCCCATGTAAGCAGAGCTTGAATAAGCATTTGTACTTACATTCCTTTCGGATAAATTTTAAATAATATTTATTAAGAGAAATGTTACTATTTGAAAAGAGCCGGTATGTTTAAGAAGCTCCATCAGCGTTATGCTTAACTCTCTCTCTGTTACTACGGTACTTTTGTTCAGAAATAAGTAGTTGAGAACGACCCTCGTTTAAATAGTTTACTGAAAGATGTTTCAATCGTCCAGAGAGCAGAGTGTTTCAATGATGAATGTCAAAAGGTTAGTAAAAAGGAATGATGTAAGGGAAGTAACTGCATTAGAATAACACACACAGATTGTACGAGATGTCTCTCTTAGACCTTAACCATAATCATATTTAGTCGTTGCCCGGCCTTAATTACTGTCGGATTTAAAAGTCGTTTGCTGTTGATATGTTGTATATTGGTATTTTGTTTGTTTGTTTGTTTGGAGTTTAACGCCGCTTTCAACAGCTTTGGTCATATCACGGCGGTCAGTGCACCTACCCATGTTTTCCTGGCTTTCCCACACCAGTACTTACACAACATTCTTTCGAAGCCACTGACTACTTTCTCACATAGATCAGAGGTGAGAGGCAATGGAAAACATCGCCCGAAAGAATGTCGCCGCAACCGTGTATATTGGTAAGGGTGAAATACTGTAAGATGTGGATGGTTTCCTGTGGCACGTCACAAATGTTATCGTAAATAAAGAACGATTCTGTAATGTGTGTATTTGATTTTTATGTCTGTATAATTCAAGGGTTTAAAATTAACAATTTGTTTTATAGGGGTTTTACGCCGTTATCAACATTATTTCAGTTATATCACGGTGACAGTTTTCACTTATTCATGATCCCTGGGTAAACAAACCATTACTAGGCTATGAAATATGCCTTGCCCATGACCGTCTTGCCGCGACTTGGTATCTAAAGGTAAGGTAAATCAATTAAATGAAAGCGTGATAAAAAAGACAGTTTAAGTGATGAATTATCAAAACAGACCAGATTTAAATTTGTTCGACTTTACCCACTTTAAAGGTGCTTAACTCCAGATAGAGATCGAAACTTTGAAATGTTAAAGCTTCTGCAAATATTGCTAATATTGACAACAAATTAAGTTATAAATAGCTGAAAAACTGTCAATTGAAAGTCATGAAAATGTACACAATTTTGCTAACTAGGTATGTATACACAGAAAAATGTTAAAACTTCTGCAAATATTGCTAATATTGACAACAAATTAAGTAATAAGTAGTTGAAAAACTGTCAATTGAAAGTCATGAAAATGTACACAATTTGGCTTACTGGGTATGTCTACACAGAAAATAATGAAGCATAAACGATCAATATTTAGATGTTTATGGTACTGGAAAGTGAAATTATAACTCTAATTTTATCCCAGAATTATTATTTTAATATTTCAAGACATTTTTTGAACAGTTTTAAAACTGTGACTATTATAATATATATTTCCTGTAGTTTAGCACCTTTAAAGTATGTTTGTTTCTGATAATACTTTGTGCATTTGGACTAGACAGCATCTGTGCACAGGTATAATCAGGAAAAAAAACCATGCTTTAACCCTTTCCCTCATAAGACAATTCTGTAGCAGACGACTTTGAACGTATTTTGTCAAAACATAGAAAATCTCCATAATTGAATGGATAACCTATGACAAAGAGTTGAAAAAATTGTGGCAAAGGGAGAAATTGCACGTTTTGTGCAATTTCTTCTTTTGTCACTATGTTTTCAAAAACCCGTCTGCTGCAGAGGCGTCAGAAAGCGTCTATATCAGGGAAAGGGTTAAAATGTATGTGATTAATTATCAAAATAGAGCAGATTTAGATTGCACTGTGCGGGTGGGGTCAGATCGTTCGACTTTTCGAATTTTACCTCCTCCTATATTGTTTTCAAAGTCTCCGTTTGACACGGTTTTCCAGTCATGCCGAGCAACTGATATATATAATTCTCGCAAAGGAGGCTAGCAACTTAAACTTTGTTTAAGTAATAGGTATAACCCAATCGGGCATCGAAGTCTGTTCCCCTGATCTCGTTCTCGTTGCGGATGTTCTATCCATTACATAACTACATCATCGAGACAGCATACATGTGCAGTGGTTACATTACTTTGCATGTACTTGTACTTGCTTGACAATCGATATAAGATAGAACTAGTTTTAACTGAAGAGTTAGCTGCTACAGAAAGGTCATATGTCGTCTTTATCAGAGGAAAATGATAATGAATACAACGAACGTTTAAACAAATATGAGCCGTTATAAGTATAAAGTGAGTTGTGGGGGATAAACGACGTTTTCAACACTGTATCAGTCCTAGTAAGGCGACGTGTTCACCAACTCATGTGTAACAGGAAATTTGGTAAAAATTTAATGTCTGAGTGGCAAACAGTACATAATTCATGAGAAACCGCTCGTTATGAGCTGTCTCGCCAGAATCTGCATCTCTAACAAACGGCTTTAACTACCTTTGGCAGCGAAAGGGTTAAGACGACTCCATACTGTGTGTACGACTCCATAATGTGTGTACGACTCCATAATGTGTGTACGACTCCATAATGTGTGTACGACTCCATAATGTGTGTACGACTCCATAATGTGTGTACGACTCCATAATGTGTGTACGACTCCATACTGTGTGTACGACTCCATACTGTGTGTACGACTCCATACTGTGTGTACGACTCCATACTGTGTGTACGACTCCATAATGTGTGTACGACTCCATACTGTGTGTACGACTCCATAATGTGTGTACGACTCCATACTGTGTGTACGACTCCATACTGTGTGTACGACTCCATAATGTGTGTACGACTCCATAATGTGTGTACGACTCCATAATGTTTGTACGACTCCATAATGTTTGTACGACTTCATAAATGTTTGTACGACTCCATAATGTTTGTACGACTTCATAAATGTTTGTACGACTCCATAATGTTTGTACGACTTCATTTATAACCAAAGAACCGTCCACGACAACTAACGCTTGCAAACAGAAAACATCCAGATCAACCTGCGCATCCAATCAGTTACATAATTGATTGATTGATTGTTTGGTGTTTTACGCAGCTTTCAACATTTTCGTTCAGTTATATCCTGGTGTTTCCTAGGCTAGGTAATTAACCAGTACTTCTGGACCATCTATCCCAAACACCAGCCAGTCAGTCATAATGCTTACCCTGCAACCCCGAGCGCCATGGAGGGCAGCCATTACTACCAATTTTAAAGTTTTTGGTATGACCCGGCCGGGGATCGAAACCAAAACCCCCCACACCCGAAGCGGACGCTCTACCACTACACCAGCGAGACGATTAATAATGTACATAAGGTTTCAAGACAAGCATAAGTATAGACCTACTCTCATCATAAATATAAAGTTGGGTTACCTTTTTCGTGCATCAAGGGCGATAAATATGTGACTATTCGTCGTATTCCGTAGAACACGTTATGTACCTTACTTCTTATATACAAATATATACACAGCCGTAAGGTTAACAGTAATGATGTTTTAGAAATGTCATTGAAAACTCGTTTGTTTGTTTTGTTGGGGTTTTACGCCGTTTTCAACATTATTTCAGCTATATCACGGCGACAGTTCACTTATTCGTGATCCCTGGATAATCAAACCAGTACTAGGCTAGGAAATGTGCCTTGCCCAAGAGCACTCCACCATGACCACAGCGTCGCGACTGGGGATCGAACCCGGGACACCCGGTTTCAAATGATTTGAAAACTCGTACACAGCGATGTAGAAATAAATATTGCATTAAATTATACACATTATACATTGCATGTTATTATACCTCACTTGTGTCTACACTGGTAAAATCCCATTACCCGAAAAAGAGATATTTTGACTATCAGAAACATTTTCAACCTTTTTGACACGTGACCAAGCGAAAATTTACTGTCAGGTCATGTGACTGCAGTGATATTTTGAATGTCATATAAGGGCAAATAACTGCTACAATATTTTAGCTAAATCATGACGTGATTGCCTCCCTTATACACATACAACAGTGACGTCACTATTCAATGTGTACATAAACACATCAGACGACAGGAACTGTCAGCAAGTAAACATGTCTCGATTTGCAAGTATTTCTGAAGATGATTTAGACACTCTTGATGGACAGAAAGAGTCAAAAAACACAAAACGTGTAATAAAAAGAAGTGTGTCTCTGTTTCGTGGATTTCTCGGCGAAAACTGTGAATTTGAAGGATTTCCAAGCGGGGAATTAAACAAATCTCTTCGAGCATTTTTTGCAAGCATAAGAAAGACAGATGGGTCGGAACTAAAGAAATCATCACTGACATCAATTAAGTACGGAATTTGTAAATATCTGAAAGATGAGTGTAAAATCGATGTATTAACAGTGGAATTTTGTTCTTCCTGATATATGTGATATTTTGTTTACCTTGTTAAACTTGTTTAATTAAATGAATTAAAAACATTTTAAAACTTTTGTATGTACTTAATTTTGTTCGGTATAATAAAATAAATATCATATGGCAGCATGTGTGACATTGATATTGTCAACCCTCGAAACAGAATGTCACCCTCGGCTTACGCCTCGGGTGACATTTTGCTCACGGGTTGACAATATCAATGTCACACATGCTGCCATATGATATGTATATATTATCATAGAAGGGAGACAGTTCACTTATTTATGATCCCTGGGTAAACAAACTAGTACTAGGATAGGCATTACTCTGGCTAACTTATATTGAATCAATATTGAATTTGTTTTGTGTTTTACGTTTATCCTAACGTCAGCCAGTCAGTCGTAATGCTTAACCCGCAACCTGCAGCGCCAAGGAGGGCAGCCATTGCTACCATTGCTAAAGTCGTCTGGCATCAATACGTCAAAGAATGGATTAAACCGAAAAGTTTTTGGTTTCAAGGTTGGAAAGAGCAATATTCTGAATCACGAACATTAAAGGCTAAGTTCATGACGAACTCAAGGAGGGTAGGGTCAGGGTCACATGCATCGATGGCGCATGAGCAGACAATTGGTTCTCGTGAACGCACATCTCTACTCTGGAGTCAAAATTCAAAATGGAAGCCACCTTGGTCCGCTTGTTTCATTAACGATACCAGAAAGCTCATTTTCCTGTTGTCTAAATTACGGAGCTCAATTATTTGCAAGTGCCCAATTAAACAAACCTTATGTATACGCCTTACAAATAGATACATCACTGATTACTGAACTCAGAGGTTCGTATTTCGAGATCATTTACACAACAGTATCCAGAATTGTCACCCTCAGCCATTTTGGAACTCTTCTAACTCTCGCTCGAAGCAGGGTGGTAAATAGTAGGGGTCAGAAGTTCATATGACGTCCGTAGAGTTAAAACACTTGCCGTTCATGAGGAACCCAGATAACTCTAGTTGGAACTCGGGTTCGTCGTGAACTTCTTAGACTAAGTAGTTAATGTCCTCGCGACGATGTCATCAAGTGTAAACAAGGATCCACCCCCGTGCGTACGAACGTACGTCATCGCTCTATCGACTTCATTCATATCCGAATTAGTTTATGAAACTTAACACACGTGTTCACTAGCATTGTCTCTTGTACGAGTTCGCGTTTCGCCGACCTAGGATAAAGGTCAAACTCACAGTGACTATTAGACGTCTACAAGAATCGACATCGACTTCATTTCTTATCCAATTGTTACAAAACTGAACACACATATTCACCATCCCCTCTTGTAAGAGTTCACGTTTCACCTAGGTCACAGTGATAATAAAACATTTGTATAAAACGACGTCATCGCTCATATTCCATACTAGGGTTTCGTGTCAACCGGGCTTGGAAAGGTTCACGTTTTACCCAGCAAGGTCAAAGGTCAAGGTCACAGAGTCTATAATATGTATGATTGAAACGATTTCATCGCTCTATCACTTTCATTTAGAGACGAGAGTTAATCCTTACTTCAGACACTTGTTAATTTTCACAAGTGAGCTAGGATGGGTTACGGCTTCATATACCAAGGTCAAAGGTAAAGGTCACAGTGACTACACATCATTTGTATTGTTGGCAATGGGGCGTTGCCTTTTAGAAAATAGATTGTGCCAGTCTTACCAATTTTCATGTGAAGAATCGGAAACGTTTCTGCTTTGTCTTTCGAAACAAACCACTATCTCTCGTTACACTTTTAAACGCACTTGCCCTGTTCTCTTGCATGCTTTCTTAACAACCGCACACAAGAACAATACCTATTGTGTATGAACTATCAACAGTTTGTTAAATTAATGCAAACACATTGAAAACATGAAAGACTTTAATATACGTATTCCTGAACACTTTTCGAGGACAGCTCAACAATTAAATGTATCAATTATATACAGTACAAAAGTTGCTGCAAGATACAGCAATTGGCGCGGAAATCAGCATTTTATGGCTTAAGAAATACTGTTTGATTCGAAAAACACGTAACCCGCTTTTAAATATTCGATATAAATATATGATAACAATTGTTTTTTAGTTAAATACGTAAAACGAAAACAAAAATACCTTTTCCCAACGTATTGACCTCGATCTCCAAATATTATTGTAAACATTTGTCTGCGCATGCGCGTCCTTTTTTTCCCCTTAATATATTCTTGAAATCGCAAATTTGAGCACAGGCTTTTATAGCGACGTTGGTAGAGTGGTTGACCTTTTCGTAAAGTTAAGCAACGTTCATCGCAATTAGTGCCTGGATGGATGACCCGCAATGGCTTAATGCCGGTACACATTACGCTATGATTTTAATATACATTTTAATTATAAATAAAACTACTCGCATATAATTAGATTGGTTCACTAATCTTAATATTCTATTGCAAACTCGAACGAGAAACAGTCTAGTGACGAACTACTACGGAAATATTCGAGAGCTGACGGTAAAATATGGCGCTGCGCAAGCCAATTTTATTAGTGGTAGTTCTAAACATAATCAATATATGCACTGGTGCTGGTGCACCCGAGCAATAAACGACTAGATATTTTATTCCGTAATTGACGCCGCGTGGAATTTAACGTAATTGTTTTCTGTCATTCTAATAAGTAAGATAAAATATCAAATAATATGCGCATGTTCCATTTATTAGTGTTTTCTCATATTGATCACCGTTTATCTTTTTTAAAGATATTTCTTTTTTTAAATAGTTTGGTTTAGTTTCAAAGCTAAAAAAAAGGTTTCTGGCGATGTTTTTGCCTATGCAGCATGTCATCCTTTGGCGATTTTGGTAATTCTTATCATTTAAAAGACGACAAGGTGTCATCGGTTCCCATAGAGTAATTAAGCTGTCTCTGCTTCCTTCCGTTATGAATATTTCGCTGTTTTCACGATTTTCATCCAATTTCTAAAATTCATTGGATTCGTACTCGGTTTTTCATGTTTCGTTCGAGATGAACGATTCGTATCAACTGGTTTTCTTAGGTGTGTGAAGTTAGCGCGTATATCGTAGATCGTAGCTCAACCAAAAAATATAATTGGCTGACCTGGGTCGTAGATCGTAGCTCAACCAATGGAAAGACATTCTGAATTGGCTGACCTGGGTCGTAGATCGTAGCTCAACCAATGATAAAACATACTGAATTGGCTGACCTGGGTCGTAGATCGTAGCTCAACCAATGGTAAAACATACTGAATTGGCTGACCTGGGTCGTAGATCGTAGCTCAACCACATGAAAAACATTCTGAATTGGCTGACCTGGTTCGTAGATCGTAGCTCAGCCACTACAAAAACATTGCGAATTGGTTGAGCTGGGTCGTAGATCGTAGCTCAACCACTTGAAAAACATTCTGAATTGGCTGACCTGGGTCGTAGATCGTAGCTCAACCACTAGAAAAACATTGCGAATTGGTTGACCTGGGTCGTAGATCGTAGCTCAACCACTGCAAAAACATTGCGAATTGGCTGACCTGGGTCGTAGATCGTAGCTTAACCAATGGAAAAACATTCTGAATTGGCTGACATGGGTCGTAGATCGCAGCTCAACCAACGGGAAAACATTCTGAATTGGCTGACCTGGGTCGGAGATCGTAGCTCAACCACTAGAAAAATATTGTGAATTGGCTGATTTGGGTCGTAGATCGTAGCTCAACCACTAGAAAAACATTGTGAATTGGCCGACCTGGGTCGTAGATCGTAGCTCAACCACTAGAAAAACATTGCGAATTGGCTGACCTGGGTCGTAGATCGTAGCTCAACCACTGCAAAAACATTGCGAATTGGCTGACCTGGGTCGTAGATCGTAGCTCAACCACTAGAAAAAACATATCGAATTGGTTGAGCTGGGTCGTAGATCGTAGCTCAACCACTTGAAAATCATTGCGAATTGGTTGATCTGGGTCGTAGATCGTAGCTCAACCACCTGAACATCATTGCGAATTGGCTGACCTGGGTCGTAGATCGAAGCTCAACCAATGGAAAAACATTCTGAATTGGCTGACTTGGGTCGTAGATCGTAGTTCAACCAATGGAAAAACATACTGAATTGGCTGACCTGGGTCGTAGATCGTAGCTCAACCAATGGAAAAACATTCTGAATTGGCTGACCTGGGTCGTAGATCGTAGCTCAACCACTTGAAAAACATTCATAATTGGCTGACCTGGGTCGTAGATCGTAGCTCAACCACTAGAAAAACATTGCAAATTGGTTGAGCTGGGTCGTAGATCGTAGCTCAACCACTAGAAAAACATCGCGCATTGGCTGACCTGGGTCGTAGATCGTAGCTCAACCAATGGTAAAACATTGTGAATTGGCTGACCTGTGTCGTAGATCGTAGCTCAACCACTAGAAAAACATTGCAAATTGGTTGAGCTGGGTCGTAGATCGTAGGTCAACCACTTGAAAATCATTGCGAATTGGTTGATCTGGGTCGTAGATCGTAGCTCAACCAATGGAAAAACATTCTGAATTGGCTGACCTTGGTCGTAGATCGTAGCTCAACCAATGGAAAAACATTCTGAATTGGCTGACCTGGGTCTTAGATCGTAGCTCAACCACTTGAAAAACATTCATAATTGGCTGACCTGGGTCGTAGATCGTAGATCAACCACTAGAAAAACCTTGCAAATTGGTTGAGCTGGGTCGTAGATCGTAGCTCAACCACTAGAAAAACATTGCAAATTGGCTGACCTGGGTCGTAGATCGTAGCTCAACCACTAGAAAAACATTGCGAATTGGTTGAGCTGGGTCGTAGATCGTAGCTCAACCACTTGAAAATCATTGCGAATTGGTTGATCTGGGTCGTAGATCGTAGCTCAACCACCTGAAAATCATTGCGAATTGGCTGACATGGGTCGTAGATCGTAGCTCAACCAATGGAAAAACATTCTGAATTGGCTGACCTGGGTCGTAGATCGTAGCTCAACCAATGGAAAAACATTCTGAATTGGCTAACCTGGGTCGTAGATTGTAGCTCAACCAATGGAAAAACATTCTGAACTGGCTGACCTGGGTCTTAGATCGTAGCTCAACCACTTGAAAAACATTCATAATTGGCTGACCTGGGTCGTAGATCGTAGATCAACCACTAGAAAAATCTTTGGAAATTGGTTGAGCTGGGTCGTAGATCGTAGCTCAACCACTAGAAAAACATTGCGAATTGGCTGATCTGGGTCGTAGATCGTAGCTCAACCACTAGAAAAACATTGTGAATTGGCTGACCTGGGTCGTAGATCGTAGCTCAACCACTAGAAAAACATTGCGAATTGGCTGACCTGGGTCGTAGATCGTAGCTCAACCACTGCAAAAACATTGCGAATTGGCTGACCTGGGTCGTAGATCGTAGCTCAACCACTAGAAAAAACATATCGAATTGGTTGAGCTGGGTCGTAGATCGTAGCTCAACCACTTGAAAATCATTGCGAATTGGTTGATCTGGGTCGTAGATCGTAGCTCAACCACCTGAACATCATTGCGAATTGGCTGACCTGGGTCGTAGATCGAAGCTCAACCAATGGAAAAACATTCTGAATTGGCTGACTTGGGTCGTAGATCGTAGTTCAACCAATGGAAAAACATACTGAATTGGCTGACCTGGGTCGTAGATCGTAGCTCAACCAATGGAAAAACATTCTGAATTGGCTGACCTGGGTCGTAGATCGTAGCTCAACCACTTGAAAAACATTCATAATTGGCTGACCTGGGTCGTAGATCGTAGCTCAACCACTAGAAAAACATTGCAAATTGGTTGAGCTGGGTCGTAGATCGTAGCTCAACCACTAGAAAAACATCGCGCATTGGCTGACCTGGGTCGTAGATCGTAGCTCAACCAATGGTAAAACATTGTGAATTGGCTGACCTGTGTCGTAGATCGTAGCTCAACCACTTGGAAAACATTGCAAATTGGTTGAGCTGGGTCGTAGATCGTAGGTCAACCACTTGAAAATCATTGCGAATTGGTTGATCTGGGTCGTAGATCGTAGCTCAACCAATGGAAAAACATTCTGAATTGGCTGACCTTGGTCGTAGATCGTAGCTCAACCAATGGAAATCATTCTGAATTGGCTGACCTGGGTCTTAGATCGTAGCTCAACCACTTGAAAAACATTCATAATTGGCTGACCTGGGTCGTAGATCGTAGATCAACCACTAGAAAAACCTTGCAAATTGGTTGAGCTGGGTCGTAGATCGTAGCTCAACCACTAGAAAAACATTGCAAATTGGCTGACCTGGGTCGTAGATCGTAGCTCAACCACTAGAAAAACATTGCGAATTGGTTGAGCTGGGTCGTAGATCGTAGCTCAACCACTTGAAAATCATTGCGAATTGGTTGATCTGGGTCGTAGATCGTAGCTCAACCACCTGAAAATCATTGCGAATTGGCTGACATGGGTCGTAGATCGTAGCTCAACCAATGGAAAAACATTCTGAATTGGCTGACCTGGGTCGTAGATCGTAGCTCAACCAATGGAAAAACATTCTGAATTGGCTGACCTGGGTCGTAGATTGTAGCTCAACCAATGGAAAAACATTCTGAACTGGCTGACCTGGGTCTTAGATCGTAGCTCAACCACTTGAAAAACATTCATAATTGGCTGACCTGGGTCGTAGATCGTAGATCAACCACTAGAAAAATCTTTGGAAATTGGTTGAGCTGGGTCGTAGATCGTAGCTCAACCACTAGAAAAACATTGCGAATTGGCTGATCTGGGTCGTAGATCGTAGCTCAACCAATGGAAAAGCATTGCGAATTGGCTGACCTGGGTCGAAGATCGTAGCTCAACCACTAGAAAAACATTGCGAATTGGCTGATCTGGGTCGCAGATCGTAGCTCGAACAATGGTAAAACATTCTGAATTGGCTGACTTGGGTCGTAGATCGTAGCTAAACCACTAGAAAAACATTGCGAATTAGCTGACCTGGGACCTAGATCGTAGCTCAACCAATAGAAATACATTGCGAATTGGCTGACCTGGGTCGTACATCGTAGCTCAACCAATGGAAAAACATTCTGAATTGGCTGACCTGGGTCGTAGATCGTAGCTCAACCACTTGAAAAACATTCTGAATTGGCTGACCTGGGTCGTAGATCGTAGCTCAACCACTTGAAAAACATTCATAATTGGCTGACCTGGGTCGTAGATCGTAGCTCAACCACTTGAAAAACATTCATAATTGGCTGACCTGGGTCGTAGATCGTAGCTCAACCACTAGAAAAACATTGCAAATTGGTTGAGCTGGGTCGTAGATCGTAGCTCAACCACTAGACAAACATTGTGAATTGGCTGACCTGGGTCGTAGATCGTAGCTCAACCAATGGTAAAACATTCTGAATTGGCTGACCTGGGTCGTAGATCGTAGCTCAACCAATGGAAAAACATTCTAAATTGGATAACCTGGGTCGTAGATCGTAGCTCAGCCAATGGAAAAACATTCTGAATTGGCTGACCTGGGTCGTACGTCATAGCTCAACCAATGGAAAAACTTTCTGAATTGGCTGACCTGGGTCGTAGATCGTAGCTCAACCAATGGAAAAACATTCTGAATTGGCTGACCTTGGTCGTAGATCATAGCTCAACCAATGGAAAAACATTCTGAATTGGCTGACCTGGGTCGAAATCGTAGCTCAACCACTTGAAAAACATTCATAATTGGCTGACCTAGGTCGTAGATCGTAGCTCAACCACTAGAAAAACATTTAGTCATGCATATACTATATTTGATCCGTCCCTGGTAAAAGAGCATGTGACATATTTTAATATATCTTGATAACAATTTGAGAAAAGGATATTTTCTCTCCCCAAGAGTGACTCTTACTGTTCCCAGATTGTTTTCATGGATATCACAGCACTAATATGGGTATACAATTTTTTATATATACATGTATATGTGTCCATATGCAGACGTATGCTTTGCATTGCATGTCCATGTTAACTACTAAGGACATCCTCACTGACATGTTTTGTTCTGTGTTTGCTCTGCATTACGTGTCAGTGGGGATGTCCAGGTCAACTACGAAGGACATCCTTACTGACATGTTTTGTTCTGTGTTTGTGTGTGTATGGTATGTATATATGTTTTATATACATGCGTATACTCTGCATTACGTGTCAGTGGAAATGTCCAGGTCAACTACGAAGGATATCCTTACTGACATGTTTTGTTATCTGTGTGCGTGTGTATGGTATGTATATATGTTTTATATACATGCGTATACTCTGCATTACGTGTCAGAAGGAATGTCCGTGTCAACTACGAAGGACATCCTTACTGACATGTTTTGTTCTGTAGAGGCCTTAGTCAAGGCAGTCGAAGCACGAACATTTCACAATGGAGTGGAACACTTTTTTGTTTTGTTTTTCACGGGACAGCTACCAGCGCCGTAAGTCGAATTTCTACCCGAGTTTACCGCGTAATTTAAAGGGATCACTCCGTCATAGAGGCCTTAGTCAAGGTAGTCGAAGCACGAACATTTCACAATGGAGTGGAACACTTTTTTTTTTTTTTTCACGGGACCGCTACCAGGGCCGTAAGTCGAATGTCTACCCGAGTTTACCGCGTAATTTAAAGGGAGCATTCCGTCCTAGAGGCCTTAGTCAAGGCAAGTCGAAGCACGAACATTTCACAATGGAGTGGAACACTTTCTTTTTTTTTTTTCACGGGACAGCTACCAGGGCCGTAAGTGGAATTTCTACCCGAGTTTACCGCGTAATTTAAAGGGAGCACTCCGTCATAGAGGCCTTAGTCAAGGCAGTCGAAGCACGAACATTTCACAATGGAGTGGAACACTTTTTTTTTTTTTCACGGGACAGCTACCAGGGCCGTAAGTGGAATTTCTACCCGAGTTTACCGCGTAATTTATAGGGAGCACTCCGTCCTAGATGCCTTAGTCAAGGCAGTCGAAGCACGAACATTTCACAATGGAGTGGAACACTTTTTTTTTTTTTTCACGGGACACAGAACAATACATGTTTTATATGCATGCGTATACTCTGCATTACATGTCAGTGGGAATGTCCGGGTCAACTACGAAGGACATCCTTACTCACATGTTTTGTTCTGTGTTTGCATGTGTATGGTATGTATACATGTGTTATATGCATGCGTATACTCTGCATTACATGTCAGTGGGAATGTCCGGGTCAACTACGAAGGACATCCTTACTGACATGTTTTGTTCTGTGTTTGCATGTGTATGGTATGTATACATGTTTTATATGCATGCGTATACTCTGCATTACATGTCAGTGGGAATGTCCGGGTTAACTACGAAGGATATTCTTACTGACATGTTTTGTTCTGTGTTTGCGTGTGTAAGGTATGTATATATGTTTTGTATGCATGCGTATACTCTGCATTACATGTCAGTGGGAATGTCCGGGTCAACTACGAAGGACATCCTTACTGACATGTTTTGTTCTCTGTGTGCGTGTGTATGGTATGTATATATGTTTTATATGCATGCGTAACTCTGCATTACGTGTCAGTGGGAATGTCCGGGTCAACTACGAAGGACATCCTTACTGACATGGTTTGTTCTGTGTTTGCGTGTGTATGGTATGTATATATGTTGTATATGCATGCGTATACTCTGCATTACATGTCAGTGGGAATGTCCGGGTCAACTACGGAGGACATCCTCACTGACATGTTTTGTTCTGTGTTTACGTGTGTATGGTATGTATATATGTTGTATATGCATGCGTATACTCTGCATTACATGTCAGTGGGAATGTCCGGGTCAACTACGGAGGACATCCTCACTGACATGTTCTGTTCTGTGTTTGCGTGTGCATGGTATGTATATTTGTTTTATACGCATTAAAACATTATGTTCTATGACGTTCTACGATAAAGCTGAGGTATGTAAAACATGAAAGGCTTGCGATTACATTTGGGGCCGGTCATGTTATGCATCACTCAGGCTTAAAAAAAGGGATAACAATTGAATGCACAACTGACTAGAATAGTTGAACCGAAAACTGCTAATTCGAAATGATTACGTCAAAAGATTTAATAATAATGTATTTTCCCAACGAAAAAAACTATTACGTGAAATAAACATGATTATAGTGTTTTAATTTTTATTTCATTTACTCATGGATCTATTTAATTGATCTTCAGTTTTAACTCTTTGTATTTTGATTTTCTGATGAAACACGAGTTTTGGTGCTGATAATTATCTGTCATAGTATCACCATTATTGAAACAATGGCTGCCCTTATTTGCTCGCAGAGTTGCGGTGTTAGCATTACTAGCTGTGTCAGGATAAATGGACCATAAACGGTAACTTGCCAATGAAAGGCCGTGATGCGAGGAGTGTTCAAAAAGTTCGCTTAACCCTTTTTAACACACAACAAATCTGCAGCAGACACCTTTCAAAACATATTGAAACAAAAATGAAAAATCTCAGTAAATTTCAGTTTACCTATTAAATAGAGATGAACACATTGTGGCAAAAGGAGAAATTGCTCGTTTTGAGCAATTTCTTCTTTTGTCACAGTGTTTTCAAAAGTAGTCTGCTGCAGAGGCGTCCACAAAAACGTACATATGAGGAAAAGGGTTCAGTGCTCACATTTAGGTATCTTTTAAATCATTACAGTAGAATTGCGCTATATATAATGTAGATTGCGATATTTTCTATTCAATCAGTAATTTTCGGTTCTATGTTCAGCGTTGATATAACTGAAAAGGCGTTCGACAGGGAGGAATAATGTCGAGCTGGAGTTACCTCCTCTTCATAAAAGAAGTCTTAAATCAACTAGAAACTATTCACAGTTTAACTGTTGGAACTATGAAGTGTGGCAACACAACACTAGCAGACGATTTAGCTCTTCTTTGTCCAAATCTTACTGCACTTGAAAATCAGCTACAAATTGTATGTACTTACGCAAACACTTGGAGATGCTGCTTTAATACAGCATAGTGCAAATTTATAGTTTTTGGTAAACAAAACACAACAGTTAACTCCGCCAAATTTGGAAATTCTAGTATAGAGAAATGCGAAAAAATTGACACATATGGAACGCCTTTACTGTCTTAGTATGTTGTATTGTATCATACGCAGTACATTTTCATGTATACTAGGTATATATTTCAATTGACATGGTATGGTACAGACGCAGATCAACCAATTCGCAATGATTTTCAAGTGGTTGAGCTATGATCTACGACCCAGGTCAGCCAATTCGCAAAGTTGTTCAAGTGGTTGAGCTACGATCTACGACCCAGGTCAGCCAATTCGCAATGTTTTTCTATTGGTTGAGCTACATCTACGACCCAGCTCAACCAATTCGCGATGTTTTTCTTTTGGTTGAGCTACGATCTACGACCCAGGTCAGCCAATTCAAAATGATTTTCCATTGGTTGAGCTACGATCTACGACCCAGGTCAGCCAATTCAGAATGTTTTTCCATTGGTTGAGCTACGATCTACGACCCAGGTCAGCCAATTCAGAATGTTTTTCCATTGGTTGGGCTACGATGTACGACCCAGGTCAGCCAATTCGCAATGTGTTTGAAGTGGTTAAGCTACGATCTACGACCCAGATAAGCCAATTCAGAATGTTTTTGAAGTGGTTGAGCTACGATCTACGACCCAAGTCAGTCAATTCGCAATGTGTTTGAAGTGGTTGAGCTACGATCTACGACCCAGGTCAGCCAATTACATTTTTTTTCTCAAGTGGTTGAGCTACGATCTACGACCCAGCTCAACCAATTCGCAATGTTTTACAAGTGGTTGAGCTACGATCAACGACCCAGGTCAGCCAATTCAGAATGTTTTTCCATTCGTTGAGCTACGATCTACGACCCAGGTCAGCCAATTATCAATGTTTTTCCATTGGTTGAGCTACGATCTACGACCAAGGTCAGCCAATTCAGAATGTTTTTCCATTGGTTGAGCTACGATCTAAGACCCAGGTCAGCCAATTCAGAATGTTTTTCGATTTGTTGAGCTACGATCTACGACCCAGGTCAGCCAATTCACAATTATTTTCAATTGGTTGAGCTACGATCTACGACCCAGGTCAGCCAATTCAGAATGTTTTTAAAGTGGTTGATCTACGATCTACGACCCAGGTCAGCCAATTCGCAATGTTTTTCTATTGGTTAAGCTACATCTACGACCGAGCTCAACCAATTCGCAATGTTTTTCTACTGGTTGAGCTACGATCTACGACCCAGGTCAGCCAATTCAGAATGTTTTTTCCATTGGTTGAGCTACAATCTACGACCCAGGTCAGCCAATTCAGAATGTTTTTTCCATTGGTTGAGCTACGATCTACGACCCAGGTCAGCCAATTCAGAATGTTTTTCGATTGGTTGAGCTACGATCTACGACCCAGGTCAGTCAATTCAGAATGTTTTTCGATTGGTTGAGCTACGATCCACGACCCAGGTCAGCCAATTCGCAATGTTTTTCAAGTGGTTGAGCTACGATCTACGACCCAGGTCAGCCAATTCGCAATGTTTTTTCTATTGGTTGAGCTACATCTACGACCCAGCTCAACCAATTCGCAATGTTTTTCTAGTGGTTGAGCTACGATCTACGACCCAGATCAGCCAATTCGCAATGTTTTTCTAGTGGTTGAGCTACGATCTACGACCCAGATCAGCCAATTCCCAATGTTTTCCAAGTGGTTGAGCTACGATCTATGACCCAGGTCAGCCAATTCAGAATGTTTTCCTAGTGGTTGAGCTACGATCTACGACCCAGCTCAACCAATTCGCAATGTTTTAAAGTGGTTGAGCTACGATCTACGACCCAGGTTAGCCAATTCGCAATGTTTTTGAAGTGGTTGAGCTACGATCTACGACCCAGGTCAGCCAATTACATTTTTTTTCCATTGGTTGAGCTACGACCTACGACCCAGGTCAGCCTATTCGCAATGTGTTTGAAGTGGTTGAGCTACGATCTACGACCCAGGTCAGCCAATTCGCAATGTTTTTCAAGTGGTTGAGCTACGATCTACGACCCAGGTCAGCCAATTCGCAATGTTTTTTCTAATGGTTGAGCTACATCTACGACCCAGCTCAACCAATTCGCAATGTTTTTCTAGTGGTTGAGCTACGATCTACGACCCAGATCAGCCAATTCGCAATGTTTTTCTAGTGGTTGAGCTACCATTCACGACCCAGATCAGCCAATTCCCAATGTTTTCCAAGTGGTTGAGCTACGATCTATGACCCAGGTCAGCCAATTCAGAATGTTTTTAAAGTGGTTGAGCTACGATCTACGACCCAGGTCAGCCAATTACATTGTTTTTCCATTGGTTGAGCTACGATCTACGACCCAGGTCAGCCAATTCGCAATGTGTTTGAAGTGGTTGAGCTACGATCTACGACCCAGGTCAGCCAATACGCAATGTGTTTGAAGTGGTTGAGCTACGATCTACGACCCAGGTCAGCCAATTCAGAATGTTTTTCAAGTGGTTGAGCTACGATCTACGACCCAGGTCAGCCAATTACAATTTTTGGTTGAGCTACGATCTACGATCTACGCGCTAACTTCACACACCTGTTGACAGCGTGTCATGACCTTGGTTATTTGACCTAAGGTTAGAATGATCAGACATGGGCAAATTGGCAACAAAGTCTGCCTGTTTTTTCAGGCAGGTTGGGAATACGAGATTGTTTAACCTCTGTATCATATAACTGACCTATGAAAAGTTATTTATTTTATTTCTCGTTAACAAAACTTTTATCTAAATAAATGCAATCTCTAGAAATATGTACATTAAATGTGAAATGTGTGAACTGACAAAATGTGTGAACTGACAACATGTGTGAAATATATGAACCGTTCCACGAGAAAAAACAACATTATTGACTCTGCGTAACGTATAGACCCAGATCAGCCTGCGCAGTCCGGGCCGACACATTCCGTCTCAGGGGGGGGGGGGGGGGGGGGGGGGGGGGGGGGGGGAATATATGTATAGAGTAATGCTTCCTGAAACAGAAAATCAACAGGAGGCGAAAAGTATCTGTCCGACTTAGCCTACGCGGCATGCTTAAGCTGACCCGGGTTGATACTCTACGCAGAGTCCACAATGTTGGTTTTCTCGTGGAATTATATTATAAACGTTACTGGACCGTATCAGACGGGAACTGGACATGTATGCAGACATGAACGATCATGTACATTATACAGACTTGCCAGTACATTAGCAATACTCGTATATTTTTTATTATACCCTAATGTAGTTTCTGACGAAAGAAATAAAAGAAAAGACAGAAGTACAAGACAACGCACTTTAACCATTTCAATGTTGAATTTTTAAAACGGACTTGTACATTTTTAAATTTGGAAGAGTCAAATTCCAAAACTATCAAGATGAAAAAGTTAAAGATGAGCAGCAAACAGTATAGCCATGGTCAGATGACGCCCATACGCGGCCTGATCTGGGTCTATACTGATGGCTTAGGCTTAACACGAAATCAATTTCAGAAGTTAAATGTGCAGACAGCGTTTTAAGGATGATATTGTGTTGGTATTTACTCATCGTGTTTGATTTATTACAAGCAATTATAACCGACTATCTATAGAATAAACAAGGTCTTGGCCTAAATCTGACATGAAGAAAACGATTGCTTTCTTCTGGCCTAGATAGCTCCGCGGATACATAGCTTCTGTTCATTGGTTTGTAGTGGAGAAATAGCTAAATATTAGTTTTTTCATTGCAATTACTTCACATGGCTTTTTCAAAAGTCGTCTGCTCTACAATCATCAGACGAAAAATTTCAACAATCTAGAAAACTGAAAGAACTATATTGATAAAGAGTTGAAAAAATTGCAATAAAAGGTGAAATTGCTCGTTTTGAGCAATTTCACCTTTTATTGCAATGTTTTCAAAAAGTCGTCTGCAACAGCAGGCGTCAAATGTCGTCTGTGTGAAGTAATGGGTTAATGTGCGTCGTAAATTAAGTTATACTGTGATCCCCTTTCATCCTTACACGGTTCTGTTACTGATGACCAGATCTCTAGATAAGGGGCGTTTAAAATGTTCTCAAATCGGAATCTAACCCTTTATTCAAATAATAATTGAGCCATCCTGCGGGAAAACCAACATTGCGGACTCTGCGTAAATTATCGACCCGGATCAGCATAAGCATGCCGCGCAGGCTTACCCGTCGTATAGACACTTTTCGCTTCCTGTGGATTCATTACTCTATACCTCTATACCCCTGAGATGGAATGTTTCGTTCTGGATCAGTCTGCGCGGACTGCGCAAGCTGATCTGAGTAGATACATTACGCAGAGGCCAAAATGTTGGGTTTTCTCGCGTGACGGCTCATATATTGTGGGTATTCAAACAAAAACGTCACAATGAGATGATTCTCTCGAGTACCCAATACATAGGGTTTGGTTGGATAATAAGAGAGATACTGCGGGTGGAAAGTGCTGTACACTACTCCCTTATTTAGACCTCAGTTGGTGACAATAATACTAAAACGAATAAAAGAACAACGTCACGTGATACCCGATCTTTGGAGGTATGTTTGCTTGGTGATTTACGGCGCCCTCAACATGTTTTTCAAGTTATATTTCGACGTCACCTGGATAAGTTACCAGTAATACTGCTCCATGTATCCTTACACCAGCAAGGCAGTCGTAATTCTTACCCCAAACTCCTAAGCGATAAGGATGGATAGCCAATACTACATTGTTTTTTAAGTCTTTGGATCCTTGGAGGTTTTGACATGAAAGCTACATACTATTAAACAATGTACTTGAATGGCGAGTGTTTGGGAGGCTTCATCATGGAAGCCTGTACCCCGTCTGACGCAGGCTGGTCAGGGTCTTTGTTGCTCGCAACCTCCCACCCACCCCGTCCCACCCCGAAGGTCGGTTCTCGTGTGACGTGTTTCAGATGTTTATATAAGGTATTAACATGTAAGGTATTAAATGTGTATATAAGGTATTAAATGTGTATATAAGGTATTAAATATGTAAAGCATGTGATACCTATTCCGGGACAATGTCACATTGAAGTTTCTCGTAGTTCAGAATTATTGGAAAATCGGTTGCGTTTTCCCCTTCTTGTGAGATTATTGACTGTTTCTTTGCGTCATATACATTTGGACCATAGTCTAGCAAATCTACCCTGAGTAATTCAAAACATGCGTAGATAAACACAAGTCTTACCATTCATGTTAGCTGATATAAATGCAGACATTGTGCCCGTCATTTATAACAACCTCTTTGATTAATGTTCAAACAGTGTTGATTCATATCAGAACGCGCTGATGATTTTACATTGGCCGCAAATGCCCATGACCTTGTTTTGCTGAATAAGCACTCATCTAAGACAGAATGGTGCAACATTTAGATATTTGATTCGGTATTATTGTATATAATTATTTAATATCAATATCGGTTGGATTTCTTTTTATCTAAATCAATTAAACTTCATGACTAAACGATCATAGTTGTGTATTAGTAACATCAGTGGCATTAGTCACTTCACTGTGAAACTGGTTGCTTTCCACGTCTTTAACGTTAGAACGGCCAAAAGCAAACGTGGGGCAAAATGGCAGGTAGCGGCAAACGCTTATCTTGTCGAGGTATTTCTGTATGAACGGAAGATCATACGTGCGCATGTCTGTGGTGTATACACTATTTCCGGAATCGGAAGATTCTTGTTTTCTCCATTTTAGAATACCCCTCTCCTCGTCGGTGCCTAAAATTGAAAAGTTCAAATTAATTGTACACGTAACACGGCCGAAGACAGGATTTGCGCATTAACTTTTGAGTTATTGGTTGAATGATTGATTGTGATTTAACACCGTTTTTAACAATGTGTCAGTCATATCACGGCGACCAGTTCACATACACACGTGTCCTGGCTTTCTAACACCAGTACTCCACACAACATACTTTCCTATCAACTGGCTGCTTTTCCACATAGACTTCGAGACCATTTAAGGAATACGAATGACGAACGTCGGAAAGTATGTTGGTCGAGCTGGGATTCAAACTCACAACCACTGGATTGACAGCCCGCGTCGCTGCAGATTTAGTTATATGCGGGAAAGGGTGAAGAGAAATGAAATATACATATAAGCTGTCCCGCGAAAAACCAACAGTGTGGACTCTGCGTAAAGTATCGACCCGGATCAACATAAACATGCCGCACAAGCTAACCCGGACAGACATTTTTTGCCTCCTGTGGATTATCTGTTTCAGGAATCCTTACTCTATACCTCTCTCCCCTCTGAGACGGAATGTGTCGGCCCGGATTAGCCAGCGCGGAGTACGCATGTTGATCTGGGTCGATACATTACGCAGAGTCCATCATGTTGGTGTTGTAGTGTAACGGTTCATATGCCCTCCTTTACCTGGTATTGTATTGTCCAGAATGAACCCGGTCATTCCCCCCACAAACATACTGGTTCCTAATAACACGGTTATTATTTGGTCCGCTATATCGCTCCCTGAAAATTAACAATGGGAATATGTTTTTACACTGTGCACCATCGCACATACACGATGAACTGTCAGTATGACGAGTAAAGTTAAATCAGTTATTTTGCCGGTAAACCAACCTTCCTGTTTGTATGACTAATGTAAACATTTGAAAATATCGTGGCAAAAGGAGAAATTGCTCATATTCTGAACTTTTGACTCGGGTAAAACTTTGAATATGTACATATATACTTAAATACCAACGAAGAACTATGTGTGTATCTACATACATTTTGATTAAAATGGACAGTGCAACTTCGACATGGTTACAGCTGGGGTGGTATTCTTTCCTATAATATATTCCCCTCAATTCCGAAAACTTTTGTCCATAATATTTTCATATCTCGTAAGATCAGTGAACATATTAACTGTCTTTCATTCTATAGGTATTGTTTTGGGAGGATTCATTGTGTCTATACTTGATGCCAGAAACGAAAAGGCTACAATACTTATTTTACCTGTTGATTCGAGTAAATAGCCGTTTTCAATGTGTTTTAAGTTATATCACGTGGGCCAGTTCATGGCTTACTCTACACTAGTACTTCACGCAACATTCTTCCCAGGCAACTGGCTACCTTCCAGCATAGACTATTTAGGCTAATGGTGAAAGACTAATTGCTTTTGTCACATTTGCTTTTGTCACACATCGGTAATAATGAATAAATGGCCGAGCCTGGGTTCGAACTCGCGATCTCTGGATTGATATTCCTCGACTGAGCTACCGCGGTTCGAATCATTTACTTTTGGAGAAGATGACTCAGTGTTAGGGCTTTTTGGTCCAAAGCTCCCAGAGTGAATTCGTGATAAAAAGATAAGGTCACACTTAGCATCTTCAGCATACAATATGAAGAAAGGTATTATATGTAATTATATTCCAAATATAAAAGACCTAGCACAAGAACTTATTGAGAAAAAGTAAAAAAAAAACTTGTCCTAAAACTTTAACCAATGAAAATGCCAACTTGCCCTTTAACCTTAAACCGGACGCCGACGCAGACGCCGACGTCGGGGCGAGTAGTAAAGCTCTCAATATTCTTCGAATAGTCGAGCTAAAAATAATCTACTAACTCGGTGTGAGTACTGGGTCCAATTCCACCGATTTTACTTGGCGCTAATTTATATGTAAATAATAAATACGTAAAAACATATTTCATCAGTTTCTCTAATTTATATGTAAATAATAAATACTTGAACACATATTTCATCAGTTTCTCTAATTTATGTGCATATATATTTGAAAGAGATTAAAAATGGGAATGTAGTCTGATTCTTATCTAAACTTGTAACAAGAAATACCTTTAAAAAAGATAAACGGCGATCAATATGAGAAAACACTAAGAATGGAACATGCGCATATTATTTGACTTGAATATCAGAAACATTCTATGTGTTTACCAAAGGCTAATCGGCCATCTCCATCCAGCTTCAGTTTCTATAAATAGATTATCAAGGCCGAGAATACGCCACATGACTGGAGATTACGCAAGGCTCACAAGAGGTGTATACATTTCAAGTGACGATAAATAACTTGAAACTTATCGTGTTTAAAAAATAATTAATATTTTTCTCTTAAATATTATATTTCATACGTTTTCACTGATTTTTTTCACTGAAATTTATTTCTTAAGGTAAACAATTATAAGTTAGTATGCAGAACATTTCATTTTAAAACTTCATCTTATTATTGCCTCTCGTAGGATCGCCAACTTAACTATGAACCAATCAAAACGTATCATTTCATTTATTTCTTCGACATTATTCATTAAATACAACATTTGATTGGTCTACAATCTAGATCATTTGTCTAACATCTAGGCAAAACTGAGGTTAAACAGCTATCGCCGAAAAATGACGCTTAAGTTGTTTTGATAGAGTAGTTCACTTACCGGTGTTAATTGCATCGCTGTGCGTACCTATCCAGCCTGGAAAACTGAGCCCAAAGAATAATGACACACCGAGGATGAATAAATTTCTGGACGAATTGAGATCAACAAACTGGAGATTCGAAAGACCAACGGCAGTTATCATTCCTGAAAATACATTATACTATACGTGTATACCCGATGTTTTACTTTGGCCCGTACTTACTGGCAAGTTTTTACAAATATGTGAACTATTTCTTGCTAAATATTAATACATGAGTAGCAAAATATGATGGTGCTTCACAGAAAATAATCTACTGGGTATTTGTTAGTTACACAGAGCACCAGATAAGGGAGAGTAGACAGGTATTGCTTTGACAATATCTCTGTAAGCACTCATTAAAACCAATGTTGTGGGTACTCAACAGAATCGTCTCAGTGAGACGATTCTTTTGAGTACCAACAACATAGGTTTTGGAGGTCGAATAACCATTTTATAACATGCAAAAACTCACTAGAGCTCTGAAGAAGGGGGGGGGGGGGGGGGGTATAACATAATCGGGCATCGAACCCTGTTCCCTCAACCTCGTTGCGGATGTGCTATCCATTACATAACTACATCACCGTGACAGCATACATTTGCATCGATTGCGAAACAAGATTTCAAGCTTACATTAATCACGCTCGATGTCTGCTTCCTGGCTACTTAACCAGTACTCGCGTCGTTTGTATATTGAAAAATCCCAAAATCAGTACCCGCTCATCACGGGATTCGAACCCGGGACCTTTGGTAAAAGAGGCCAACGCTATACCTCTGTACCACTGTCTTCTAACTGAAAAGTTAGCTGCTACGTATAGCTGCTATATCAGAGGGAAAGGATAATGAACACAACACACATTTAAACAAATATGAGAAATATGAGCCGTATTAAGTGAATTGTGGGTGAGAGTGTGGGGAGGGGGAGTGCGTGGGTCTTAATGACACGCTAAAAGACATATTGACAAATGGGCGTACATTTAGTGGAGTTACACTTCTAGTTACATGTATGTGTCAGAAAGTCCATTAAGGCAGTCCGCGTATACAGATCCGGGCCGACTTATTCCGTTTCAGGGCGATAAAGGTTTAGAGTAATAATTCCTGAAACGGAAAAACCCACAGGAGGCGAAAAGGGTCTATCCGGGTAAGCCTGCGCGGCATGCTTAGGCTGATCCGGGTCGATACTTTACTCAATGTCTACAATGTTGGTTTTCCCTGAAGACGGATCAATTGTGTGTAAACCAACATACCAAACATTATTATAAACACTCCTCCAATAACTGGATCGGGTATGGTAACAAACAGTGCGCCGAATTTCCCCATACATCCCAACACAATCATAATAAAACCTCCGTACTGCACCACGCGTCGGCTACCCACCTGGAAAAAAGATAATAGCTGCATTCGGCGATTTGGGGTCTTCTTTACTCTGGTTATTCAGTTAGGATATATATGTGTGGGGTTTTTAATATACCCTTTCCCTCCTATATACGCTTTCTGACGCCTCTGCAGCAGACGGCTTTTTGAAAACAAAGAGACGAAAGAAGAAAGTGCTCAAAACATGCAAATTCTCCTATCCACTTTTAGTCATAGGTTATCCATTCAATTTTAGAGATTTTTCTATTTTTTGACAAAACATGTTCAAAGTCGTCTGCTGCAGAATTGTCGTATGAGGGAAAGGGTTAAGGTTTATACTTCAAATAGACTCTGAAAAAAGTGTACATGTATATGCGCACAGTACCAAACCTGAGACTTGATGGTACGCAGATGCAATAACACTCAACATCGCAAGACGCGTTTCACGTGATAGAAGTAGTTACTAAATCACTTGACTTTGGTTGGCGTATCGACGATATTGTTCGTGAACATAAAACCAAAACAAGTGCAATTTAGAAAAAAAAATCCGGATTTAATAGGATGCTTATGAGTATATTGATGAACAAGGTCACCGAAACTGGTATATGAGCCATCCCATGAGAAAACCAACATTGTGGACTCTGCGTAAAGTATTGACCCGGATCAGCCTAAGCCGAGCAGGCTAACCCGGACAGACACTTTTCGCATCTTGTGGATTTCCTGTTTCAGGAATCATTGCTCTATATCTCTATCCCCCTGCGACGGAATGTGTCGGCCCGGATTAGCCTGCGCGGACTGGACAGGCTGATCTGGGGCGATACATTACGCAGATACCATACTGTTGGTTTTCTCGTGGAACGGCTCATATTATAATTTTCCAGAATTAGCACGGTTGTTCTATTTTTAGAACATTACTCTGTGCTTCTTGGAGTAAGTGCCTTTTTTCAAATCATAAACTCAGACGAATGTTGTTTATATACACAATTTCGCTGGACAAACCAGATACGCTTGTGAGTATATCATAAATCGAGTGAATCAGTCTTGAAGATATTAAAAGAAATTCAGCAACATTGTTTGTTATTGTTTTATTTGACCCCACAGGGGATCAACACATGAACTGTCTTTCTCATGACGGACACAGTAAGCACTACAATCACGAGTCTATACTTAACAAATAATACATTAAACAATACCTTGGTTATACCGATTGCTCCAACATTTTCGCTGTAAGAGGTAGTGCCGTTCCCCGACCCCCAGGCCCCCGCCAATATACAGCCTATTCCTTCTATCCCGATACCTGTTAAAGATTGGACAATTTGGTTAATGGCGTATACAGTCTAAGCTCTTCACAGAAACATACGGCAGAGGTAGAAATGCGCGAGAAAACCAACATTGTGGACTCTGCGTAAAGTATCGATCCGGATCAACCTAATCATGCCGCGCAGGCTTGCTCGGTTAGACCCTTTTCGCCTCCTGTGGATTTTCTGTTTCAGGAATAATTACTCTATACCTATATCCTCCTGAGACGGAATGTGTTGGCCCGGATCAGTCTGCTATTACCTTGATGTTTGTGCATGTAAGGCATTGAGATTTGCTGACTGATGTACTACAATATATGCACACTTGACTATTAATATTGCGGAGATTTTTCGTTATTTTGCATTGTAAAATCTACTGGGTTAGTAACCCAGTAAATCTGAAAATATCGCTGTATATTTATCACGTGATCACTACAACCGAATTGACAATCTCCTTCCCAGAGTTGTTGTTCCTTACACTCACGCATACATGAATGTAATGAGTCGATAGTGTTAGAGAATGCCGAATTGAATCCACAAATTCAAATGAGCAAGAGGAAATTCCACGGTATTTTTAAACGGGAAAACACGGAGCGGACGTTTTTTTAACTGCTTATTTCCTATGAAATAATGAAAAACAAGACTTGTACAACCTTCTACAACATTCCGTTACATATATATCGACGTATTTTGGATTAATTAGAATAAGTATAAAATATAACGATTTTGGACCATTATGGTGTTCAGTCCCTTTAAATCTACGAAGGTCTAATCATGTATGGCGAAACTCGAATTTGTATGTATCTCAATAATTCGATGATAAAGTATGGTATACCTCTATTGATTGCGTGTAAAGGCGGTGGTGGGGCTCCAGACAATCTTGCACATGCGTAGTAATCTCCAATGGATTCGATCATGGAGGAGAGGACACCGGCCAACATTCCGAACACGCCCGCTGTACTAACGGTTGGCATACCCCATTGCCCTGGTAATAAAAAAACAGATGAACCGCGTGTTTTTGTTTGGGCTTTTTTTGTGTGTGGGGAGAGGGGGGAGTTCTTGTTGCATCCGAGTTAAGTGAAGACTATAAAAGGACAGTCGCACCAGGGTCGTCACATTTATTAAAGGGCCGTTATAAGACTTTAAAAAAAATGGCAGTAACGGCTACCCGTCTTGGTGCTCAGGTTAAATGGACCTGTTGTGCTTGTAACTTACCCAGGAAATGCCGTGATATAACTGAAATAGTGTTGAAAGCGGCGTAAAATACAACATATGAGCTTGTATAAATGCACAGTCCCACCAGGGTCTTCACATTGAGTATAGCGCCGTTATAAGACTTTAAACAATTGAAGTAACGACTTCCCTCCTTGGCGCTCAGGTCAGCGATGTCAGGATAAATAGACCAGGTATGCTGGTAACTTACCAATAAAAAGCCATGATATAACTGAAATATTGTTGAAATCGGCCTAAAACACAACATAATCAATAGCTCCGTTATTAAACTCCTGAGAAAAATAGAAGTGTAGACCCATTAAGTTATTAAATAACACCAACTGCCTAGTTGGTCGAAAATTGGAGTGGTCCAATTTTCAACATGGAAGGACGACTTTGTGCAATTCGGCATTGAAAGAGTTTAGTATTGAGAATATCGTTATACCCTGCTTCATCAGCTGACCATGTATATTAATGCGTCAGAAATAGTTCCTGGTTGGTGCCATACCATCTTTGTTGCAATTGCAGCTATCCGAGCCTCTGATATAACACTAGAACTGCACATAACTATTTATGAATCAAATCCATATAAATATTTGGTCACTTACCCGGATATGGAAATCGGAACCACTCTGACTTATGCAGTACATCCGTCTTGATGTCCGTCCTAGCATTGTATCCCCATTCACCGGCGTTGTCGGGAAGGGCACCAGACACAGTCAGTATTACACAAACAAGCCAGGATACGATGATGGCCAGCAATACCTTTGACAAGAGATCAACAGACAGGTGAAAATAGGCAATTGATATTCATGAATAATGAGCCGTCCCACGAGAAAACCAACATTATGGTATCTGCGTAATGTATCGACCCAGATCAACCTGTGCAGTCCGCGAAGGCTAATCCGGGCCGATACATTCCGTCTTAGGGGGATAGAGGTAT
>JASEVX010000015.1:18103711-18122534 GCA_031761405.1 Serripes groenlandicus | reverse complement strand
AGAGTATTACGCAATGGCTCACAAAGGAGGTGTATACATTTCAAGTGACGATAAATAACTTGTGAAAACTTATTCGTGTTTAAAAAAATATTAATATTTTTTCCCTTAAATATTATATTTCATACGTTTTCACTGATTTTTTCACTGAAATTTATTTCTTATAAGGATAAACAATTATAAGTTAGTTATAGCAGAACATTTCATTCTTAAAACTTCAATCTTATTATTTGCCTCTCGTAGGATCGCCCAACATAACTATGAACCAATCAAAAACGTATCATTCTCAATTATTTCATTCGACATTTATTCATTAATACAAATTTGATTGGTCTACAATCTAGATCATTTGTCAATAACAATCTAGGCCAAAACGGAGGTTAAAACAGCTATCGCGCGAAAATGACGCTAAGTTGGATTTGATAGAGTAGTTCTACATTACCTCGGTTGTTAATTGCATCGCTGTGCGTTACCTCATCCTAGCCTGGAAATCTAGTCCCAAAGAATAATGACTCACCGAGGCGGAATAAATTTTCTGGACGAATTGAGATTCAACAACACTGGAGATTCCGAAAAGACCCAACTGGCAGTTTCAATCCTTGAAAATACAATATACTATACGTGTATACCCGATGTTTTACTTTGGCCACGTACCTTACTGGCAAGTTGTTACAAATATGTTGAACTATTTCTTGCCCTAAATATTAATACATTGAGTAGCAAAATATGATGGTGCTTCACAGAAAATAATCTACTGTGTATTTTTTGTTAGTACACCGAGCACCAGATATAGGGAGAGGTATGACAGGTATAGCTTTGACATATCTCTGTAAGCACTCATTAAAACCAATGTTGTGGGTACTCAACAGAATCGTCTCAAGTGAGACGATTCTTTTGGGAGTAACAACAACATAGGTTTTGTGAGAGGTCGTAATAACCATTTTATAACATGCAAATAACATCACCTAGAGCTCTGAAGAAGGCGGGGGGGGGGGGGGGGGTATCTAACATAATCGAGCATCGAACCCTGTCCCTCAACCTCGTTGCGGATGTGCTATCCTTTACATAACTACATCACCGTGACAGCATACAGTTGCATCTGATTGCCGAAACAAGAATTCAAAGCTTACATTAATCACGCTCGATGTCTGCTTCACTGGCTTACTTAACAGTACTCCGCGTCGTTTGGATATTGAAAATCCCAAAACTCCAGGTACCGCTCATCACGGGATTTCGAACCCGGGGACTCTTTGGTAAAAGAGGCCAAACGCTATACCTCTGTACCTCACTGTTCTTCTAACTGAAAAGTTAGATGGCTACGTATAGCTGCTATATCAGAGGGAAAAGGCGATAATGAACACAACACACATTTAAACAAATATTGAAGAATATGAGCACGTATTAAGGTGCAATTGTGGGTGGAGTGAGGATGAGGGGGGAGTGCGTGGGTCTTAAAGGACACGCGAAAAGACACATTTGTCAAATGGGCGTACATTTTAGTGGGAGTTACACTTCTAGTTTACATGTATGTGTCAGAAGTAACATTAAGGCAGGCCCGCGGAATACAGATCCGGGCCAGCTTATTCACGATTGCAGGGCGATAAAGGTGTAGTAGTAATATTCCTGAAACGGAAAAACCCGCAGGAAGGCCGAAAAGGGTCTCTATCGCGGTAAGCCATTGCGCGGCATGCATAGGCTGATACCGGGGTCCGCGTACATTACTCAATGTCTACAATGTCTGGTTTTCCCCTGAAGACGGATCAATTGTGTGTAAACCAACATACTACAAACATTATTATAACACTCCTCAATAAACTGTGGATCGGGTATTTGGTAACAAATCAGTGGCCGAAATTTCCCCATACATCTCCCAACACAATCATAATAAATACCTCCGATTACTGCACCACGGCGTCGGCTCTACCCACCTGGAAAAAAGATAATAGCTTGCAATTCCGGCGATTTGGAGTTCTCTTTACTCTGGTTATGCAGTTAGGATATAAAGTGTGGGGGGTTTTTAATATACCACTTTCCCATCCTATATACAGCTATTCTGACGCCTCTGCAGCAGACCGGCTTTTTGAAACAAAGCAGACGAAAGAAGAAAATGTGCTACAAGAAACATTGCAAATTCTCCTATCCACTTTTAGGTCATAGGGTTATATCTCATTCAATTTTAGAGATTTATTCTATTTATTTGCAAAACATGTTCAAAGTGCGGTCTGCTGCAGAATTGTCGTATGAGGGAACGGGTTCTGGTTTATACTTCAAATAGACTCTGAAAAAAGTGTACATGTATATGCGCACAGTACCAAACCTGAGACTTGATGGTACCGCAGATGCAAATAACACTCAACATCGCAAAGACGCGTTTTCACGTGATAGAAGTAGTTACTAAATCACTTGACTTTTGGTTGGCGTATCGACGATATTGTTCGTGAACATAAAACCAAAACAAGTGCAATTTAGAAAAAAAAATCCGGATTTAATAGGATGCTTATGAGTATATTGATGAACAAGGTCACCGAAACTGGTATATGAGCCATCCCATGAGAAAACCAACATTGTGGACTCTGCGTAAAGTATTGACCGGATCAGCCTAAGCCGAGCAGGCTAACCCGGACAGGACACTTTTTCGCATCTTGTGGATTTCCTTTCTTCAGGAAATCATTGCTCTATATCTCTATCCCCTGCGACGGAATGTGTCGGCCCGGATTAGCCTGCGCGGACTGGACAGGCTGATCTGTGGCGGATACATTACGAAGATACCATACTGTTGGTTTTCTCGTGGAACGGCTCATATTATAATTTTCCAGAATTAGCACGGTTGTTCTATTTTTAGAACATTACTCTGTGCTTCTTGGAGTAAGTGCCTTTTTTCAAATCCATAAACTCAGACGAATGTTGTTTATATACACAATTTCGCTGGACAAACCCAGATACGCTTGTGAGTATATCATAAATCGAGTGAAATCAGTCTTGAAGATATTAAAAGAAAATTCAGCAACATTGTTTGTTATTGTTTTATTTGACCCCCACAGGGGATCAACACATGAACTGCTCTTTCTCATGACGGACACAGTAAGCACTACAATCACGAGTCTATACATAACAAATAATACATTAAACAATACCTGGTTATACCGATTGCTTCCAACATTTTCGCTGTAAGAGGTAGTGCCGTTCCCCGACCCCCCAGGCCCCCGCCAATATACAGCCTATTCCTTCTATCCCGATACCTGTTAAAGATTGGGACAATTTGGTTAATGGCGTATACAGTCTAAGCTCTTCACAAGAAACATACGGCAGAAGGTAGAAAATGCGCGAGGAAAACCAACATTGTGGACTCTGCGTAAAGTATCGATCACGGATCAACTAATCATGCCGCGCAGGCTTGCTCGGTTAGACCCTTTTCGCCTCCTGTGGATTTTCTGTTTCAGGAATAATTACTCTATACCTATATCCTCCTGAGACGGAATGTGTTGGCCCGGATCAGTCTGTCTATTACACTTGATGTTTGTGCATGTAAGGGCATTGAGATTTGCTGACTGATGTACTACAATATATGCACACTTGACTATTAATATTGCGGAGAGATTTTTCGTTATTTTGCATTGTAAAATCTACTGGGTTAGGTAACCCAGTAAATCTGAAAATATCGCTGTATATTTATCACGTGATCACTACAACCGAATTGACAATCTCCTTCCCAGAGTTGTTGTTCCTTACACTCACAGCATACAATGAATGTAATGAGTCGATAGTGTTAGAGAATGCCGAATTGAATCCACAAATTCAAATGAGCAAGAGGAAATTCCACGGTATTTTTAAACGGTGAAAACACGGACGCGGACGTTTTTTTAACTGCATATTTCCTATTGAAATAATGAAAAACAAGACTTGTACAACCTTCTACAACATTCCGTTACATATATATCGACGTATTTTGGGATTAATTAGAATAAGTATAAAATATAACGATTTTGGACCATTATGGTGTTTCAGTCCCTTTAAATCTACGAAGGTCTAATCATGTATGGCGAAACTCGAATTTGTATGTATCTCAATAATTCGATGATAAAGTATGGTATACCTCTATTGATTGCGTGTGTAAAGGCGGTGGTGGGGCTCCAGACAATCTTGCACATGCGTAGTAATCTCCAATGGATTCGATCATGGAGGAGAGGACACCGGCCAACATTCCGAACACGCACCGCTGTACTACGGTTGGCATACCCCATGTGCCCTGGTAATAAAAAAACAGATGAACCGCGTGTTTTTGTTTGGGCTTTTTGTTGTGTGTGGGGGAGAGGGGGGAGTTCTTGTTGCATTCCGAGTTAAGTGAAGACTATAAAAGGACAGTCGCACCAGGGTCGTCACATTTATTAAAGGGCCGTATAAGACTTTAAAAAAAAATGGCAAGTAACGGCTACCCGTCTTGGTGCTCAGTGTTAAATGGACCTGTTGTGCTTGTAACTTACCCAGGGAAACTGCCGTGAATATAACTGAAATAGTGTTGAAAGCGGCGTAAAAATACAACATATGAGCTTGTATAAATGCACAGTCCCAACCAGGGTCTTCACATTGAGTATAGCGCCGTTATAAGACTTTAAACAATTGAAGTAACGACTTCCCTCCTTGGCGCTCAGGTCGAGCGATGTCAGGATATAATAGACCAGGTATGCTGGTAACTTACCAATAAAAAGCCATGATATAACTGAAATATTGTTGAAATCGGGCCTAAAACACAACATAATCAATAGCTCCGTTATTAAACATCCTGAGAAAAATAGAAGTGTTAGACCCATTAAGTTATTAAATAACACCACTGCCTAGTTGGTCGAAAATTGGAGTGGTCCAATTTCAACATGGAAGGACGACTTTGTGCAATTCGGCATTGGAAAGAGTTTATAGTATTGAGAATATCGTTATACCCCTGCTTCATCAGCTGACCATGTATATTAATGCGTCAGAAATAGTTCCTGGTTGGTGCCATACCATCTTTTGTTGCAATTGCAGCTATCCGAGCCTCTGATATAACTCTAGAACTGCACATAACTATTGTATGAATCAAATCCATATAAATATTTGGTCACTTACCCGATATGGAAATCGGAACCACTCTGACTTATGCAGTACATCCGTCTGATGTCCGTCCTAGCATTGTATCCCCATTCACCGGCGTTGTCGGGAAGGGCACCAGACACAGTCAGTATTACACAAACAAGCCAGGATACGATGATGGCCAGCAATACCTTTGACAAGAGATCAACAGACAGGTGAAAATAGGCAATTGATATTCATGAATAATGAGCCGTCCCACGAGAAAACCAACATTATGGTATCTGCGTAATGTATCGACCCAGATCAACCTGTGCAGTCCGCGAAGGCTAATCCGGGCCGATACATTCCGTCTTAGGGGGATAGAGGTATAGAGTAATGATTCCTGAAACAGAAAATCCACAGAAGGCGAAAAGTTTCTGTCCGGGTTAGCCTGCGCGGCATGCTTTAGCTGATCCGGCTCGATACTTTTCGCAACATTATGGACTCTGCGTAAAATATCGATTCGGATCAGCTTAAGCATGGTTTACAACGCCTCTTGCAAGTGTTATGAATGAATGTAGTACCTCATGGCGCTATCCCATCATGGTTTACAAGGTCTCTTGTAAGTGTTATGAACGAATGTAGTGCCTCATGGTGCTATCCCATCATGGTTTAGAAGGTCTCTTGTAAGTGTTATGAATGAATGTAGTACCTCATGGCGCTATCCCATCATGATTTACAAGGTCTCTTGTAAGTGTTATGAATGGATGTAGTGCTTCATGATGCTATCCCATCATGATTTACAAGGTCTCTTGTAAGTGTTATGAATGAATGTAGTCCTTCATGGTGCTATCCCATCATGATTTACAAGGTCTCTTGTAAGTGTTATGAATGAATGTAGTGCTTCATGGTGCTATCCCGTCATGATTTACACGGTCTTTTGTAAGTGTTGTGAATGAATGTAGTGCTTCATGGCGCTATCCCATCATGGTTTACAAGGTCTCTTGCAAGTGTTATGAATGAATGTAGTACATTATGGCGCTATCCCATCATTATTTACAAGGTCTCTTGTAAGTGTTATGAATGAATGTAGTACCTCATGGCGCTATCCCATCATGGTTTACAAGGTCTCTTGTAAGTGTTATGAACGAATGTAGTGCCTCATGGTGCTATCCCATCATGGTTTAGAAGGTCTCTTGTAAGTGTTATGAATGAATGTAGTGCCTCATGGCGCTATCCCATCATGATTTACAAGGTCTCTTGTAAGTGTTATGAATGGATGTAGTGCTTCATGATGCTATCCCATCATGATTTACAAGGTCTCTTGTAAGTGTTATGAATGAATGTAGTCCTTCATGGTGCTATCCCATCATGATTTACACGGTCTCTTGTAAGTGTTATGAATGAATGTAGTGCTTCATGGTGCTATCCCGTCATGATTTACAAGGTATTTTGTAAGTGTTGTGAATGAATGTAGTGCTTCATGGCGCTATCCCATCATGGTTTACAAGGTCTCTTGCAAGTGTTATGAATGAATGTAGTACATTATGGCGCTATCCCATCATTATTTACAAGGTCTCTTGTAAGTGTTATGAATGAATGTAGTACCTTATGGCGCTATCCCATCATGATTTACAAGGTCTCTTGCAAGTGTTATGAATGAATGTAGTGCCTCATGGCGCTATCCCATCATGGTTTACAACGCTTCTTGCTAGTGTTATTAATGAATGTAGTACCTTATGGCGCTATCCCATCAAGGTTTACAACGCCTCTTGCAAGTGTTATTAATGAATGTAGTACCTCATGGCGCTATCCCATCATGGTTTACAACGCCTCTTGCAAGTGTTATGAATGAATGTAGTGCCTCATGGCGCTATCCCATCATGATTTACAAGGTCTCTTGCCAGTGTTATGAATGAATGTAGTGCCTCATGGCGCTATCCCATCATGGTTTACATCGCCTATTGCAAGTGTTATGAATGAATGTAGTGCTTCATGGCGCATCGACAGCTAAGGTCATTTAGCGCACATTATACTGTTACATGAGAAGTACATGTAGTCATTATTAACAATTGAATATGTTTATAAGAACGATTCAATGGGAGATGTCTTGCAACTGTATGTGACTTAATGACAAATAGCGCAATCTGATCTGAAATGAGCCGCGTCTAGCGAGTTTGGGTCTCATAGACTCTTCGTTACGGGATAACATAAAGGTAAATGTAACCCTTTCCAACATATAACAACTCTGCAGCAGACGACTTTGAAAAAAATAGTGACAAATACCTTAAAAATATCCATAAAAGATAGCTTAATTGTTAAATAAGGTTGAAAACATTGTGGCCAAAGGAGAAATTATTCTTCATGAGGAATTTCACAAATGGCAACAATGTTTTTAAAACTCGTCTGCTGCTATTGTGTGAATGCGTCTGCATGTAGGAAAGGGATAAGTAGAACTAATGTGGTTACATTTCTAGGTGTTTGTAATAACATACATCCATTATGAAAGCTATATAACACATGTGCCAGTCTCGTTTTAAATCTAAAAATAGCATTTGACCATATATTGATTGTCAATATGTAGTCAAATGCTATTTTTAGATTTTAAACGAGACTGGTACCCGTGTAATATAACATGTAGACGTACACTGAAGACTCTGGCGAGACGGTGCTGATGCGCGGGCTCATCGGAGCCTTAACTGTACGCAGATGCTTTCATTAAGACCCCCAATATCGCGAGACTCGGCTCAATTGGTTTCCTGTCCTGTTTCATATCTTATATCTTTGTTATCACATGACAATGCTTGTAATATACCCATTACGTATTTCTTTATATATAACATGTGTAATATAACATGACCGAATCACTATTTGTGTATTCATCCGCGAATGTTTACAAAATGTCTGAGAATATGTATCCGGTAAACACAAACGTCACGATAGACGGACGAGGTAACAGGACCATTATCGGTCTTAAAAAAATATTTGTGTGTGATTAGTTTACAGTCTATTAAGTTTTACAGGTTGGAACTATTTTCTGACAGCAAAAAAAAAACAATTTTGTTGTGTGTGTTTCGTCATGTGATAAAAAGAATCTGACATTCGTTGTCATTTTTAAAAAGTTTTATTAAACTCGTCCAAGAAATGTGTTATTAAGCTCGGCAAAGGCTCGCTTAATAACACATGTCTAGAACTTGTTTAATGAAACTTTATATAAAATGACAACTCATGTCAGATCCTATATATCTACCTACTTACGGGAAACAAGCTGAACAATGGCATTTTGACTGATGTGATTCCTTTTCCTTTCTCGTACAAGCAGCATGGTAACAGAAGATTTCTCAAATATTGTGAAAAAAGAGCAATTAAAAACATCGTCCTGAAATAGAGACATGCATGTAATACAATCGTATATATTTTTTATCATTTTCTTGTGCTATCTTTGTTTTTCCACATTCGAGCCGTTCCTCGAGAAAACCAACATTGTGGAGACTCAGCGTAATGTATCGACCCGGATCAGCCTAAGGATGCCGCGCAGGGTAACCCGGACAGACACTTTTCGCCTCCTGTTGATTTTCTGTTTCCTGAAACATTACTTTATACCTCTATCTCCTTGAGACGGAATAAGTCGGCCCGGATTTGCCCACGCAGGCTGATCTGGGTCGATACATTACGCATAATATGTAATGTTGGTTTTCTCAAGGAAGGGCTCATTTGTGCGTTGGTATTTCCTAAAAGTATAGGATGGTTTAAGCATGTTGTAAATTTGGTATGTCTTTTTTTCGAATTCCTGAAAATTGCAACGCAAAATATAATGGGTGTAATGTGGAAGTATAAATCCCTTTCCACATGCGACGAATTTGAACTAAACATTTTTGAAAATAATTTGAGGACGTCAACAGTATATCACTCGTATGAAGAACAGGTACATGTATGCTTAATTTCGTATCGGCACATCATTCGAACCCTTACAATCATGAGTGACACTTCAATTATAATCTATATCATTGGTGTTATATTTTGATCGGTTTGGGCTTAACGCCATGCTGTTTCTCCTGAAGCTAAATTGTTTGCCACTAAGCCATTAATTTTTACTAAATATCCTGTTTGACGAAACATAGAGTGGTCCAATCTTCAACATGAAATTCGGCAGTGAAATAGTTAATTTATATTTTAGTGATAGATTGATGATTTACTTTTATGGACGCAATGTAGATTGAAGTTTTACTTACATGAACGCAATATAGATTGAAGTTTTACTTACATGAACGCAATGTAGATTGAAGGTTTACTTACATGAACGCAATATAGATTGAAGTTTTACTTACATGAACGCAGTGTAGATTGAAGTTTTACTTACATGCACGCAATATAGATTGAAGTTTTTACAAGAACGCAATATAGATTGATGTTTTACTTACATGAACGCAATATAGATTGAAGTTTTACTTACATGAACGCAATATAGATTGAAGTTTTACTTACATGAATGCAATGTACCATTGTTCCGCTGCTTTTTCAGCTGCCACCGAAAATAGAGACAACCCAATCAGGGTGATGGTCGGGGTGATCGCCAGTGGACCAATGAATTTGAGTATGAACCCCATTAAACCCGAAAAACCAATCACAACTTGAAACAATGAGGCTACCATGATGGCACCCTGGATCTGTTAACATAAATCACATACACAATATATACATCATTAGCCCTTTTCCAAAAAATAAAATATCTATAAACTTGCAACACGAGACTTCGGACATTTTAAAGGCATTTTTTTGGAAACTATTTATAAATAAAAGCATAATAAGTGAATAGGGTTGAAGACATTCCGGTAAAAAGAGAAACTACTTAAGTACAATCAATTTCTCCGTTTGCCTTTAATGTTTTCCAAGATCGTCTGATGCAGGTGCAACCAGGTACGTCTGCAAATTGGAAAGGGTTAACGACCTTCGAATATAGACATTTCGATCCATATTCTCCTATAAATCCAGAGCATCATTCTACTAGTTAGACATGCAACGTCCAAAATCCGCTTATAAAACGATCGGGTCATTCATGAAGCTGTAATGATGTTTATTCCAATAAATTGAACACAATTATATAAATTATCAAATCAAATAATTTATGACAGATCGAAAATATATGGTATAACTGGGGAGATAACTGTTGATAGTTATACAAAAAATGGATCTTGACAAGCGGATTGCGTGGAGTGATCTCCCCTGTTCGTAGAGGGCGCACAACAAGCCAAGCTTCTGTTTTTTTTCCGAGAGAATTTTGATTAAACGTCATTTAATTATTAAATAGCGTTTGCAATGTCATATGCTCCTGTTTATTGTGTATCAATCCTTAGTCAATCAAAGCGGCTGCAGTAAGTCTTAGTCAATACTGACATAAATTAAATATCTTTCAAACTGGACTGTTTAGGGAAACTGACGCGTAATTAAATAAGTCTCTCCGCCAACCGCTTTGATCATGCAATTTGTTTTGCAAACGTTCGATTCAATCAATGAAAATTAAAGTGTTATCCAATTATTAAACCCCGCCAATTCCATTGTTGTTTTTATCAAAACGTATGTGACACCAGCATCAACAGTAAACATTGTGGTGAAAGTTATTAGTTATAACCATGATCTAATTTGCTTGTTTTTTATAAGTCGAAAAAGGGGCATTACTGAATAATTATTAATGCCAGAGTTATGTGACTTGGTATAGACATGCCTATTGTTCCTAGGAACATGTGTACCACGTTTCATATGAAAACGTTAAATGGTCTTAGATATATGAGCAAGGTTTAACTTTGTGTAAGATTTTTTTTAAGTCCAAAAAGGGCCATAACTGAATAGTTATTAAAGCCAGAGTTATGTTACTTGGTATATACATGTTTCCTGTTTCTATGTATTTAACATGTGTACCAAGTTTCATTTGAATATTTGTAGCTGTTTTTAAATTATGAGGCAAGGTTAAAGTTGTCTGACGGCGATAAGATAAAGACGAAGGTACCAAGAATACCACAATAGCCCGACGTTTCTACTTCGAAAATGTCAAATTTTCTGTCTCTCCTAGATCGAGGGGCCTTATGTTAATCGCACCACGGATCCGGTTCGCTGTCCATAGTTTATTAAATACAACATTTGATTGGTCTACAATCTAGATCGTTTGTTTAACATCTAGGTCAAAACCAACGTTAGTCAGCTATCGCCGAAAAAGTCGATTGTGTTTGTCAGTCGTAGATCGAGGTGGGCTATATGTTAATCGAACCACGATTCGAACCGGTTCCCTGTCCATAGTTTATTTATTGTTTATTAATCAACGAAATCTGAAGTCTACTTTCATTGTACGCGTTTAGCCAAAGTATTGGTAGTATTAAGATTATTTGACACGAGAGGGCGGGGTTTAATATAGATATCGTCGTAGTATTTATATAGTTTATTCGGGCATGTTTAGATGATACTGTCAGATGTGATCAACTTCTTCACTGTTGAACGGTTCACTTATTCAACGGATTCAAACACTGTATTGTATCAGGTCATGGACCCATTACAATGATAAGCATATATCACACACAGGATTCTCTACATGTAGTGGTGATATCCTACATATGAGCCGTCCCACCAGAAAACCAACAGTGTTGCCTCTGCGTAAAGTATCGACCCGGATCAGCCTAAGCATGCTGCGCAGGCTTACCCGGATATACACTTTTCGCCTCCTGTGGATTTCCTGTTTCAGGAATCATTACTCTATACCTATATCCCCTGAGACGGAATGTGTTGGCCCGGATTAGTCTGATCGGGGTCAATACATTACGCAGAGGCCATTATGTTGGTTTTCCCGCGGGAGGGCTCATATACTCAATTTAATTTAGACAATATAACATGTAAACATTATAGGAAACAATTGTTAATGTCCATGTTAAACACATGTTAAACACACTTGCATTGTGACTTTTGAAGGATTCTGCTTACATAATATTGTTAAATGCTTCTTCTAATTTGATAAGACTGAACAGATGAACAGGCTGATCTGAGCCTTCACTGGTCCAAAATGCCATTATATGCATCTTCTCATACACTGGCACATATCAGAAAATCAGTGTAAACATACTTCTCTGATTCTTTCCTGCCATATTTCACGATGTTCGGGACTTCCGGGTATGGGTAAAGTACTGTTTAATAAAAATGGATCAGCTGTAAAAAAAAAAAGAGAGAGAGAGAAAATATTGTAGAACCGTATGACAATCAATTGACACGTCAAATTAACGCTGACCGTTGAGCCTTGCAAAAGGCAACATATCCAGATCAGTATGCGCTATGTAATTCATTAGATATGTACAGTAAGTAAGTAAGTAAGTAAATATTTTATTAAAGTGACATGTGTATAACATATAATAAAAGATTTAACAAAGTTCGTTGAAAAAACACCCGGCCCCATGGGCCTATATGTCACAATATATAAAGGTAATGTCTGTGTACATATATTCATTCATTCTTATCAATGTGTGGTACAAGCAGTCTATATACATATATACATATATACATATCTATAATTATTTCGACGGTTTCGTGCGAGCATGGCGAACCTGCATCTTGTACAAGATGCAGTTATTGCATATAATTATTGTTATTAAATCCGTACAAGAACACCAGTGTATCTATAAATGAACATACAAGTTTATCGAAAAAGATTCTTGTTGCATGTCAGGTTTGCCGCCGTTTTAAACGTACATTAGGGTATAATAACTGCGGTTACACTTCTAGCTTTTTAACATAAATTCGACCTCGAGCTGTATAACAATGACAACTCTGGCGGCGAGATAGTGCACTGGGGCATATACTTCACTGATCTCACTTGTCACAATACCCCCATTTATCCTGTCACGTGTAGCAATTTCGACCGGATAACAAGGTGCCGTATATTTATTTTGATATAAGTCAGTTGGTCACGTGATAAGCTGGCGGGCACTTGCTAGCCGGTGCTACTTTTTGTAGCAAGCGTCACTGTAAATTCCAACTTCAATCGATAAAAACAGCAAATATCGTCGATAAATTTCTCATTTGTGAATACAATATTCATGAAGATAGCTGTTTTTTGTGTTGTATTATGTTAGAATTTTGAGAACTATTTCTTTCCGCGCATCAATCACGAATGGCTGCTGTTTATTTATAAAACATGACGTCACAACGAAAGGGATGTTTTTCAGTAAGTTACATATTTTTAAAGCTGTCATAAAAAATAAAAAATAAATGCGACAGGATAAATAGAATAATAGGTTTGTGCCGTGGATTGAGAAAGTTTATCTGGCTCGGCACCGTAATTTATCGGATTCACCTTCGGCTCACCCGATAAATTACTCCGCCTTGCCAGATAAACTTTCTCAACCCACGGCACCAACCTATTATTCTCTATCTACCTCTCCATTGTGCTTAACATGGCTCATATGAGCCGCTTCTGGCGATTTAGGGTATAAATGACACTCCTAATTGGCATCACTCGATGTTACACTGGCGTAAAAGGGAGTACACTTCTAGTTGTTTGTCAGAGTATGCATCTAGGTCTATTCAATAAATTGGCGGACAGTGAAGACTCTACTAGACTGTAATTAAACCCCAAATCGTTTGATCCGGCTCCAAGCTCATAAAAACCAGACCGACACTCGCCTGCCCGTATAACGACGTACATCGAAGTTGTTTTGGACTGATTATAATGAGCGTATAAATATCAAATAGGAACTTCAATCGTTGCTGAATGATTGATTTGAATTGTTCAACAGTTCTAAGTTATATCACGGCGACCAGTTCGTCTATTCATGTATTTCCTGGACATCCCGTATCAGTGCTTTACAGTACATTCATCACAAGCATTTCATTCATTCTTTGATTTTGTTTACCCTCGCCGTACAGAATTAACTATTTGGCGAGCAACGGCCCACCTTCCAATATTTATCCTGTCACGTGTAGCAATTTCGACCCGATAACAGGGTGCCGTATATTTATTTTGATATACGTCAGTTGGTCACGTGATAAGCTGGCGGGCACCTGCTAGCCGGGACTACTTTTTTTAGCAAGCGTCACTGTAAATTCCGACTTCAATCGATAAAAACAGCAAATATCGTCGATAAATTTCTCATTTGTGAATACAATATTCATGAAGATAGCTGTTTTTTGTGTTGTATTATGTTTAAATTTTGAGGACTATTTCTTTCCGCGCATCAATCACGAATGGCTGCTGTTTATTTATAAAACATGACGTCACAATGAAAGGGATGCAATTCAGTAAGTTACATATTTTTAAAGCTGCCATAAAAATAAAAAATAAATGCGACAGGATAAATAGAATAATTGCCTTCGGCCCACCCGATAAATTACTCCGCCTTGCCAGATAAACTTTCTCAATCCACGGCACCAACCTATTATTCTCTATATACTGTCCATTCATTTGTGGATGAATACGCTTGTCACAACGACTTGTGTCAATCATCTAAAAGAACGAACAGCATAGCCGGGATTCGAATTCATGGACCCCTGGATCGATAGCCGACTGAGTTATTGTGGCTAGCTGGGCTATTATTTTTTACGAGAAGATTGGAGAAGAAAGTACTCACTCTGACGTTCTATCGTGTAGTCACATTTCCATTTTTCCAATCCAAGTATAGAGAACGTCGGTGTGAGGAAGGCGAAAGTCGCTCCCTGGATGATGGGCAGTCTGTAAAGTAGAATTAACAATCTGAACCGTGACTAGGAATGTTGGGTCATATTTCATCTAGTTACAGTGAAATTCGCCGAGCCCCGATAGCTTAGTCGGTAGCGACGCGGGGTGTCAATCCATGGGTTGTGAGTTTTATATCCCAAACATAATTTCCGACGTTTGACAAAATTCACTGTGACATGCGACATTCGTCTGTCACGAATGGGCTTACAGTCTATGTAGAAAAAAACAGCCAGTTGCTTGGAAAGTATTTTGTGTTGAGTACTGGTGTGAGAAAGCCAGGAAACGCATGAGTAGGTGAACTGGCCGCGTTGATATGACTAGAAAATTGTTGAAAACGGCGTGAAACCATAATCAATCAAAATAATAGTGTAATTCAAGCGAGCCTGCCCTGCCCTTCGGTGAATTCTATTTATATATTTTGAGTTGGATTTAAAACGGGTTTTCCAACATTATATGCTACCATAGCATAACAATTGTTTCCAGAATCAATTTGTTCAGACTTCAGTGTCGTTAATATAATGTTTAATTAATAATAATTATATAATATATAATTATAATATAAATATAATAATGGGTTTTCCTAAAACAAAATTTGGATTTCAAAAAAAACATGGCATTAAAAATAGTTTCCAGAATCAATTTTCAGACCCCATTTTTAGGGCTAGATACCTATAGGTAAGGGTCTGTGTGCATACTAGTTGAAGAAATTAAAGGTTATATATCTAGTTCCTTAAACGACACTAGTGTCTGGTTCTCAGTATCGTTTATGATAAACGAAACTAGATTCTGGTTGCCAGTATCGTTTATGATAAACGATACTAAATTATGGTTGCCGGTATCGTTTATGATAAACGATACTAAATTATGGTTGCCAGTATCGTTTATAATAAACGATACTAGATTATGGTTGCCAGTATCGTTTATGATAAACGATACTATATACTAGACACTAGACACCAATTTCACCTTACCATATTGTAGTCCCATTATTTTTACACTTATTTACCTTAATACGATACCATTGCGGAGTCCAAAAGAAACCCAAGGTTGATCTTGATATGTATTGGTCACTATTGTAATTGTTTCAGTTGTGTATACTTAGGGAATAGATGTTACCTTTGAGTGAGATGCCGGATTTTGTATCACGATTTGGAGTTCAGGGGCCGTATTCACAAAGCTCCTAAGGAAAAAAATATTCCTTAAATACCGAGATTTCCCTTAAGTTTCAAGATTTTCTCATTATCTTTAAGGAATTTCCTTATCTTTAAGGAAATTTCCTAAGAAGCTATTCACAAAACTCCTTAGTTAAAAAAATTCCTTAAATCGGACCATTTTTTCCTTAAAAGTTAAGGAGCACTGTACCTTCCCTTAACTTTTCCCTTAAAGTTAAGAAAAATCCTAAATGAAATATTCTCGAAATTAAATGGCCGCCATCTCGTCGCTTGAAATAATTAAACCGTTCTACAGACTTGGGTATGCATTTTTGATCATAAATAATATTGAAAATCGCTTAAAATAATTAATAAAATACAGATTGCGTAAAACAAATTGACGTATCGGTGCCTTTTTGCGCTGTAGACAACAACAACGGTGCGATGGCCAGCGTTTCAAAACAGTGTGAGTATATTTGTTTTCATTAGCCCTGTGAAGCCAAAGAAATTGCTTATTAATCATCATAATGTAACATTATGTGACAGACCTCTTGATAATATATCATTAAGCCACTTTCCAAGTTGGATTTAACAGTCCGAAAGGATCAATTTGGTAGGACCTTATCCCACCCACCGTCACTTGACAAGTGTCAAAATAAACGTGTGTGTCAACACGGTTTGATTGCTCTTCATTATGCATTTAAATACAGTCTGATATTTTATTGATAGTTTTGTTTCTGTAATACAGGATTTAAATTTCAGAGGAGATACTTTTTCAAATACGAGTGATGGAAAATATATCGAATTGTAAACAATACTCTAGATATTTGAACTTCAATTTATCTTTACAGCTGCCCAACAACACTATATCCTTATGTTAACCAAACGAACCAAGGACACGACGTAATTGGATGATTCACCGAATAAGAAGGCAATATAAATAGCAATAATCGGTGATTCTTCTAATTCAGACTAGTGAAACAGAATGGGGAATCTTACATCATGTGTAAGTTGACAATGTCATTAAATTGATTGCTGCTTTATGACCAAAAATATGGTTTGATACAAACTATGATTGAATGTAATAACAAAATATATATATAAAAAAGGTGATTTATTGCATTTTATTCCAAAAAGGTATAGTTTTTGATAATGTAAATTGTTATCCACTGTGTTTACATTCAAAGTTAGTCATGCTCAGTCTGAGGAAACAAAACAAAACAAAAATCAAGTTTCTGATTAATGAATAAACGAAAATTGAAATCATCGTGTTATAAATTTATTATAAGTCTTGATAAATCCGTGTTCCTGAATAAATAATAAGTAGTGTATGATGAAACTCCAATGATTGCTGTTTTAAAAAAAAATCCCAGTAGTTCAGCAGTAAAGGGTTTTCGATCATGTGATAAGTACAAGATTTACAGTCACACAGACGGACATTAGTAAAAATGTAATATCTTCCTTCGAAGTAATTTGGAAGGAAGTTTGTACAATTTTAAATGTAATACAGTTTAAGTATACAAACACATGTATGATTGAACTGATGAATGATAAACAATACAAATGTATAACTATTGATTTTCATTATTATCTAAATACGAAATAAAGGAGAAAATATCTTAAATAGATGTCAGATGATGTCAGTTTTATTTCTGTCTTGGTGTTCTGTTATAAACTCAATTCTTTATTTGAATGCAGAATTAAACTGGCATTAATAATGATTAATTAAACCGAAATGTGTTTTGTTTTCATTGTTCAAACAGTTATTACTTAATGATAATGTTAATATAGTTGAAATGCTGTTGATGTTACGGCCTGATGCTGAACGGAAAAAATTAACACATATTCTGTAGATCTATATTGACCAAATATGTGTATTTTATGTTTTCAGGTTTTTGATGAAACGAAATGCAAGAAAACAAGAAATGGTGAGAAGAATCAAACTGCTGAAAAAGAACACAGAACTAAAGACATTTTAAAATCAGTGTTTACTTGTATATATATGTATCGAAATGTTGTAAGTTATTATATCAGATGCTAGACATTATATCGTAGATAAATAATTACTAATATTGACACATTGTGTTGATTGTTGGTAAGGTATATTGTTCATGAGATTGGACACTTAACCCTTTCCCTCATAATATGAGTGATATGACAATTATGCAGCAGACGACTATTATGTGTCATATTGTGTCAAAAAGTAGAATTCTAAATCCTGTATTTAACCCGGTTGTTAAAAGTTATTATGCTCCCCAATTTGTCTTATTTGTTGTATGCTGTGACAGGGCATCCAATAGGATCACTTGTCATGATCTTTGTCCACCAATCCATCACCATCCGAGATATTTGCAGGCGACATATGTTTGCGTTTAAACAATCGTTTATAGGCCTTTCCAATATACAGTAAAAGTTTAAAACATGTAGGTTTTGATCCACTAGGGGGGGTAGGTGACTTGTGACTAGGGTAAAGTCCGTCATAAGTGATAGTATCTGTTGGTGCGTATACAGATTCGTAGGTCACCTCATCTCTGTGACAAGGTTTGGGGTCAAACCACATGCATATGTCAAAACACATGTCTATGTCAAAACATATGCATAGGTCAAAACACATGAATAGGTCAAAACACATACATAGATCAAAACACATGCCGAAATATTCAATACCCGTTTTGAGGAGACCAGACCCTTTGTAAAGATAGTGTTAAAAGTAATTTATTCATATAATATCATTATCACACCAGGACCTATTATATACACGATTAACATCTCCGTCTTAATATATTAGATACCAAATACACTTAGGACACGTCATTCGAGAAAGAGACCATGTAACTTTGCCACCAGCGAAGATTCAGATCAGTCTACGCATCTTCGTAGATGTCTGATCGGGATCTTCCCAATTCGCCAGTCTGACATACAT
>JASEVX010000015.1:18053711-18098711 GCA_031761405.1 Serripes groenlandicus | reverse complement strand
CGAGCCATGACACTGGTAGATTTAGATGTAACGATGACAAATATCTGGGTCGAGTCATGACACTGGTAGATTTAGGTGTAACGATGGCAAATATCTGGGTCGAACTATGACACTGGTAGATTTAGATGTAACGATGACAAATATCTGGGTCGAGACATGACACTGGTAGATTTAGATGTAACGATGACAAATATCTTGGTCGAGACATTACACTGGTAGATTTAGATGTAACGATGACAAATATCTGGGTCGAGCCATGACATTGGTATATTTAGATGTAACGATGACAAATATCTGGGTAGAGACATGACACTGGTATATTTAGATGTAACGATGACAAATATCTTGGTCGAGACATGACACTGGTATATTTAGATGTAACGATGTCAAATATCCGGGTAGTGTCATGGCACTGGAGGCAGAGGTACGCAGTACGTTACAGTGCAGTGTCTTTACTGGAGGAAGAAGTACGAAGTACGTTACTTTACTGGAGGTAGAGGTACGCAGTACGTTACCTTACTGGATGTAGAAGTACGCAGTACGTTTCTTTACTGGAGGTAGAACTACGAAGTATGTAACTTTAGTGGAGATAGAGGTACGCAGTACGTTACTTTATTGGAGGTAGAAGTACTTAGTACGTTACTTTATTTGAGATAGAGGTACGCAGTACGTTACTTTACTGTAGGTAGAGATTCACAGTACGTCACTTGATTAGTGGTAGAGGTACTCTGTACGTTACTTTAGTGGAGATAGAGGTACGCAGTACGTTACTTAAGTTGAGGTAGAGATACGAAGTATGTTACTTTACTGGAGGAAGAGGTACGCAGTACGTTACTTTAGTTGAGATAGAGGTACACAGTACGTTACTTTAGTGGAGATAGAGGTACGCAGTACGTTACTTAAGTTGAGGAAGAGGTACGAAGTACGTTACTTTACTGTAGGTAGAGATACGAAGTACGTTACTTTACTGAAGAAGAGGTACGCAGTACGTTACTTTAGTGGAGATAGAGGCACGCAGTTCGTAACTTAATTTGAGATAGAGATACGAAGTACGTTACTTTACTGAATAAGAGGTACGCATATCGTTACTTAAGTGGAGATAAAGGCAAGCAGTTCGTTACTAAAGCTGAGGTAGAGATACGAAGTACGTTACTTTACTGAATAAGAGGTACGCAGTACGTTACTAAAGTGGAGATAGAGGCACGCAGTTCGTAACTTAATTTGAGGTAGAGATACGAAGTACGTTACTTTACTGAATAAGAGGTACGCAGTACGTTACTTAAGTGGAGATAGAGGCACGCAGTTCGTAACTTAATTTGAGGTAGAGATACGAAGTACGTTACTTTACTGAAGAAGAGGTACACAGTACGTTACTTTAGTGGAGATAGAGGCACGCAGTTCGTTACTTAAGTTGAGGTAGAGATACGAAGTACGTTACTTTACTGCAGGTAGAGGTACGCAGTACGTTACTGTACCGGAGGAAGAGGTACGCAGCTCAATATAAAATATATCTCTGACATGTCAGGGTCAGACATTCACCGTTCAATGTGAATGAGCCGTTTTTAGCAATGTTGGGTCTTAATGACACACCCCCTTATGACATCATTCAAAACTAGAACTATCACTGAAGATGATAAATACCCCCTAAACAGCACCTTGACCTACACCATAACTTAATAAGTAAAAGGGCCATAACTCTGTAAAATATATTTTTTATTGAATTCCACCCAGTGGTTTGTAAAAAATAGGTCGGACAAAATATGGCTTCCGACCGACAGACAGACAGACAGCCCCAAACAGAGACTCCTATATACCCCCTCTTCTTCGAAGGGGGTATAATTATATTGGCGTTCAACTACTGGGGCTACACTTCCAATTTGTCTGTAAGAAGATTAATTTTGGTATATATATAACATATACGCGGACGATGAGGACTATTGGTTCAGCTTATAATATGATACATTTACAAATATACAAACAATATGCTGAAAGCAAAAATACAAACAAAGACATGGACTTTTACAGTAGAACATTCTAAATTTTAACAATGTGTACATTATGTGAAAAACTAGACTGTTTTTAAAAAAGCATAGTACATAAATGTTTATGTATTTTTAAATAACAATATTAATTTACTTATAGGAGAGTAATTTTAACCAAGGACCAAGTGGAGTAACATTATTTAATATTTAGTTCCAATATCAGATTTGAACAAATTAGCAAGAAATGAAATTCGTTTTAAATTTGATTATTTCAGCTATTTTGGCAAATCCTACATTTCAGTGAAGACATTGTTCTATTGCTCATTCCTGGGGGATAATCTAAATTCAGTGAATGTTTTTTATAAAATAAGAGTCTGTAATGTTTGATAATTTCACAAGTAATTGTTGTATTTAAATTGTTTATGCAAGAAACAAGAAAGACAACATTCATCGAAGATTTGTTTTATGTTAAAATCCCAATTTGTTGTGTGCAATATGAATCGTTTTGTAAGGCTTATTTCAAAACCATGTAACTTATGAATACAATTGAATCTTTTTTTTTTTTTAGTATCTTTATCCACTATATAATAGTTTTAAGTTTTCCATGTACTAACACAGGGTTTGTGTCTAATTCTTCGTATAGACTGTCTAAAATATGAAGAGCTAAGTACACACAGATTTTTTTCTACAAAACTGTTTGTGTATGAATTCGCGTCTGGCGGGTGAGAAGAATGAAGTATACTCTATCATTTTCATTGATGAATTGATATTCTAATTTGTTTCTTTAACCCTTTCCAACCTGCAGACGCATTTTGACGCCAATAGCAGTAGTCGACTTTTGAAAACATTGTGGCCAAAGGTGAAATTGCTCATGATGAGCAATTTCTCATTTGGCCACAATGTTTTCAACTTTATTTAACAATTAAGCGATCTTTCGTTGAGATTTTTTTTCAGGTTTTTGTCACTATGTTTTCAAAGTCGTCTGCTGCAGATTTGTTGTATGTGGGTAAGGGTTAAGTAGTAAATGCGTGCATATGTACGTTATACGATTTGTTTGCAGGTTTTTTTTCGGTTCTATTCCTCTAAGTTACTCCAGAGGTCCAGAAAAGGATGTTTATTCAGTTCTTTTTTCCACAATTTCTCTTTTATTATTAAAGCAAAAGCTATGTTGTGGGTACTCAAAAGAATCGTCTCACTGAGACGATTCTTTTGAGTACTCACAACATAGTGTTTATTGGTCAAATAAGGATTTTAGAAGATGTGAAAAAACAGTACATGGTACTTTAAAAGACAGATGCATTGTAATGAATTATAACGTTTGGTACGAAATACAATTTGCTCCCTACTATGCGTTAATTCAAGAAAACGCATAATATATAAAATACATTTAAATTTAATGTTATTGACCCAAAAGTTTATTTTTATAAAAGTTGAATTATCTATAATGTTGCAGTCCTTTAAAACGTTTGACTGATCTTGCATTTTATACTCCATAAATAACAACATTGCTTTACTGATTTTGCTCTGACTATTTTGTTAAATTTATGAAAGTTAATTGATTGCAGACTCCGAATACATCACTCGGTCCGCCTCTACATCACTCGGTCCGCCTCATTCGAGCCGAGCCCCGGTAGCACAGTCGGTAGCGAGGCGGGCTGTCAATCCAGGGGTTCAAATCCCGGCTCGGCCAACTTTCTTTCCGAGGATTGACAAGCATCATTCGTCTTCCACCAATGGGCTAAGTCTATATGGAAAAGCAGCCAGTTGCTTGGGAAGAGTCTTGTGTGGAGTACTGGTGTGAGAAAACCAGGACATGCATGAGTAGGTGAACTGGCCGCCGTGATATAACTGAGAAATTGTTAAAAACGGCCTTAAACCCCAATCAATCAACCAACCGCCTCATTCGAAAGTAGGTAGACCCGGAATTTCCGTGATCGTTATTTGGCTTGGTTTACATAGAGAGAGTGGGTTTGAACGATAATTCACGATTAATTGATTGCTTTGTGTTTTACGCCGCTTTCCCAACCATTGTTCAGTCATTTCGAGGCATTTCCTGCGTCATTTGCCAGTACTACTTGCCTTTTTATCCTGACATTAGCCAGTCAGTCGTAATGATAAACCCGCAACTCTGAGTGCAGTGGAGTCAATTGTGTATTCACAATTATAAGCCAAGTCACACACAAAAACACGACATTCGTTGTTTTTGAAATTATTTGAGTTTATTTGTTACGTTTCAAAATGTCTGTTTTGATTCTTTAGATGGAAATGCTACTCGGATACTTGTACATGTATGACCAGACGCGCATGCTAATCCGGATCTCAGCCGATCACTACGATTGCAATGCCCCGTTTTCCTGTAGTGTCGCCCATCTTATATAAAGTTCGATGTCATTTTGAAAAGGTTCATTGTAGCGTTAAGTTTCAACGCCCCGTTAAGGCAGATTGTAGGCTCTGGTGTATGTGAAAACGTCCATAGACAAGTAAAGAGCGATGGCATTCAAAGCAGTGCAAGTACTGACAGCGGATTGGTCGAATGTCTAAGACAAACATAGGTAAAGGGAAGTAATTCGGATATGGTTGACTGAGGGGGGACAACCTTGTCCATGGAATTTTAGATGTACATATAAGACTAAAGTTGTCCACCATTGGACAAATTAACATGTTGTTGAAAGTTGAGTGTGTTTTTCTTAAAGTTAAATAACCTCTTATAGAATTTTTATAAAAAATAGTGTTTTGCTTTTAGCTATATTGACACATTAAAGGCCAATTCCTGAACATACTGTATCTTCTGAAATTAAAAGTAAAATAATTTAGAGTGGGTTAATAGTGACCTTCAATTTGACCTCATAAAACGAAAAATGGTCAGTTAACCTATACGTTTTCTTTGCTATTTGGTAGTTCTGAGATTGAGAATTAGTTTTATACAGCTATCTGTGTTATTGGACTTGCTGGAAACTAAACCAAAAACGGTGGAAAATTAGTTACTTCCCTTTGACCATAAGCATACTTATTACACGTATACCGTAAATAAACATCTTCTTGCGCATCCATGCTAAAGAATTAAAGCAGATACTATCTCCGACATTTCTATAAACATTCTATCACAAAATGGCGATAAGTGCAGAGCCGTATCAAGCTATACAGGTGATCTGGACGAAACCTGGTCGCAAATGACATATTGCCGTCCTGCGAGAAAATAGCAAACTCTATGGCCTCTGCGTAATGTATTGACCCAGATCAGCCTGCGCAGTCCGCGCAGACTGATCCGGGCCAACACATTCCGTCTCATGGGGATAGAGGTATAGAGTAATGATTTCTGAAACAGAAAATCCACAGGAGGCGAAAAGTGTCTATCCGGGTAAGCCCGCGCGGCATGCCTAGGCTGATCCGGATCGATACTCTACGCAGATTCCACAATGTTGGTTTTCTCGCGAGACGGCTCATATAATAGTGATGAAATGGAACCCTTTAAACAACTTGTCTAAGTCGATATTTAAGGACATATGTTTGCTTAATTATATGTCAAAGCTCCTGTTGTGTATGTGATACATGTTGCCAATCAATCGGTTATATGATACCAATGCCTGAGAAGCCACACCCTCTGAGTACTACTGCCTACATCATGACATGTATAATGCATTCTCGTAAGCCACACCCTCTGAGTAATACTGCATACACAGGCCCCGCCTACATCAAGACATGTATAATGCATGCTCGCCTCTGATTAAAGTAAGTCATTACAGTAAGTTAATAGTATTTGGTTGTTTACCATAGTTTCATGGAATAAAAGCAGCCACACTGTGTGAATGTTTTATAAGTTCCCTACACAACAAACTGGCAACGATGATAACATTTGGATTAATTTTCGGAATTTCATCCTGTTTCATAATTGTGCAGGATAATCTGGATATAATTAACAAAAAAGGCGTCGCAGCTTATAAGGAATCTGAACGCATTTGACAGTAAAGTGGAAACATGGACTGCATACCCAGACATAATTGAACAGTATTTCTTAGTGAATTAAACTACTGATGAACGGAAAGTGGCTGGATTATTTACGCTCATCAGTAAAAAGGACTTATGAATTATAACGAAATCTTACAGCACCCGAAAAGCAATCCGAAAAGTCGTTTGGTGAACTTTGTAAGTTGTTGTCCGACCCCGTTGATGATAGCAGAAAGGTTCCACTTTCACAAACGAAATCAGGCTGTTGGCGAATTTCGTCCAAATCTGAATCACTCATTAAAGGACAGATTTGTGATGCCACTACGCAACGAAGACTGTATCAACAGAGGGATTGTAACTGCAGAAGGCAATTGAAATAGCATTGGCTACGGGAGCAGAACAAAGGGACGCTGCAGGGTTCCAGTTGTAAACGGTCAACTACACATCAGGCAATAAGATCTGAAAGTCAGAGTATAAAAAAAGGGTATTCGGGAAGGAAAATTACTGAGAACAAGCAAATTCATGAAATTTATATCCCCCGCTTGCAGGAAATATTGTAGGAATAAAATCCGCCGAAAGTGACGATCGAACTTGGCCTAGCTGTTAAGGCATTTAACCTTGATAGAAAGTTTGAAAAAAAAAAAGGTTCACATTTGTGGCAGTAATTGCACGGAAACAGCAACAAACGACATTTTTTGTTAAGCAAGGGGCCATAACTCCGCCGAAAGCGATGATCGAACTTGGCCTAGCCCTTAAGGCATTTAACTTTGTTACCAAGTTTGAACAAAAAAGGTTCACACTTGTGGGAGTAATTGTACGGAAACAGCAACAAAGGACATTTTTTGTTAATTAAGGGGCTATAACTCCACCGAATAAAGTCCGCCGAAAGTGAGGATCGAACTTGGCCTAGGTTGTTACCAAGTTTGAAAAAAAACGGTTCACATTTATGGTAGTTATTGCACGGAAACAGCAACAAACGACATTTTTTGTTAAATAAGGGGCCATAACTCCACCGAATATAGTCCGCCGAAAGTGACGATCGAACTTGGCCTAGTCCTTAAGGCATTTAACCTTGTTACCAAGTTTGAAAAAAAAAAAGTTCACATTTGTGGCAGTTATTGCACGGAAACAGCAACAAATGACATTTTTTGTTAAATGAGGGGACATAACTACACCAAAAAAAGTCCGCCGAAAGTGATGATCGAACTTGGCCTAGCCCTAAAGGCATTTAACGTTGTTACCAAGTTTGAAAAAAAAAGGTTTACATTTGTGGCAGTTATTGCACGGAAACAGCAACAAACGACATTTTTTGTTAAATAAGGGGCCATAACTCCACCGAATAAAGTCCGCCGAAAGTGATGATCGAACTTGGCCTAGCCCTTAAGGCATTTAACCTTGTTACCAAGTTTGAAAAAAAAAAGGTTCACATTTGTGGCAGTTATTGCACGGAAACGGCAAGAAACAACATATTTTGTTAAATAAGGGGCCATAACTCCACCAAATAAAGTCCGCCGAAAGTGATATTCGAACTTGGCCTAGCCCTTAAGGCATTTAACGTTGTTACCAAGTTTGAAAAAAAAAGGTTCACATTTGTGGCAGTTATTGCACGGAAACGGCAAGAAACAACATATTTTGTTAAATAAGGGGCCATAACTCCACCAAATAAAGTCCGCCGAAAGTGATATTCGAACTTGGCCTAGCCGTTAAGGCATTTAACCTTGTTACCAAGTTTGAAAAGAAACGGTTCACATTTGCGGCAGTTATTGCACGGAAACGAAGTGTGACGGACGGACAGACGGACGGACGGACAGACGGACAGACGGACGGACGGACGGACAAACCGAAATTAATAACCCCCCTTTTTTTCTTCGAAAAAGCGGGGGATAAAAAGAAAGACGGTAACAACATTATAACAATTCATGTAGACATTGTGGAAACATTCACCACATATCAGACAAATGCAGACTGAAATATGCGTTTAGCCATCACAATGTTGAAGTACCGATGGTACTAGATACAGGATCAGCTGTTACACTCATGTCAATTAAGGAAATGTTCGGAAACAGAAAGTTGGGTCCTACTGATTCAATACTGGAAACATATTCTGGAGACATTACCAATTAAGAAGGGACAGTTATGGTGACAATCAGAAGCAATGAACAAAATTAGAAAAATGAAAAGGTTTATTGTGAAGGGAAGTGGTCCGGAATTTTGCGGAAGAGACTGGCTAAATCACATTGAACTGGACTTGGATAAAATACATTCTGTTAATGCTGTCACAGAAGTAAATGTACAGGTAGGCCTTTGCCTGAAATCTATACTCAGTAAGCACCAATCTGTATTTAGCGATGGTATTGATAAGGTTAACGGAATCAATGCCAAGTTACATTGAACGAAAATGTTCAACCCTAAATTGTTAAGGCTCAGACGATACCATATTCGTTTAAACACAAAATAGAAAAGGAACTTGACAGTTTAGAAAGCCAAGGTATTATTTCAAAAGTAAAATCCAGCGATTGGGCAACGTCGACCGTTTCTGTAGTAAAAGGAAATTGGGGCCTACGATATGCAGCGACTCTAAACCAAGCTATCATTGCCGATCAATATCATTACCACAGATTGGGGATATTTGTGCCAACCTATCGAAAGGGCTAAATTGCACCAAGCTTGATTAACGTCAGGCAGATCTACAACTCGAATGCGAAGATGAAACGATGAGACTTCTAACCATCAACACCCATCGTGGATTATACCGTTATACTCGCTGGTGTACGGTGTAAGTAAGTAAGTAAGTAAAGTGTTTATTACCGTGACATGTGTTATATACATCAGTAAATGAAACATTAAAGAAAAAGAGAACACCCGGCCCCATGGGCCTATATGTCACCATTATACAATGTTAGCTACAAATGTACATATATAGTCAAAATCATTATACATAAATTAGTTGATACGATAATATGGCATTGTCATACAAAAGGCTATCACATACTTCATGGTAAATGTTAAATAACTTGTTGCACTTTTACACACGACTATATAACCTGCTTCTCCTAAGAGCATAGGCTTTTACTAAGAATTTTGCAGTTTTCCTAGTGCACTCATTTAAAAGGTACTTTAGATTTTCGAGGGGCGATTTTGAGCTAAATGTATTTTCACCTAATAAATGGAGGTAAATATCTCGTATTAGTTCATCATAAAGTTTGCAGTCGAGGAGAAAGTGAATCTCAGACTCGATTTGTCCGGCGTCGCACATGGTGCATAACCGTATTTGTATCGTTGACACCATGGATATGGCAGTGCGCAATAGATCAGATTCTCCAAGGCATTCCTGGTGTGCAATGCATTGTTAATGACATTGTTTTAACGGATGTAAACTAGAACTATCACTGAAGATGATAAATAACCCCCTAAAACAGCACCTTGACCTACACCATAACTTAAAAAGTAACAGGGACATAACTCTGTAAAACAACATGCAACTGTAAGACCTTTAGAACATCTCTTTTTGGTGTAGAAGCGTCATGTAAAATGTTATTGAATTCCACCCAGCGGTTTGTAAGAAATAGGCCGGACATAATATGGCTTCTGACCGACCGACAGCCCGACAGCCCGACACAGTGACTCCTATATACCCCCTCTTCGTAAAGAAGGGGGTATAATGATAACATCCATTTGGATAATCTCGCGAAAGTGTTGAAAGAGTTAGAAAGTTAAGGTGTTAAAGTAAAACAAACAAAAAGTGATTTGTTTGTGTCATGGATTTAATTGAGCGCTCACGAAATTGACGAACATGCTTTCTGGGAGTGTACACAATAAGGTCGAGGCGCAGCTAAATACACCATCCCGCATAATCTTACATCATTTAGGGCATATCTCGGGGTACTCAATTATTAACATCGTGTTTTGCCAGATATCACGGGTCTCGTTCAGAGATTCAATAGTACTATAGGTTATTGATCCTGTACTGTGAAATCATCGTTGGACCGAATTCTTGGGTTGTCGTTGCCGAGCTTGCAAGGCTACGTTCGCCAAAGAACGAGGTCCAACGATGATTTCACAGTACAGGGTCAATAACCTTTTTATTGTATACTTTCATATTGTAAACTATTTGGTTTACGCTGTGGAGTATTTTTCTTATCTAACGTTGATAACTCTGCTTCCAAAATCGAAATAAAAAGTTTGATTACATAAGTAGTAATTTTGCTTCAAATGCCGTTTGAAAATTTGAATTATAACGGTGACCTCATTATTTTAAATGACATCATACACGTGTATGACCGGTATTTTAGACACGCTTGCCATGTAACAGTATATACTGTTATCCGTTCAAAAACGTACTGTTAGCATGAGACAGTAAGAAATTGTCCATGATCATTATATGAGAATTTAACATTGCAAAGTCACATGAGATATAATAATGATATTTAGGTCAGCTATGTTTGTTTACATAAAAAAGTAGTCCCTAGCAAGTTAATTATGCAGAATTTTCGCACGTCCTTATCTACGGTCATGATCACTCCTTGACAGCGGTCATGATCGAAACATAATGACCACTTACTTCAATGCAAAGTGAAAGGAACAATATGAAAGTATGCAATAAATTGAAATCAGCAATGCGCGCATTGAACCATGAACCCGGAGATTCTGATTAAAGTTAGTTGTTATTTGATAGTCATTAGAGTAAGTTAATAGTATTAAGTATTATACAGTAGTTTCGTGGAATAAACGTTGCCACTCTGTATAATTGTGTTGTGTAGTATATGTTCCCTACACAACAGTTCCAAAACTTTGTCGGGCACCTCATTAAATTGAAATGGAATACTTGAACTAAATGTTGTATATGTTCCCTACACAACAGTTCCAAAACTTTGTCGGGCACCTCATTAAATTGAAATGGAATACTTGAACTAAATGTTGTATATGTTCCCTACAAAACAGTTCCAAAACTTTGTCGGGCACCTCATAAAATTGAAATGGAATACTTGAACTAAATTTTGCTTACCAAAAATGGGCAACACTTCAAATGCATGACATGTAATTACAACTAAATGAAGGAGATGTGAGTAATACTCTTCAAACGTCTGACATCGTCAAACAGAAGTCCAAATGTTTATAACATGGTGGTAGAAGGGGAAATATTTTAATTATGATCACTCTCTCCATATGTCATATTGTTTTCAAAATGTGTCTACTGCTGAGGCAAGGGTTACGAGTGGCCAAGCCGACCGTCGGAAAATCTTTGATCAGTTATAATCAATATCATAGTGCGTCACTGATCAATCTCATCGGGTTGATACACGTGACATTCTAGATCCAGTATTTACCTCACTCCAAATGTTGACTGAAGAAGGGATACAAGTCCAGCAACAAACATGCAAGTGCCAATGAGCTCCGATAATCCAATGAAGTCCGCGTCCAGACATATGCCAGGTGCCAAAAACATCGGTAGGGTAATTTGACCGCTGATGGCCGTAAGACAATGCTGGAAGCCGAGTAATATACACAAGATAAATGGCGGAACGTCATTCACTTTATAAAGTATGTCAGGTGGTTTCTCGACACGAGTTGGCACCTTTTTCGATCCAATCATCGGCTGATCCATATCCTCCATTTTTCTGAACAATCTTGTCTTAAACTAATTTATACTGTACAATTATTGTGAAGAAGCAATTCCTTAAAACATTCCTGGGAGACAATACAGGCATTTTAGTCACGAATAACGTTGGCGTACTCATTTCACGGACACTATAATACTATTATATAGTTTAAGGTCACACAACAAAATACTGTCGCAAATTGTTTAAGAAACTTCATGACCAAAGCAACACAGTTCAAACTAAAACTCAAAAACCGAACGAAATTAGGAATAATGAACGACATTAAATTGTTCTTGAACTCGAAACACGCTTCCTAAATTGTTAATTACAGAATAATATGTATAGTCGTTTATACTGTTTATAATTGATCCATTTAATTGGTGAGCTGTCCTCGAAAAGTGTTCAGGAATACGTATGTTAAAGTTCATCGCGTTCTCAATGTGTTTGCATTAATTTAACCAACTGTTGATGGTTCATAAACAATAGTTATCAATCCTTTCCTGAAATGTCTTCTCTGCTATTTTCTACATCAGCATAAAAAGTATTTTAAATTAAAAGAGTAAATTAAACAGTCTATGTGAACGATTCAAACGTTCCCTTTCCACGATGTTTTTAATATCTTTCTCTGCCTTCAAATGAAATAATTACTTTTTATTACAACACAAGACTGTTGAAGTAGGTATTTTTTTCTTGTTAGAGGGCGGTGTTAAGAAAGAGTGCAAAAGAACAATGCATGTGTATTTAAAGCGGTAACAAGAGATAGTGGTTTGGTTTGGAAAGACAGAGCAGAAACATTTCTGATTCTTTACATGATAATTGTTAAGACCTGCCACAATCTTTTTTTAAAAAAGCAACACCACATTGCCAACAATTCAAATGTCGTGTAGTCACTGTAACCTTGACCTTTGACCTAGGTGTGTGAAGCCGGAACCCACCATAGCTCACTTGACAATAAACCAGTTCATGAAGAATGGAGTAACACTGTCTCCAAATGAAAGTGCTAGAGCGATGAAATCGTTTTTAAACATACATATTTTTAGACTCTGTGACCTTGATCTTTGACCTAGCTTGGTAAACGTGAACCTCTCTATGCTTGGATGACATGAAACCCTAGTATGGAATATGAAGGAATTCCGTCTCCAAATGAAAGTGCTAGAGCGATGACGTCGTTTTATACAAACATATTATTATCACTGTTACCTTAACCTTTGACCTAGGTAGGTGAAACGTGAACTCGTACAAGAGGGGATGGTGAACATGTGTGTTCAGTTTTGTAACAAATGGATAAGAAATGAAGTCGACGTCAATTCGTGTAGACGTATAATAGTCACTGTGAGTTTGACCTTTTTCCTAGGTCGGCGAAACGCGAACTCGTAGCAGAGGCAATGCTAGTGAACACGTGTGTTAAGTTTCATAAAATAATTCGGATATGAAATGAAGTCGATAGAGCGATGACGTACGTTCGTACGCACGGGGGTGGATCCTTGTTTACACTTGATGACATCGTCGCGAGGACAATAACTACTTTAATGTTCGTGATTGAAAATATTGCTTATTCCAACCTCGAAACAAACAACAATCGGTTTAATCCGTTCTTTGACGTATTGATGCCAGACGACTTTAGCAATGGTAGCAATGGCTGCCCTCCTTGGCGCTGCAGGTTGCGGGTTAAGCATTACGACTGTCTGGCTGACGTTAGGATAAAGGTAAAACACAAAACAAAATCAATATTGATTCAAGATAAGTTAGCCTAGCCTAGTACTAGTTTGTTTATCCGGAGATCATAAATAAGAATTGTCTCCCTTATATACTAACATGAAATGTATAATGTGTATAGTTTAATGCAAGATTTATTTCGACATCGCTGTGTACGAGTTTTCAAGTAATTTGGAACCGGGCGTCCCGGGTTCGATCCCCCAGTCGCGGCGCTGTTGTCATGGTGGACTGCTCTTGGGCAATGCACATTTCCTAATACTGGTTTGTTTACCCAGGGATCATGAATAGTGAACTGTCACCGTGATATAACTTAAATAATGTTGAAAACGGCGTAAAAACCCCAACAAAACAAACAAACGAGTTTTCAATGACATTTCTAAAACATCATTACTGTTAACCTTACGGCTGTGTATATATTTGTATATAAGAAGTAAGGTACATAACGTGTTCTACGGAATACGACGAATAATCACATATGTATCGCCCTTGAAGCACCAAAAAGGTAACCCAACTTTATATTTATGACGAGTGTAGGTTTATACTTATGCTTGTATTGAAACCTTCTGTACATTATTAACCGTCTCGCTGGTGTAGTGGTAGAGCGTCCGCCTCGGGTGCGGGAGGTCTTGGTTTCGATCCCCGGCCGGGTCATACCATAAACTTTAACATTGGTAGTAATGGCTGCCCTCCATGGCGCTCGGGGTTGCAGGATTATCATTATGAATGACTGGCTGGTGTTTGACTAGATGGGCCAGTAGTACTGGTTACTTACCTAGCCTAGGAAACGCCGTGATATAACTGAACGCAAATGTTGAAAGCTCCATAAAACACCAAATAATCAATCAATCAATTATGTTACTGATTGGATGCGCAGGTTGATCTGGATGTTTACTGTTCGCAAGCGTTAGTTGTCGTAGACGGTTCTTTGGTTATAAATGAAGTCGTACAAACATTATGAAGTCGTACAAACATTATGAAGTCTTACAAACATTATGAAGTCGTACAAACATTTATGAAGTCGTACAAACATTATGGGGTCGTACAAACAGTATGGAGTCGCCTTAACCCTTTCGCTACCAAAGGCAGTTAAAGCCGTTTGTCAACGATGCAGATACAGGCGAGACAGCTCATAACGAGCGGTTTCTCATGAAATCTGCACTGTTTGCCACACAGACATTAAATTTTACCAAATGTCCTATTTGACGAAAAGTGGAGTGGTCCAGTTTTCAACATGGATGAGTCGACTTTGTGAAATCCGGCAGTGAAGGAGTTAAAAGAACGCGTATTAGGGCGAGTATACTCTGCATACATATGTGCCACTCTTTGCGATTTGGGGGTCTCATTGAGTTCACGTGACGGGATCACGTGACGGGGTAAACTGACGTAAAACTAAAGGTGTTCTTTGTTGTTTCTGCCCTTGATAATTTGAGGCGGATTTCAATTGATGGCCATGTTGAACATTTTGATTTTAATGCTGCCTTTAAGGTTTGGGCTGGGTTAAAGACTCGCAGAATTCTGGTTTGAGACTGATGTTGTTTTAATATACTGTATGTAAATATGTAAATATAATCATGTTTTAAATGAAACAGAAATGAAAAATATGCGGTTTTTATACATCTGATGTTATTTCATAAATAATACATGTGATATTGCTAAAGACATGAATGAAATAAAAGAGAAAACACAATACATTTGGTTTAACTGTGTTTTTTATACCCTTTATCCGTTGATTATGTTTTGATTGTCTTCAAAGTTGGCTCAAAATTTTGGCTCCAACTTTTTTATTTTGGCTCCTTTTTTTTTTCAATTTTGCGAAAGTGTTGGCGAAAGAAATAAAATAGCCAGGGGAGGCCCCTGTTTGGTCAGAAGATACATTATGGAGTAGATCACATGTAGATGGACTGTGAAGTATTTGGGAAATACTGTTGTGGATGTATTAAGATACATCATGACACAAAAACGCTAGACGCGTCTCATATGTAATCGAATTGATTTATTGATCGATTTGTTTGGTGTTTTACGCCGCTTTAACCCTTTCCCTCATACGACAATTCTGCAGCAGACGACTTTGAACATATTTCATCAAATAATGGAAAATCTCTATAATTGAATGGATAACCTATGACTAAAAGTGGAGAACATTGTGACAAAAGGAGAAATTGCACGTTTTGTGCAATTTCTTCTTTTGTTACTATGTTTTCAAAAAGCCGTCTGCTGCAGAGGCGTCAGAAAGCGTCTATATGGGGGAAAGGGTTAAACAATGTTTCAGTTATATCACGGCGTTTCCTTGGTAAGTTACCAGTACTACTGGCTCATTTATCCAGATACCATACAGACAGTCGTTATGTTAAACACGCAACCCTGAGCGCCAAGGAGGGCAGCCATTTGTTTAATAAAATCTTTCAGGTATGACCCGGCCGGGGATTGAACCCGCGACCTCCCGAAACAGAGGCGGACACTCTACCACTACACGACAGAGGCGGTCGTATGTTATCGAATCGTATTCGATAGCGTTTTAAAGACGTACGCAATGTACGTATGGTTGCGTACATCGTCGCGTCATTGATCTCTTTCCACTATTTTGAATAAAGTGTGCTGTTGTGTTATATGTCGGATTGCATCGCCTGCATTCGCTCTATTAAAGAATCCTAGACAACCATTCAAACCTTTTCCACATACATCAAATCTGCAGCAGACGACTTTGAAACAATTTAGAAACAAGAGCACCGATTGCGGGTGACTGACGCTCGTCTGATATGAACCTTTTATATAAAAAATCTTCAAATTTAGAATTATTATTTACATATAATGACCACACACAACTGCTATTTTTTCAAGTATTGGAACTAGATTTACCGTTTGGAAATAAATACAAGTTCATATACATGATAAGGAAGATCACCACGTCGGATGGCTGTCACAATCAGTCAACATCAAGAACTTGGTATTGTATATGGACAGGCAAATGAGATAAGCCGATCAAATGCCTGTTGATGAAACACTATATACTAGAACAAGAGCTGTCGGAGGACAGCGCGCTCGACTACAGGCCGCTTATTCACATAAAGCACTATTTCATTATATTGCACTTAAGTACTATTAAATCATATTATATACTCTATATGTAAAAGCAACTGAATAAGATATACATACATTTAAATATAATTTAAAAATTAAATGTCCTAAGTCAATCAAGGGCCATTACTCTATATTTAGGATACAACGGAGTTATCTGACCTAATTGTACGATGGTCCTTAACAAATATGTCAAGTATGAAGTGATTTGAATGATGTAACTTTAACGTTGAGCTAAATGCAAATGTTAAAACTGACCGAGTCCAAAATTAGCAAAACCTTAAAAAAAGGTTTTCCTAATGTTTGACACCATGCAAAACCCGTTTGATATGTTGAAGAATTATATTTGATAAATAAATGATCACAATTAGAAAGAAATGTAACCAAAAATTAAGAATTTATCTAAAATTCTCAAAATCAAACAAAAATCATGTTTTTTACCCCCTAAAAGTCACACTCAGCATCTTCAACATACAATGTGAAGAAAGGTATTACATGTAATTACATTCCAAATATGGAAGCCCTAACACAAGTACTTATTTAGAAAAATTTGAAAATTAAATGAAAAAGCCAACTTGCCCTAAAACTTTAACCACCCAAAAGCATGTGTTTTACCGCAAACAGAAGGTCACACTCAGCATCTTCAGCATATAATATGAAGAAATGTATTAAATGTAATAATTTTTCAAATATGAAAGCCCTAGCAAAAGTACTTATTCAGAAAAAGTTAAAAAAATAAAATAAAATCCTACTTGCCCCAAAACTTTAACCACCGAAAATCATGTTTTTTACCCCAAAAAGAAGGTCACACTCAGCATCTTCAGCATTCAATGTGAAGAAAGGTATAAGATGTAACTATATTCTAAATATTAAAGCCCTAGCCCAAATTCTTATAGAGAAAAATTAAAAAATTAAATGAAAATGCCAACTTGCCCTAAAACTTTAACCACCCAAAATCATGTCTTTTACCCCAAAAAGAACGTAAAACTCAGAATCTTCAGCAAACAAAATAAAGAAAGGTATTAGATGTAATTATATTCCAAATATGAAAGCCCTAGCACAAGTACTTATTGAGAAAAAAAAAAAAAAATCCAACTTGCCCTAAAACTTTAACCCCCGAAAATCATGTTTTTTTTTCCCAAAAGGAAGGTCACACTCAGCATCTTTAGCGTTCAATGTGAAGAAAGGTATAAGATGTAACTATATTCCAAATATGAAAGCCCTAGCACAAATACTTATGAATGAAAATCCCAACTTGCCCTAAAACTTTAACCGGACGCCGACGGAGACGGAGACGGAGACGCCGACGCCGACGCCGGGGCGAGTAGTAAAGCTCTCATATTCTTCGAATAGTCGAGCTAAAAAGTAGTTAGTTCAAAATTGTAAAAGCTCCTGCACAAATAGTTACAGTGACCTTGACCCCAAAAACACAATCCGATTAAAGATATTCATAATATGTTGAAGTACATTATGTTTTTATTGTTTGGAAAAAAATTGAAATCAATGTAACAAAAAATGAAGTAACTATGTCCAATTCTCAAAATCGACCAAAATACATCAAAATTTATGGTTTTACACCAAAAAACAGGCCCGCTCATCATCTTTATTATTCCATGTGAAGAAGGGTGTTAGATTAACAAGTTTTCCAAGTTTCAAAGTTATTGGTTTGATATAGTTCCATGTAAGTGACATAAACGCAAAACTTAACGAACACCGCCAATTCTCAAAATCAACCAAAATACATCAAAATGTATATTTTTTACCCCAAAAAGCAGGCCTCACTCAGCATGTGAAAAAGGGTATTAGATGAGCTAACAAAATTGTGGAAAAGATCTATGATATTTAAGTATAAGTAATTTAGTTTAAATTAAGTTTAAAACATTGAGACAAAAGAAGAAATTTGCTGATTACGACCAATTCCTCCTTTTGTCAATTTTTTTTCAAAAGTCGTCTGCTACACATGCGTCAAAATGGGTCTATACTCGGGAAAGGGTCAAACCAGGGATATATATATCTATATATATCAGCTATGCTCTGTAGACACTTCCGCGTTAAAGAGTTGCCTGATAACCTTTGCCTCCCGTGGTATTTTGTAACAAGTATGCAACCGTCTTCTTATTACAATAGGATTTCTTCACTTAAATTAGTACACGTAATCGTAATCTCAATTAAGAGCACGTTTCATTTATACATCCAAAGTATGCAAAGTGAAACATCTTCCTGTAAAGGTTAACCCTTTCCTATATACGACAAATCTGCAGTAGACGACCTTTAAAACATATTGGCAAAACAATGGAAGATCTCTACTATTGAAAGGAGAATTACTGACTGAAAAGAGTTGAAAACATTGTGGCAAGCAGAGAAATTGCTCATTACGATTGTTTTCGAAAGTCGTCTGCTGGAGAGGCGTCAAAATGCGTGTTTAGGTGGGAAAGGGTTAACAAATGTATCAGAAGACGATTTAGACTGAATAGAGCCATAATATTTAAGAAAGTATTCCAAAAGGAAGTTGTTCCAAATGTCAACTTCAGCGAGAGGCTAAGTGGGAAACGGCTGATATTTTGATAACAAGAGCAGAACACAAGTGATAAATAAGTATTTTCCCATTCTACGAACAATCACCAGCTTAACACTGTCTCGGTGTAAGATATTTATCTATTCAAATATCAAAAAAAAAAGATCCAATGGCTTCAATTTTTTTTCATTCGGTATCAACGAAATCATGCACAAAAGAAACAATTAAAGATAGTTTTAACAAGTTCAAAGTACAAACGTAGTTTGAATTATTTGCATCATACAACATTCGAAATCATCGTGGAAAAAGGAAAGATTGCGCATAATGAGATTTATTTCCGTTTTGCAACAAAGTTTTTATTCAATAATTTTACTTAAATTTAAAGAGATTTTTGCATATTTTTGCCCCCTGACATTTATGCAACGTCGTCTTATGTATATTTGTTGTATGTAAGTTGGAAAGGGAAGTGTGAAAGAATGTTTAACACATCAGAAGTATATCGCATCGTTTAACCCTCATACGACAATTCTGCAGCAGACGACTTTGAACATTTTTTGTCAGAAAATAGAAAATCTCCATAATTGAATGGATAACCTATGACTAAAAGTGGAAAACATTGTGTCAAAAGTAGAAAATGCTCGTTTCGAGCAATTTCTTCTTTTGTCACTATGTTTTCAAAAACCGTCTGCGGCAGAGGCGTCAGAAAGCGTCTCTATGAGGGAGAAGGGTTAAATTAAGGTACCTGATGCCAATCGATGTCTGTACAATGGTCGCCAAACCCGATACGAAGAACACTGTACTGATCAGCATACTCAGTCCGACCATGTCTTCGTCCATACAAAATACCTTGTATAGAACCAAGGGTACACTGAGGGTGGATCCGAAAGCGGTTAGGTAATGCTGTAAAGATACAATAGTTTATTCAGGAATTAGGTCACCGGCCCACAATACAACATCTACAACAATATCTATCGGAGGACAGCGCGCTCGACTTTTTTGTGCTTGCCAATAAAACAAAACTTTTTTGGGTGATAGAAAAAACATATTTATCATATTAGTTATAAGCAAAGTACTTAATAAGTCGGAAAAGAGTCATAATTCTTACAAAAACCATTACTGAATTATGCACTCTTGGCTGTTGGTGGAGGTAATGATGGTAACAATTTAAGCTATATCTCTTATTGTTTTGAAAAAAAAAAGATTTTGTATGAATAACTTAGCCAAAATTATAAATCGAAAAAGGGCCATAATTTTTAAACAAAACTTGACATAGTTATGTACCCTTGTCGGTTGATGGAGGTTATGTAGTCTAGGCGAGTAGTATAGCTAGCCTTTTCTTCAAAAGGTCGAGCTAAAAATCATAAAATATACAGAACAGAACAGAATTTTATCAGCGTATACATATAAATGTATCTTGTTACATACAAAATATTTTTACATAATATTTAACGTCATGTGATATATATATATATATGTGAACAATATATATGGACAAGTTCAGAGGATAATGAACAGAAATTACAAAGTTCATAAATAGATTGTTACAATAATATATATGTGATATTCCTAGTCGGTTAATGCTAATAATGTTGTCTCACACATAGCTAGCTTCTAAATAGTAGTCGGAGTTTCATTGCTTAATATAGAAAATAGATGTTCAAGGCTTTATTACATATTATCTATGTACTAACAAAGATTTAATAATAACAAAAGTATTGTAAGGTAAGAGTAAAGATGGACACGACCTCGACATACATATGAGCAATTCCGCGAGAAAACCAACAGTGTGGACTCTGCGTAAAGTATCGACACGGATCAGCCTAAGCATGCCGCGCAGGCTAACCTGGACAGACACTTTTCGCCTCCAATGGATTTTCTGTTTTAGGAAGCATTACCCTATACCTCTATCCCCCTGAGACGGAATGTGTCGGCCCGGATCAGCCTAAGCATGCCGCGCAGGCTTACCCGAACAGACACTTTTCGCCTCCAGTGGATTGTCTGTTTTAGGAATCATTACTCTATACCTCTATCCCCCCTGAGACAGAACTTGTCGACCCTGATTAGCATGCGCGGACAGGAGAACTGCATTCACGCATTATCACAGTGTGTGTACGATCCAACCAATGAAACGATGAGTTTCAAAGGGAATTTATTGGGTCGGATGTTTAGTGAGTGTGTGTTCTGGTTTTTAAATCAACGACATTATGTTTGTTTTCGGGTTTTAACTCTTTTAGCGCCGAATTGTTTAAAATAGTCGCCTCCATGTTCAAAATCGAGTGTCTATATTTCTCATGTAATAAAAGTTTTGAACTATTTTGATCAGTAAAAAGCAAACAATGCTGATTTCAGGTGAGACAGCTCGTTACGAGCTGTCTCACCTGAATCAGTTTTGTTTGCAAAAACCTCAATATTGCCTTTGGCGCTGAAAGAGTTAATAATTTACATATGTGTTTGGATATCAGCGATATATTAATCTTTTCATGAATTTCAAAGGCTGTGGATAGATAAATATATACATAAATTTGCTTATCGAAATATAATTTGATTTCATGTGATCTATTGCCTATTTGAGATAAGATATTCTTATACATCAGAGTTTGATCAAGCACACGTTGTGTAAAAATGTAATCTCAGGATAACGACATGGCTATACGCTTTATAAGGTTGATTCGTTTTTGGTAGTAAACTTGCCTTATTTGAATTCGTGAACGACACTATTTTGCTCGGGTAGTATCGTCCTTAAGTTATCCGACAGTGTCATTAATAAACAGTTTTATTAATGATAATCAAAACATGTATCGGACAGGCTGACCAAAGATGACTGATTTAGACTGTTACCCCGCTCACAACAACGTATCTGTCATAACATGGCTGCAAGTTCTCCCACATAATGCGTTTCCCAAATTTCTTTCGTTCTTTCTTTTATTAGACTTTTACGCCGTTTTCAACATTGTTTCAGTTCTATTACGACGATATTTGAGCCGTACCACGAGGAAAACCAATAGTGTGGACTCTGCGTAAAGTATTGACCCGGATCAGCCTGAGCATGCCGCGCATTCTTACCCGGACAGACGCTGTTCGACTCCTGTGGACTTTCTGTTTCCGGAATCATTACTCTATACCTCTATCCGCCCTGAGACGGAATGTGTCGGTCCGGATTAGCCTGCGCGGACTGCGAAGGCTGATCCTGGTCGATACATTACGCAGAGGCCATAATGTTGGTTTTCTCACGGAATGGCTCATTTCACTTATGCATGATACACAAACCAGTAAAAGGCTAGGAAATATTCCTTGCCAAAGGGCACTCCACCATGACCGCAGTGCCGCGACTGGAGATCGAACACGGGACAACCGGTTTCAAATCCCCCGACGCTTACCACTCGACCACAGCGGATTCCTCATGATGAACAAACCTTAGAAACTGAATTTGAAGATTTGAAGACTAGGCTAGGAAATATTCCTTGCCCAAGCGCACTCCATGATTCTTACCGACTTTCAGTTAGCGATATAAAAAATAACAACCGCAAATCCAAGGCAACATGCTTCATTAAAAAAACTCACATCCATTACTTTGTCTCACTCGTCGGAAACGATGGGTAACTCACAGGGACTTGCTCCTCTAAAAATAGATCCTCTAAAAATAGATATGACCTACTATGAATAGTAAGTCATATCTTTAGAGGATCTATGTTTAGAGGAGCAAGTCCCTGTGGGTAACTGAGCTGAAAATCGAGATCACGACTTTTGTCTGGGTCGTAAACGACAGAGCAACCGTTGTCCGATAACGTTGAAGATTCACTAACCTGAAATCCCAAAAGAATACACAAATACCACGGCGGCGTATCATCTAAACCGTAGAGTAAATCTTTAGTCCTTCCAGGTTGAGAGTTCGAGTCTCTGCCTTCCTGGACCGGATCGTCTGGCTCCGGTTGATACTCTCGCTTTTCCCTATTATTGGTTTTATTCATCGCAGCTTCGTTGTCCTGCAAGATTAGATATCTTTCGTGATTTGACACTGACAAAATAAGAGATTTTCTTCATGTACATATTACAAATGATTCTCAGTGATGTATTGCGTTTTTAACCCATTCCCTTATATAGACGCTTTCTGACGCCTCTGCAGCAGACAGCTTTTTGAAAACAAAGTGACAAAAGAAGATATTGCTCAAAACATGCAATTTCTCCTTTCGACATAATGTTTTCCACTTTTAGTCATAGGTTATCCATTCAATTATAGAGATTTTCTATTTTTTGACAAAATTATGTTCAAAGTCGTCTGCTGCAGAATTGTCGTATGGGGGAAAGGGTTAAACGGTGCGATATACCTCTGATGTGTTGAGAGACCCGTTCCTGACTGGATTGACGGACCAGGATCGGATTACACTGCGTACCAAACAAAGAAACGGCGCTAGCAGTGGACGTGTGAAGTGTATTAACTCTTTCGGCGCCGAATTGTTTAAAGTAGACTCTTCCATATTCAAAATCGGGCATCTCCATTTCTAATGTAATAACAGTGTTGACTATTTTGATGACTAGAAGGCAAACAATGCTGATTTCAGGTGAGACAGCTCGTTATGAGCTGACTCACCTGAATCAGTATTGTTTGCAAAATCCTCAATATTGCCTTTGGCGCTGAAAGAGTTAAGTTTGTATTGGCCTTGGGCTTTAGCCCCTGGTCATAGTAGTAAAACCATTGTTTTACTGAGTTGGCAGCCTGCCAATGGCTGTCAACACCCGACAACGCATTTTAGGTTGGGACTGCGCGAGAAAAATAGTTCATCATGGATTCAACAAAAACTGCATTTAAAAGGTTAAGATCTCCACAAACAATATCTTTATAATGTTGTCGGAACATCAGTGAACATCTTAAGGAGTGAGTACTCCAATATAAGTTAACAAATGTATTAGAAATGAATGCACCGACAGGTCAAATATGGAAGGTTATTAACATTCGCGAAGTTGAACGGAAAAGTACAAAAGGTACCGTGACAAAAACCAAAACGTGTAGCGACGTCACAATGACGTTCACCTGCCTGTAGCATACCAATAGCCCGATTATGTTCATCAGTAGACAAACGTGGCATACCTGTTACGAAAGAAACCAGATAAGTAATGTGTTTTTCTTCAACTGTACTTCAACCCTTACACAAATCAATATTCACGTAAACTCAACATGAATTATCATGTACCTCGTACCCCGTGCAGCACGTGGAAATCTAAAGCTAGGTCGTTTACTTAAATGCTTCAATGAATTTAGCTAATCCCTATGATTTACATGTACGAACTATAACCACTTAATTTCAATTAACTTTTAAGAATATTTGAAATATTAATATGGTATCGTTTCTTATTTTGGTGAGTATACACTAAACAAAATTCCTAACCGGTAAAGTAACCTTCCTGAAAAGTGCATTAAGTATAATCAATATACAGTTCAGTATTCGATATCCGCCCTCTCGTGGCAATATTCTTTGAAAATTTCAGCTAAATCGAAGCATAAACGGCAGAGAAAACACAGTTCATATGCGGTTACTCCTAAATCCAAAAGTCACAAGGAAAAGAAATAACAATGCAAATTCCATAGGGAATCAAAATTTTCATTGTTTTTGTATTTTTAGCAATCTTTTGACTCAGGCTTTGTTTCAAATACATGGTAATGTTAAAGTTGAACATTCATTTGAACTAATTAAGACGTTGATGACTGTGTTTCAGTCTCACATATGATGTAATATCATTTTAAAGTGACTAAGGGTGGTATTTTTATTTTTCTTCCTTTACACGCTATGTTAGAGTTTGTGTCTTTTATGATTGAGAGTGTTGTCATTTGAGACACTGTATCTTTTTGACAAAGCGAAATATGTGAACCAAGTTTTCACAGCATGTGTACGAGGTAATGGTCTTTTCATGAAACTAATTTGTAATTAGGCTTATTTCACAGGGAAAGGAATATTAGAAGATTATTGAAGTGACCGTTTACGAATTTTGTTGAGTGTATATACGCTGCCATTGATTGCACACTTTCGTAGTCCACTTTTCGTCTGAAGTGGCTCAAAAATAGACTTCCTGTGTTATAACGGGATACGTTTATAACCCACTATTTGTTTAAATGATATTTATAAATCCTTTCAGTGATATACAAATATACTAGGATCTAGCTCAAGGAGTACGCAGAGCTCAAGATAAGGGGCATTTTTCATGTTCTAAAATCCTTATTTCACATTCAAACCCTATGTTGTGGTTACTCAAAAGAATCGTCTCAGTGAGAGTACCCACAACATAGGATTTGGTTGAGTAATAAGAGAAATATTGTGGGGATAAGACCTGTTCACTCCCTCTTATCTAGTCCTCTGGATTACGTGTATACGAACTCGAGATAAAAAGGAAAAGACACCTAAGAATCACACTACTGGCAAAATGAGGTCGAGTTGCATATTAATTTCGGCATGTTATTTGAACACGTACGTGGAATCAATTTGGAAAGAGTCTAGCCCCGGTATCCATGTCGGTTGCGACGCCGGCTGTCAATATCAAGTGGTTGTGAATTTATATCCCAAATGACAAAAGTCAATGCTAAACGCGTTGTTCGTCTTTTGCTAATCGGCTAACAGTATCTATGGAAAGCAACTAGTTGCTTGGTAAGACCCTTGTGAGAAACCCAGGTAGCAAATAGGTACATGAACTGGCTGTCGTGATATTACTGAACAAATGTTGAAACGGCGTTAAACTCCAATCAATCTAATCATTTGGGATTTAGTAGGAAAAGACAAAAGTGCTATTGTTGTACTTTCAATCAAGTACAATTTAGCCGTCCCGCGAGAAAACCAACATTGTGGACTTCGTAAAATATCGACCCGGATCAGTTAAAGCATGCAGCGCAGGCTAACCCGGACAGACATTTTTCGCTTCCTGTGTATTTTCTCTTTCAGGAATCATTACTCTATACCTCGATCCACCTCAGACGGAATATGTCGGTCCGGATTAGCCTGCTTGGATTAAGCAGGCTGATATTGGTCGATACATTACGGAGAGTCCATGATGTTGGTTTTCTCGCAGGACGACTCGTCATGTGTGTTGGTCGATATACTAACTCTGTATAAATATTTAGCGAAATTGTTAAATTAACTTTATTTGCACAAATTGATGTTCACTTATAGATCTAAATATATACATCTACAGGTATCGTAAAATTATACCATGCATCATGTGTTTTATGAGTGCAAGTTACCTACATGTAGAAGATTCACAGTAACCTTATTTCTACATATATGCCTATTCAGCTCTGCAAAATAAAGTAATTAATTGATCTCGAATTGTGTTTTACAATGCTCTCGACTTTATTACAGTAATACCACGGTGTGTTTTGTGTAAACTACCAATACGTTTTTTTTTTAATATGACCCGACGAGGAGCAGAGAACCTGGATGTCCTGCACTCTTTAACCCTCTACACCATGAATGAATGAATGAATGTATGTATATTATTTTATGGCGCATCGACAGCTAAGGTCATTTAATTATTCATGATCCCTGGGTAAACAAACCAGTACTAGGCTAGAAAATGTGCCTTGCCCAAGGACACTCCACCATGACCGTAGTGCCGCGACTGGGGATCGAACCCGGGACACCCGGTTTCATAATCCCCGACGCTAACCACTCGACCACAGCGGATTCCTCTCTACACCACGAACACATTATTAACTGACATAAAATTGACAATTGTTAACACAGGGGATATATTAATAACATATAAACGTTTATCACAGATAAGCTTTCTCAGAGTGCCGCTTATTTAAAATGCGTCGGGAATATTGAACCTGAACTACATCTTCGGAAATATCAAATCACTTGATATGTATATATTATTGTGGTATGCCTTCATCGATTTAACTGAAATATAATGTTAGCGACATTTTAAGTTCATGTTGTCTTTGTAGTTTTAGACAAACTGTCCCAGCGAACATAGCCACAACGATTCTCCCAAAACTATTTATATGGATGAATGTCGCAAAGGAAATAAAGTGTTGAGTTTAAAAACTATTTAGTTTGCATAGTTTACTTATCCTAATCACTCTCGATGTCAGATTTATGTTTACTCGACCATCACCCGAACCGAGTAATACTCCAAAACTACTCGAACCGAGTGATACTTCAACAATACTCGAACCGAGTGATACTTCAACAATACTCGAAGCGAGTGATACTTCAACAATACTCGAACCGAGTGATACTTCAACAATACTCGAACCGAGTGATACTTCAACAATACTCGAACCGAGTGATACTTCAACAATACTCGAAGCGAGTGATACTTCAACAATACTCGAAGCGAGTGATACTTCAACAATACTCGAAGCGAGTAATACTCAAACAATACTCGAACCGAGTGATACTTCAACAATACTCGAGCTCGTGGGTAGAGAGTAAATACCATAGCTGCCGAAATTTGCGACTGTATTAAACTACCTACGAATGTCAATCGCATATATATGGTCGTGCATACATACTCTTCCGTCTTAATCTGCCATTTCGGAAGTAGAATGAACTAACGAGTTTAGCCGATGTGATCCGACTGTACATCGGGATGATTCGGAATTAGTCGATGTAAGTAATGCAATGACATCGCAGGGATTCGGCCATTAAAAGGTTGCTTGTAACCCAAACAGTTGTTGGTGCTCAATCCTAGTGCATAAAACTACAAAAACAAAAATAAACCACTGAAGCCTAAAAACATCAACGTAAACAATAGGGTTATGAATAGAAATGAACATCAACTTGTATTTGACCACATTGTGACACCTGTATGAAGTGTTTAACGTCAAAGTTATCGACACTATGTCAAGTAGCGGGACCTATATCACATATGTGTACAATTTGTAAACACAAATGAGCTCAACGAAAACCAACAGTTGTCACCGATGCAGATGCACATACATACCAGCGTGTTCATCGGAACAGTTTGATATCGCTCTGCACTCTTCGTCAAATATCTCTTACGGCTTCAATCAACTTGTAGACAGTGTCGCCTTTGGTCTGATTCCATTGATGGACAAGGCTTTTTCATCCACCTTTTTTAATACGATAATGTTGACTTTCCTAGAGAACATTTTAAATAAAGATCGGGTTTTTTTACATCGGAAATTACCGAAGAGCCAACAAAAAATACCAATCTCTAACGATCACAAACGGAACTGACCGTAATACGGTCAGTGAATGATATGTACGGAAATGACTGTGCCCACTCGTGAAGTTTTAACAAAGTGAGAACTTAGGCATGAGAACCTAATATAAGTTTAACAAATACTTAAAATCAAATCAATGCGCCGAGAGGTCAAATATGGAAGCTAATTGTTAACAAATAAGTCGCTAGACAAATGCAGTGGCGTATTTACCGGGGAACCATATTATCCAAAGAAACCCATATCATGTCGATGCAATTTATTTATTTAATTTTTTAATATATACACTTTAGACAATTAATACGCTTATAAATCTCGAGTTCGTTTCCAGTCCTGGTAATGTCACTAGTACTGAAACGGAAGGCGTTTCAGGAAGCTGCGACTATTGGTGACAAGTTAACACACAGTTTTTTAAGAGTAACAGTACTACAAGATGCCCTAGAAAAGAAAGGATGACTTAAGGAGAAGGAGAGGGCACTACCCACAAAATAGGGAGTATGACAGTGAAGTGAATAAGACCATACCTCTCCTCTTCAGCCACTAATGCACCAATAACTAAGTTATAGGGGTAGCGTGCAAAAGCCAACCTCTCCCTCAACTGGGGGACCCCATCACACTGTGCTGGTGCCCGCAAGCGCTTTGGACTTATCATTGGCATTCTCGTAAGGATGTTTGTCTTGATGATATCTAAGTCAAGATCGAATATAGTTCATATTTGGTCAGAATCTAGGTCAAATTGAAGGGACATATTGCTTCCACTCTGGAGGCTGCATTTTTAACTTGAGCATGTTAGAACTGTATCAGAATGTTTGTCTTGATGATATGTAGGCCAAGTTCGAATATTTGTCATGTCTGTTCAAAAACTTGATCATTATAAATTAAGTCAGAATGTTAATCCTAATGATATCTACGCCAAGTTTGAAAATGGATCATGCCGGGTCAAAAACTGGAGGTAAATTTTGTCTAAATGATATTAAGGTCAAGTTAGAATAGTGGTCAAGTTGGGTCAGAAACAAGGTCAATACGCCAAACTAAATGGTAATGTTGTTAACACTCTGGATACTGCATTTTTAACTTGAGCATATTGAACTTGATCAAAATGTTTGTCTTGATGACATGTAGGCCAAGTTTGAATATTGGTCTTAATCTTGTTAACACTGTAGAAGCCGCATTTTTTGCTGTAGCATCTTCACATATTATCAGAATATTTGTCTTAAAGATATCTAGGCAAAGTTCGAATATCGGTCATATTAGGTCCGTGAAGTTAGATTGACGAGTGACGAATTGACGAGTGACGAACTGTGACATTTTATTAGGTCCTTGAAGTTAGGTTGACGAGTGACGAACTGTGACATTTTTTTTTCTTTAGGATAATGTATCTGGACGTATTAAATGCAAATTAGGCCCTAGTTCATGTTTCATGGCGATCAGTCAATCAGAAGAGTTTCGTCAAGTTCGTCAACTAAATTGACGAAAAGATTATTTTTCTAAAATCTTTATTTCTTTCCTTTAGATAATGTATCTGGACGTATTGAATACAAATTAGTCCCTATTTTTCTAAAAACTTTATTTCTGTTATTTAAAAAAATGAATCTGAACGTATTCAGAAGAGCTTCATCAAGTTCGTCTCTTGGTTGTCATTTTGAATTTCACCATATGGATAACATACAATGAGCCATTATGTTTGCAACGTATAAACCGCACCAAAATAAATGTTGACAAACATCACAGCACATTCTCGTTCAGTTGAATAGATAAATACCTAAGTTTTAGCTGATGGCTTTCTGTATGAAGTAAATGTATTTTGGGGCTAGTCCACGCATGAAATTATCATATTTAAACTCATACTGGTGAACGGAAGATAACTGAATATATTATATGAAAATCGGTCCTCATTCTGGACTTCGACATATACAGGTTCTAGTTGATGACATTTGCATTGGGAAAATTATTTTGAGGCGCATTCACGTATGGAATTATCACATACACACGAACTGGTGAACAGACTCGTAAAGCAAACCATGCATGAAAATGAGCCCTGATTTTTTCCAAGAAATAAAACACAACGAAATATACGTTGACAAACATCAATGCATATTCTTCTTCAGTTGAATCTCTTCATACAAAGGTTCTAACTAATAGCTTTCTGCATAGGGGAAGTGTATTCTGTGGCGCGTCCACGCATGCAATTACCTAAAGTACACACGTACTGGCGGACGGTCCCCAAATGCATATTTTAGATGTAAATGAGCCTTGGTGATTGTCATCATATAAAACCCACCAAAATAAACGTTGACAAACATCACAGCACATTCTTCTTCCGTAAAATACATACACAGGTTCTAGTTGATGGCTTTCCGTATTTCGAAAATGTATTCTGGTGCGCGTCCACGCATGGAATTATCACATATACACTCATACTGTTGAGCGAAGCCCTGAAGTTTAACAACGTTTATAGCTATCATTAGTACAGTAAAAACTGAACTTGACGAAGCTCTTCTGATTGACTGATCGCCATGAAACATGAAATAGGGCCGCCTAATTTGCATTCAATACGTCCAGATACATTATCTAAAGGAAAGAAATAAAGTTTTGGAAAAATATTTGTCTCGTCATTTTCTTCAATTAAATTGACGAGTTGACGAATTGACGAACTTGACGACGCTCTTCTGATTGACTGATCGCCATGAGACATGAAATAGGGCCTCATTTGCACTCAATACGTCTAGATACATTATCTAAAGGAAAGAAATAAAGTTTTGAGAAAAATATTTTTTTCGTCAATTTCGTCAACTAAATTGACGAGTTGACGAATTGACAAACTTGATTGACTGATCGCCATCAAACATGAAATAGTTTTTAGAAAAAATGTCACAGTTCGTCACTCGTCAAAAATATTTTAAAAACTCCAGAGGCCGCATGTTTACGTTGAGCAAGTTGAAACCTTGTCAGAATGTTTGTCTTGGGAATATTTAGTCCATGTTCGAATACGTGTATTATAAGGGCAAAACAATAGGTCACTAGACCAAATGAAGGAAAATCTTATCAACACTCTGGAGGTTGCATTTTGAATCTTTGTCAGAATAATTGTCTTAATGAATTTTGCATTTATCAAACATTTCCTCCGAGTCTAGTACATGTTTTAGAGAATTATTTCTACATAATGGAAGTTGATTTAACATATTTCGCAATATAATAAGGCAGAAACTTCAAAATATTCTGCTTAAACCTGCTGTCAAATTTTCCTTTGATTCTTTATGTCTTAAATGTGTATGCTCTTGTTCTCAGGTGAGCGATATAGGTTCTCTTGTTTTCAAATTCGCAGTTTTATGATATTCACTATTTTTTATTGTGATCTTTCAACTTCTTAACAATAAATACATAAACATAAGCTGCAATTGTTATTTCCTTTCACATTTTCCCTTCTTCTCCAACCTTCCTGCAGCCCCCCAGCCGTCAGCACTTTAAGTGCTTTGATTTTTATACAAACGGAACGGTATGCAAGATGTGACAATGAAATGTATTTCGGAGATAAACGTTTCCTTTTTTGATATTCAAAACTAATAAGTATCAAGAATAGAAATAATATTGAAAACAATTCGAATTTACCTTGTCAGCACTGTAATAGATTCAAATCAAGAACTTAATTCACTTGTAAAACAGTAAAAAACAAACATTAATAAGAGGTTTACCGCGTGAAAATTCAACAGTCGAAGGACGAACAAGTTCAGTTTACATAGAAGTGCATGTATACTAGCATATAAAATTGACCTTGCTATATATATATATTATTCATGCGACAGCTGATCTTACACGGAAACTTTATAAGAGTTTAAATGTCGGTAAGTGTCTATATCAAGTTGTTTAAACAGTTCAAATGTTTTGTAGTATAAATAGGTTACTGTAACTGTATCACGTTTAGACCCGTATTTAATTGGATAACGTTTCAAGTTACAAAATACAACGTAGTAAACATCTCAAAACTAATGTATCCTTTTCGAGCCGCGATAGCTGAGTCAGAAAACATCTAAGGTAATATGTCCAGGGGTACGTGCGTTCGAACCCCTGCTCGGCAATTGAATCAAACGCATGATTGATACAAGTCATTGTCCGTGACTACCGTTATTCATCAACGATCTTAAATAGTCTAACTCTATATGGGAATGTAGCACGTTACTGAATAGAGACTATTCGTGCGAGAAAGCCAGGAAAACCGCATGATAATTAATTTAAACATTATTTATTTTGCATTGATTGTGAAGCAGGCTTTCAGCTTTTATTAATCACGCTCGATGTCTGTTTCTTGAGACTTAACCAGTACTCGCGCCGTTTGTTTGGAAAAATTCCCAAAGTCAGGACCCGCTCATCACGGGACTCGAACCAGGGACCTTTGATACGAGAGGCCGACGCTCTACCTCTGCACCACTGTATTCCATGATAAGGTTAACTGGTTCGATATAACGGGAATAATTATTGCAATGGCGTTGTAACTGAATAGAGGATATTCGTGCGAGAAAGCCAGGAAACCGCATGATAATAAGGTATACTGGTTCGATATAACGGGAATAATTGTTGCAATGGCGTTGTTACTGAATAGAGAATATTCGTGCGAGAAAGCCAGGAAAACGCACGATGATAACGTGAACTGGTTCGATATAACGGGAATAATTGTTGAAATGGCATTGATTCGTATTGACTCTCCGAAATGGCATCATATAAAGCAAAATGGGCGTAAAACCAATGGCTGAATTATTTATCCTGACACAAGCCAGTCAGTCGTAATACTAACTCCGCAACCCTGGGCGCAAAGGAGGGAAGCCATTACTTCAATTTCTAAAGAATTTGGTATGACCCGGTCGATGATCGAGCCCACAGCCTCCCATACACAAGGCGGTAACTCTACCGCGGACATCACCGAGACGGGTTGTAAACGCCAATGGGACTATAGTTCTGGATTTTACCAAAAGTTGCATCTAGGCATAACTTACATGTAGACGGACAGTAAACAGACAGTAGACGGACAGTAGACGGACAGTAGAAGGACAGTAGAGGGACAGTAGACGGACAGTAGACGGACAGTAAACAGACAGTAGACGGACAGTAGACGGACAGTAGAAAGACAGTAGATGGACAGTAGACGGACAGTAGACGGACAGTAGACGGACAGTAAACGGACAGTAGACGGACAGTAGACAGACAGTAGACGGACAGTAGACGGACAGTAGACGGACAATAGACGGACAGTAGAAGGACAGTAGACGGACAGTAGACGGACAGTAGACGGACAGTAGACGGACAGTAGACGGACGGTGAAGAGTCTGCACAGAGTCGCCTGAGCCATCACTGTACGCAAACTCATTAAGATACCAAATCGCTAGTCGCGGCCCATTTCAATGCAAACATTATTTTCAATATACAATATTTATGAGGCATATTTAACCCTTTCCCTCATATAGACGCTTTCTGACGCTTCTGCAGCAGACGGCTTTTTGAAAACATAGTGACAAAAGAATAAATTACTCAAAACGAGCAATTTTTCCTTTTGCCAGAATGTTTTCCACCTTTAGATATAGGTTATCCATTCAATTAAAGATATTTTCTAATTTCTGACAACATAGGTTCTGCTGCAGAATTGTCGTAAAAGGAAAAGGATTCAGGGAAATGTGTTCAAATATGGTCATATAGTCAGGTAATACGTATAAATGCGATACTAAACTGGAAAAACCGCAATAAATAAGCTTATTTGTTTACTTTGATTCGATGGTATTTTACGTCGTTTTCAACAATATGTTGCCCCTGTGGCATTGGTCACTCAATAAGAATGACAGCCTCAGTCTGACCCAACTTTTGACCGTAAGGGCTGGCTAAATGGGTCTGAACTTATGGAGTCAATGCAACTGTTGAGCTCCATATATGAGTCGTCCCGCGACAAAACAAAAACTGTGGACTCTTCGTAGAGTATCGACCCAGATCAGACTAAGCATGCCGCGCAGGCTTACCCGGATAGACCTTTTTTCGCCTCCTGTGGATCTTTTGTTTCAGGAATCATTACTCTATACCTATATCTCCCTGAGACGGAGACGGAATGTGTCGACCCGGATCAGTCTGCGCAGACTGTATAGGCTGATCTTGGTCGATACATTACGCAGATACCATAATAGTGGTTATCCCGCGGGACGCCTCATATTATATAATTTTTATTTCAATGTTTATATAAGATGTGGGACCAATATCGTATGTCCTGTCCGCCGCGATATTACCTTATAGTTGTTGAAAGCGTCGTAAATCCCAAAAACAAACAAAATCAAGTGAATTTAAGTTATATCACGGCGTTTATATCTTGACACTGATGCATACGTTTTAATTATATCCCCCAATCAAGGAGGGAAGCAATTACTATGCTTTTTAAAGTCTTCAGTCAATCAGTACTTTGATTTTTAACCAAAACAAATCATACTCGTACCTACCTTTATATATATATATTAACTAAGCACTATTTTCACTATTTAATAATCCAGCAAATTTGATGTAATTCCTATCACACTACTCAGCGTATTATATACGTACTTCCTACAGTAATACGCACATCCAAATGCTTTAAAACCATTAAACGCATAGTCGTGAATAAATCAGGTTGTTAAAGCTGCAATATAAACTTTCAAAAGATACCGTAATGTAGTGATAAACGGCACTTTAGAATTAAGGCTTAAGGCTCGAAAATAAATCGAGTTGCCTAAATAAAGTTTCAAAGCTGTGGTAACTTCGTCTTACTGTAACAATTAGTTAGGTCCGTTTGGAAATAAAAACCATCTTGACCAAATTTGGACAAGGTCCAATATCACGCTCGAGTGGGCCATTTACGCGTTTATACCCTTTCCAAAGACGAATATAATGTGTTTATATGTCTCTGTCCTTTCCTTGAAAGAGACGACATTCTACACATCGGAAGCAGACGCGTTAGTTTGATTTACAAAACAAACATTGTGGGATTATGAGTTCTTAGCTGCTCATGGAGAGCCTTTGTATATCATACCAGTACTTTGCTTTAAACATATTTAGTGTATATATGGGCACAATCTATAGTTATTAGTTATTACCGTTGATAATATATATTTCACGCGTTTCGTAGAAGAGAGTGAAATATTTGTCTTCGCGTAGCGTATACACAAGGGTTAATACGTAAGCGCTTGGGTGCACGGGTAGCAAAGTATTTGGCAGGAATTATGGCTATATATTGTTCGTGATGGCGGGAAATGGTCATTCTACCGGACGAAAGCAAGCAGTACATGTCAAATTTCCGATAGTTATTTCACGGTTAACATAACCAAATTGCATAGAATGAGGTCTAACATTCAAATCTGTCATTGACAAACTGACACAGGTTTCCAGAGTTTTTCCATACAATGGTTTTTATCTCTGGTCGTTCCTGGGCGAGACGGATTTCCAAAAATACAAAATACTGCTTTATTTTGAAATTGAGAGGTTATATGTAAAACATAAATACCATAATTCAACTCGTATTACAAAAGGTCACAAGTATATAAAATTCACTGTTTAAACTGCTTCTTTGTTCATTAAATAGACACGCGTCTGGTACTTGCATATGGGTGTTTGTTGTTTAATGTTTTATTTATACGGAAAGAAAAGACTCTTCTATACAGCCCTAAAAAGGACTCGGCGGTTTCCGTATGTGTTCGTTAAAGATCGATATCGTTAGTCGATGTGTCGTTCATTTCCGGTAAACCATGCCGATCTCCGATCGGACACCAGGCGGAAATCTCCCGAGACTATCAGGGTATGTTCTACCTTAATCGGTAATCGTTTCAGGGGTTTTGGGTGAAAATGTAAGATCCTATAGGCTGAGCGTGCTCAACATCGGACTAGAACCCGTAACCTTAAGATCACCAAGTCACACCTTTCCCACGTGTTCACTGCCTCCCATGTTTTGTTTGGAGTTTAACGCCGCTTTCAACAGCTTTGGTCATATCACGGCGGTCAGTGCACCTACCCATGTTTTCCTGGCTTTCCCTCACCAGTACTTACACAACATTCTTTCGAAGCCACTGACTACTTTCTCACATAGATCAGAGGTGAGAGGCAATGGAAAACATCGCCCGAAAGAATGTCGCCGCAACCGGGTATCGAACCCGTGACCTCCATATCACGAGTCAGATACGCTACCAATTGAGCTACCCGGCCGGATCACTTACCATGTATAGAGCACCCAAAAGCGTCCTTTTCGCGTGGCCCCGTTCTATCCAAATTAAAATATGCTAGTTACTAAAGAATCTTGCCGTATATCTTAGTTTATTTAGTGTGCAGATAACACACAATGCAGAGCTTTAAATAAGGGGCATTTTTCGTGTTCTAAAATCCTTATTTAACATTCAAACCCTATGTTGTGAGTACTCAAAAGAATCGTCTCACTGAGACGATTCTTTTGATTGAATACCCACAACATTGGATTTGGTTGAGTAATAAGAGAAATATTGCGGGGAGTCCTCTGCACACCATTCTTCATTTTGATTGACCCTTTTAAACATGCATTTTGTACTTTAGAAGCACATACAACAAACAACTTTTGTAAAAAGTAATGACAAAAGGGAAAATGTGCTCGTCATGAGCATGTTCCCCCTTTTGACACAGTTTGTTCCCCTCACGATTCATAAACGCTTTCACGCCATACAACAAATCTGCAGCAGACGACTTTGAAGACATTTAGTAAAACATTTGGAGAATGTTCTATAAAATAAGGTATAATTACTGAAAATAATTGAAAACATTGTTGCAACTGGAGAAATTGCTCGTTTTGTAACAATTATTTCAAGAGTCGTCTGCTGCAGATGCGTCAAAATGCGTCTATAGGTGGTGGGAAAAGGGTTAATTATTCTTTCATTTCAAGAGAGTTTTCAAGTGGTTTAATAATGTTTAAAGGTCGCATGTTTCCCGGTCAGAGTTCTGTGTAGAGAATTGGTGCGACGAAGTCAGGAAAAATACCTAATGTGAACGGGGGCTAGCGTGAAATAACTGAAATACCGTGGATAACGGCATTAAACTTAAAACAATTAATCAATCAATCAATTAACCAATCAATCAATTATCCAATCAATCAATTAACCAATTAACCAACAAATCAATCAATTAACCAATCAATCAATTAACCAATCAATCAATTAACCAATCAATCAATTAACCAATCAATCATTAACCACTGGTGATCCTATTTTTGGGCGGAAATCAAGCGGTGATACAGAATTTTGCATCAGGGTTAAATGAAAGTTATTTATTTAAATGTGTCCTATTTAGAGAGGCGTAAAGAGGAACCTACATATCGTTTAGATTTAAAATCAACTGATTTTGAAAACAAGTTCAGTAGGTATATTAAATATACATATATATATAGATATATTGACTGTTCTAACAGGAAACGTTTGACGTTATCTATATCCAATCAATTATATTTACATAAGGACTGTTACTGATGAGGTCCAGATAAGGAGGGGGTATTTAGCTCTTTTCCCCACAATTTCTCTCTTATTATTAAAGCAAACCCTATGTTGTGGGTACTCAATGAGATTCGTTTGAGTACCCACAACATAGGGTTTAAGGGTCAAATAAGAATTTCAGAACATGCAAAACGCCCCTTATCTAGAGCCCTGGGTCACTCCGACATGGCCGGTTCACTGTAGAAAGTAAACATGTGTACCGCACCACGCGAACACCGACTTTCCGATGGTTCAGAGTGATTGAGTTTTTGATTGATTGATTCATGAATTAATTTCATTTCATTTATTGGGGTTTTACGCCGCTTTCAACATTATTTCAGTTATATCACGGCGACAGTTCACTTATTCATGATCCCTGGGTAAACAAACCAGTACTAAGGCTAGAAAATGTGCCTTGCCCAAGGACACTCCACCATGACCGTAGTGTTTTGATTGATTGATTGATTGATTGATTGATTGATTGATTGGATTGTGTTTTTACGCCGCTTTCAACAATGTTTAAGTTATATTTAGGCGCTTCCTTGGTAAGTTACCCGAACTACTGGTCAGTTTATCCTGACACCAGCCAGTCTTTGTTTGTTTTATTGTGGGTTTTATGCCGTTTTCAACATTATTTCAATTATATCACGGCAACAGATCACTTATTCATGATCCCTGGGTAAACAAACCAGTACTAGGCTAGAAAATGTGCCCTATGTCCCGGGTTCAATCCCCGAGGCTAACCACTGGACCACGGCGGATTCAACCAGCCAGTCAGTCGAAATTCTCGAAATGCTAACCCCGCAACCCTTCGCGCCAAGGACGACAGCCATTGCTACTATTGTTTAATGTATTCGGTATGAATCGGCCGTGAACCGAACCCGCAACTTCCCTCAACCGAGGAAGACGCTACACAACTACACCACCTAGGCGGGTTATGTTTTAGAAATAATGGAAAATACACGGTTCGTATTGCTTATTTACCCTTTCCCACATACAACAAATCTGCAGCAGACGACTTTGGAAACATTTGGACAAAAATATAGAAATTTCCTATAAATGAGGGTATGCTTACTGAAAAATGTTGAAAACATTGTGGCAAAAGGAGAAATTGCTCGTTTTGAGCAATTTCTTCTTTTGCCACAATGTTTTCAAAAGTCGTCTGCTGCAGATGCGTCAGAAAAAAAAGCGTCTTTGTATGGGAAAGGGTTAATTAATTATATTTTTGCAGATATTTTTTTTTTTTAAATATTAACATGAACATGACCTTTTGACCTGTACATAAAACATCATCGTACAATCAAATACAAAATATAAAAAACATCACATGAAAACATGAAACGAACGGGGAAAAAGAAGAAAACAATGTGTTAATTACAAGTTATTGATGACAAACATTGACGGCTTTATATAATAATATTTAGGGATAAATTGTTTACGTAAATCGTTAAAAGATGGGCATAAACATATAAATGAATACTTTTAGTTTAGTCGTGAAAGAGTACACCTCTACAATATTGACCTGATCCTGACCTTTGTGAAAACCAACATGATGGCCTCTGCGTTATGTATCAACACAGATCAGCCTACGCAGTCTCCGCAGACTCATCCGGGCCGACACATTCCGTCTCAGGGGGGGTAGCGATATAGAGTAATGATTCTTGAAACAGAAAATCCACAGGAGGCGAAAAGTGTCTAATCGAGTAAGCCTGCGCGGCATGTTTAAGCGGATCCGAGTCGATGCTTTACGCAGAGTTCACAATGTACGTAACTGGTTAAAAGATGGGCATAAACATATAAAGGTGTATGAATACTTTTAGTCGTGAAAGAGTTCACCTTGACAATGTTGACCTGATCCTGACCTTTGTGAAAACCAACATGATGGCCTCTGCGTGATGTATCGACCCAGATCAGCCTGCGCAGTCCACACAAATTGACCCGGGCCGACACATTCCGCCTCAGGGGATAGAGATATAGACTTATTACAGAGTAATGATTCCTGAAACAGAAAATCCACAGGAGGCGAGAAGTGTCTATCCGAGTAAGCCTGCGTGGCCATGCTTAAGCGGATCCGGGTCGATGCATATACAGGTGTATGAATACTTTAAGTCGTGAAAGAGTACACCTTGACAATGTTGACCTGCTCCTGACCTTTGTGAAAACCAACATGATGGCCTCTGCGTGATGTATCGGCCCAGATCAGCCTGCGCAGTCCAAACAGATTGACCCGGGCCGACACATTCCGTCTCAGGGGATAGAGATATAGACTTATTACAGAGTAATGATTCCTGAAACAGAAAATCCACAGGAGGCGAAAAGTGTCTATCCGAGTAAGCCTGCGTGGTCATGCTTAAGCGGATCCGGGTCGATGCATATACAGGTGTATGAATACTTTAAGTCGTGAAAGAGTACACCTTGACAATGTTGACCTGCTCCTGGCCTTTGTGAAAACCAACATTATGGCCTCTGCGTAATGTATCGACCCAGATCAGCCTACGCAGTCCGCACAGATTGACCCGGGCCGACACATCTCAGGGGATGGAGATATAGACTTATTATACAGTAATGATTCCTGAAACATAAAATCCACAGGAGGCGAAAAGTGTCTATCCGAGTAAGCCTGCGCGGCATGCTTATGCTGATCCGGGTCGATGCATATACAGGTGTATGAATACTTTAAGTCGTGAAAGATGTGATGTATCGACCCAGATCAGCCTACGCGGTCCGCACAGATTGACCCGGGTCGACACATTCCGTTTCAGGGGGATAGAGATATAGACTTATTACGGAGTAATGATTCCTGAAACAGAAAATCCACAGGATGCGAAAAGTGTCTATTAGAGTAAGCCTGCGCGGCATGCTTATGCTGATCCGGGTCGATACTTGACGCAGAAATCACAATGTTTGTTTTTCTCGCGGGACGACTCATTCTAGTATACTTACCTATATGTATTTATAGGATTTGCTTTATGGAGTAAAAACGGTGAAAATTTGACTATAGTACATGTACGTCATGTAAACTAAATTTGCATTAAGATCGAGTAAAGATTGTCGAAATGATGCACACGTAATAAAATTATCTGTCATATATAATATACATTGTGACCCTTATCATTTTACTATACATCAAATTGAATGAATATAGGAGAGAGGGGAGAAACACCATCTGTTAATGTTTTCATTTTAAAAAAAAATGCGTCTTCCGTCAAATGTGGATGCATGAATCTGATACTGAGAGGAAAATAATGTTGAATCGATAACAAATGTTCCCTTTTTCACAATCGTTTTGCAGATAAATAGCATGTCGACTACAGTTATGTTTTTTTATTCATTCAGGCATGTCAGTAGAAAACTGCTTTTGGCCTATTCAATACATACAAAAATGCATACAGCACAAAACATAGCAAACAATTTCAATCTCAATAGTTAATATATAAAACGAAAGTTTTCTATTTAGGGAAATGTAAGTAAATAATGAATACAGATCAAACTGCAAGTACGAATGAAAAAGAAAAAATAATATATACGTTTACATGTTATTAACAATTTCAGGTATGTATAGATCTTCTCTGTAAATACAATTTATGTTGAAGAGGTAATTGAAGCATAAATAGATGGGGTTTTATATATATCTATATATATGAGCCGTCCCGCGAGAAAACCAACATTGTGGTCTCTGCGTAAAGTATCGACCTGGATCAGACTAAGCATGACGCGCAGGCTAACCCGGACAGACACTTTTCACCTCCTGTGAATTTTCTGTTTCAGGAATCATTACTCTATACCTCTGTACCCCTGAAACGGAATGTGTCGGCCCAGATTAGCCTGCGCGGACTGCGCAGCCTGATCTGAGTCGATACATTACGCAGGGGCCATTATGTTGGTTTCCTCGTGGAACGGCTCATTTGCCTTTTTAATGTATTAAATTAATTGTCCGCTTACTCGGAAGACACCAATCGGTTCACAGCACTCGAAAAAAATAGGTAGATACGTAGATTGGTTACCTCCCCTGATATCCGGCTATCGCATAGTCATATCTGTGAGCGTTTTCGACTTCTTTACTCGCGTAACGAGAGTAACTGGAGTTGAAAGTCGAACGTATCGAGTAAGCGAACTGCGCATGCGCTTAATCTCTAATCTACTCGACTCGAACGACTCCCACTATTTGACGGGTATAACACGAGATCAAAGATGGCGACGGCTGGAAGTTATCCGCGGTAAGAAATGATATAAACTAGTTTTGTTGCAAAAGTGTGCTTTGTTATTAGATAATTGTTAAGGCGATATGTATATTTCTTAAATAAGAATCTAAACTGATAACTGATTATTTTTATTTATTTATAAGTTGTTATTAATTTTAGTCAATGTTATTTGTCTTTCCGATTTTCACTGCTGATGCACAGAAGGTCGCCATTTTGTAAACAACACAATACTGGGGTTAGGCGTTCGTGAATGGTTACTCGTGTCGTGTACTGTGCATGTCCAGATTTTCTACTCGATGTACTCGATTGCAAAAGCCGAAAACGCTCTGAGGAGCCAGTCACGGCACGGTGTCTTTGTGAATGTTCATGTTTCCACTGGGAATTACGAAATACCGTTAGGGCCATCGCCTGTCAATGTGTTGATCTGACACGCGATACTCGACAGTACGATGATGAAAACGCGAAAGTACGATGATGATAACGCGACAGTTTGATAACGAAAACGCGATGATACGACAGTACGATGATGATAGTGCGATATACTATCGAACTGTCGCCATCGTAATATCGTACTGTCGCGTTATCATCATCGTACTGTCGCGTTATCATTTTATTTTGTGCCTGATTTGGTCCAAAATGACGGTTACCATTTTCGCCTGGTGAGTTCTTCCTTGTATAATGCATGACCCCACATTTTCTTTGGATTGTTTTAAAGCTAGGAGGTAACTCTTTTCAATGATATGTGGTGTTCTAATGAGAAACGCTTAGAAAGTGTGACAATTGAGGACTGAAACTGGTCGATTTGCATGGAAACAAAGAAGCATTTTGGTGGTGTATTGTAACCTATAGCAGAGGAAATATTGCGTCACTACAACTTTATGAATGGAAAATATTCCATATGAACACGAGAAAACAACAACATTGTGGCCTCTGCGTAATGTATCGACCCAGATCAGCCTAAGAATGCCGCGCAGGCTTACCCGGATAGACACTTTTCGCCTCCTGTGGATATTCTGTTTCAGGATTCATTTCTCTATACGTATATCCCCTGAGACTGAATGTGTCGGCCCGGATCAGTCTGCGCGGACTGCGCAGGCTGATCTGTGTCGATACATTACGCAGAGGCCATAAATTTGTTTTTCTCGCGGGACGGCTCATAGCAAGACGAGATGGTTCGCTGTGAGCCGTCTGACAGGGTCATCAATAAATAGAGGATCTTACATGAGTGCTTATGTGTTGTTGTTTTTATGAAACGAGTCGACTGAAATAATATGACACAAATAAGCACGAATGTAAGATTCTATTTATCACATAACACCATAAAAAGATTGTTTTCAATCTTTAAATCGATCTTTCTTCGTCCTCATGTAAACAGTGACCGAAGTACACCCCGAAGTTCAAATGCATACTTCCACTGTAAAAAGTAGTCCCTATTAATAACCTTTTGATTTTATACAAAATTAGCACCAAGGTACTTATAACATTTCATTTATCTAGATGTATTCTCTTTAAACAATATTTTTAATAAATGCCGACATTCAGAACAATTATAAACAATATGATGTCATTTAAAGTGACGTCACACTAGAGTGACGTCACATACGTGCTGTGAATCGGCTATTTATGTAACTAGTTACATATGATATTTATGTCACTGCTTTATGTCACTCCTGGAGCGCAAGTTATGTGATAATGTGCAATAAGACATGTAAATGAGGAATAAAATTTGGTCAGTAAAGACAGACATATCGAGGGCTTGGCGTGAAACGGTTGTAACTAAAATTGGTATATTTGACCACCTCACCATAAAGTCTTTATAAGCGTTAAATCATTTTTCTTGGTAAAAAATGGAAATTTAGGTACCATTGCTCGTTCTGAGCAATGGTACCTAAATTTGCATTGTTAACAAAAGGGTCAAAATGGCCCCTAAACCAGGGCTTCCAAAATAGGGCTTTAGTTACAACGGTTTCATGCCAAGCCCTCGATATGAGTTGTAGGAGAACCAACTTTAGTTCGATGGCGACCAGGGTCCAATTCCACTTAAATGCGATCGCTACAGTATCATCATTTTTTTTTTAAACATTCAGCAGTTTATGAAAGTTGGTGTTAATGTAGCGTAGCCATCACGAACAAATGACACATACCATTAAAAATGATTTAATAAAATTCAATGCATAAAAAATCACTAAATTTTCAATTTTTCTTTTTTATTTCAATGATCCAACATTCAGATATTTTTTTAAAATCTGCATAGATATAGTTTTAGCATTACTATATCAAAATTTAACTGAAAGTTATACGTAACCAGACTTCTTTTCAAATTAAAATAAAATCTTATTTTAGGTGGTGGGGGTCGAGATTTAGAGTTAACTGGAAGTATTGCGTCAGAAAAAGGACCGACGGACGGACGGACGGACGACGGACAGAGCGTGATCCGATTAGATCACTTTGTGCCTTGATCTAAAAATACTCTTACTTGTCAAATAAACACATTTCTTCTTATATTTTTTATATATCTGAGCTGTGTTCCAGGAAAAACTCATCTTGTCATATTTATGACAAGTGATAAAGTATAGAAATATGCCGGGTTTCAATTCACAAAAAGAAACTAGAAACTGTCTGTCACTAATCAGCAAACAGTGCAGAGTTGGATGATTGATTGATTGGAGTTTAACGCCATTTTTAACAACTTCTCAGTTATATTACGGTGGCCAGTCCACCTACTCATGCATTTCCTGGTGTTCTCACACCAGTACTCCACACAACAATCTTCTCAAGCAACTGGCTGCTTTTCCACATAGACTTAGCCCATTGGTGGAAGAAGAATGTCGCATTGACTTTTGTCAATCGTCGGAAAGAAAGTTGGCCGAGCCACACAGAGTTGGATCAAACTACACAGATGTGTAGGTTTATCTAGACCTACATTGGTGGCAAATGGATTTTTACTCCAACTTGGCTAATGAAGAAAAATATAGAACCGAAACTGTCATGATCGTCTTTAACTTACTTAATCTTTCCCTCATACGACAATTATGCAGCAGTCCGCGCAGACTGATCCGGGCAGACACATTCCGTCAAAGGGGGATATAAGTATAGAGTAAAGAAACCTGAAACAGAAAATCCGCAGGAGGCGAAAAGTGTCTATCCGGGTAAGCCTGCGCGGCATGCTTAGTCTGATCTGGGTCGATACGTTACGCACAGTCCACAGTGTTGGTTTTCTCGCGGGACGGCTCATATATGGAGCTCAAGAGTTGCATTGACTCCATACGTTCAGGCCCATTTAGCCAGCCCTTACGGTCAAAGGT